>NQII01004427.1:0-206195 GCA_002778355.1 Clitarchus hookeri
TACTTCAAAATACCACAGTCATAGTCTACCTAATTACCAAACCCGCAACCCCCACGCACCTTATAGTCGGTGCCTAGGGGACATTAACTCTGACCATATCAGCCGCCATGTCTTCCACAGTGGCGGTACATGAGTCGTCGTTACGGTTATCTTTAAAATTCATGCATTTCTAAGGTATTTCTTTAACATTGATTCCTCTTTTGAACTCTGTGGCTGCAGACGTGAAAGCGCCCTTAATTAGTATGAATAAAAAATAAATATTTTGACATGTGCAAATATAACGTTAATTAAATTATAAAAAAATAATTTTCACGAAATTTGTATTGCTTAAAGACTTTGATAATAAAAAACTAGTAATTTTATACTACAGTCAAATAATATTCAACTTGTAGACGTTAAACCTGACATTATTTCAAACAAAAAAGGTTATCTTCCTAGCATTAGCATAAATATGAGCCAAAATCCAGCATTTTGTTGATTCTGAAACACACAAATTAAAAATATATCTCTTAAAATAATTAAAACTTATTAACCTGCTGAAACGGAATAATTTCCAACGAAACAAGTTGTCATCAGCTTCCTGAAGACATCCAAGGCACCTGCACACAATCATATGTAAAATGTTAAAAATATTTCTATGAATATTACTGAATTTTTTCTTCATACCTTAAGCAATTATATTTGAAAATTAAGTAAGAAATAATTTTATCTTCGGGAGTGCGTTTTTGATGGTTTAGTTTATTAGTGCGTTATAACAAAATTTAACTGAGTGTTACATGTTTCTTAACGTAAGTGATAATTCTATTCGCTTTTATTCAACACCTCTGTAGTATATTTTTATATTTTATTTGATATATTGTCATACTCTTAATTCCTAAAAAAATAAACTGATTGATTTGATTTATTTTCGCTTCTTTTTCGTTGGAGACTAGGTGAGTGACGGGTGGGCGGGCTGTATTTATGTGTGGAGAAGCCAACGGCTGACAGATAATTAAGTGATAAATTTCGCGCAGCAACATACATGGTTGGCTATCTATGCATGTATCACCATCGTGCGGTTATCACGAAGGCAGCAACTGACATGTGCCAGAGTAGTCGTTATCAGTCGAGGAGTCTTGTCTTCTTGTCTGAGGTACACAAACTCAGTCGGCATCAAAATTAACACCGAGTAACTCTGTCTCGTCTGTAGGCCAGCACTCGCCGCGACACCCGTTGCAGTCACCATGCTGTTTCTTCAGCTCGCACTTTGCGTTCCGCTTCCCTAGGTAACTCTGGTCCGACAAGTTTTTTTTTTAAATATCGTCGCATTCGAACGACGTCAACCACGNTGATAAATTTCGCGCAGCAACATACATGGTTGGCTATCTATGCATGTATCACCATCGTGCGGTTATCACGAAGGCAGCAACTGACATGTGCCAGAGTAGTCGTTATCAGTCGAGGAGTCTTGTCTTCTTGTCTGAGGTACACAAACTCAGTCGGCATCAAAATTAACACCGAGTAACTCTGTCTCGTCTGTAGGCCAGCACTCGCCGCGACACCCGTTGCAGTCACCATGCTGTTTCTTCAGCTCGCACTTTGCGTTCCGCTTCCCTAGGTAACTCTGGTCCGACAAGTTTTTTTTTTAAATATCATCGCATTCGAACGACGTCAACCACGGTATCGCTTTCAAATGCCATTGGTTCTGGGCAGTTGTTACCGATGGCATTTGATACATGGCATGGGCTGTGAAGGACTGGAAGTTATCTTCCCGGTGATGAATTCTGCTTGACTGCTAGCGTTGTGAGCTCGAACGAGTACGAGTTCGCCGGGCTTCAAACCACGTTCCCTAACACTACTTCGAGCTTTCTTACACAAATCTGCGGCTTGGGAAAGACGGTTCTCTCACAAGTTGCCTTATCGTCCAGCGTCTTCTACGTCAGGTTCAGGTTTACTGGCCGATCTGTCGGGCAATTAACCGGCATTTTGGACAACACCCCTCGAAGCATCTCAAATGGTATATGGCCAGCGGATGCGTAAATTATATGCTTGTGGAGGCACCTTACGCAATAAACGATAGCGCTAAAATAAAGACTAAACTGGCGTTCATAAGACAACGCGCCATTATAAATATCTCTAGTCTTGTTGGCGTAAGCAACTGGATTTTGAAAATTATGTTTCGTGTAGTTGTGCCTTGGAATAAATTTCCTTTTGTCAATTTTTCGAAGAAAGAGCAAGATAATATTTCCCTTGCGCCATAGGATAGTATCTCCAATTCATAGAATAATACATTACAAATCAAAATAAAACGGGTGAAATTGTATTATACTTAATGTACTGTAGGAAGGAATTTTCTTATTGTGTAACACATAAATTAATATAAAAATTGTTTGTGTTTGCAGTTAAACGATCCTGTATTCGGCAGTTTTCAACTTAATTTTTTAAATTTTGCAGCACCTGGAACCCTAATTATGTAAGTACTACTTAAGTTATTGTGTATTTTAGACTGGTTTATACTACACTAGCTTTCTGTTCGCGGCTTCGCCAGTGTTTACTGCACAAAGCAGTTACTTGNGATTCGCCAGCGTGTACTGCACCAAGCAGTTACTAGTTTCCTTTACTGAATGACCTTTGTAGACCACGTTAGTATTTCTGTCCTCAGGTGCTAGGATTATCGACTTACTTATAAGTAATCTTACTCTGGAAAAAATATGTAATTTTTATATATTATATTGTTTGTGTTATTTATTCCTACTAACTTTTTATTCTTTAATTTTACTATTCGTTAATTCCCTTTAAAATTATAGTCTAAAATGGGGTAAATTACTATTTTTCTCCTGAGCATTTCTTGTGATAATACTAATGGAAAATGTTCAAATTACGTTATATATTACTTTCGTGAATAAAGGTCTGATTTTTTGGACTACCAAATATAAACAAAAGTCCTCGCCGTTGTTATAAAACGTGATTTGGAAACGCATCTAGGTGATTTTCAGGTTTTTCGTTCCGCCATTTCTGTTTGAGAGGAACGAATTAACTGTTTCATCACACAGATTGGTTACTGTGCAGCTAGCATAGACACTATGTTCCAATTCAAACGCCTTCCAAAATGACGTACAAAATTATTAACCACGGTATAAAATGTGATTTAAACACATATATAGAATCCCATTAGGTAAACCCAAATAATAGCTCAATATATTTCACTGACCGTGCAATTTATGAAATTGAGATATTTAATTATATTTGTTGCTTAACTCTGACAACTTCGTCTGCAAATCTAAAGGAAATAGGGATTTATGCTTTATAGTAACAAACAGGTTTCCTTTGTATTCATGTTTTTATCTTTTGATAAGTTTGTACAAAATATGTTGGTTTGAAAGTTACACAGTTGGAGCCGATGCAATGTAGGTAACATTTGATCAAAAGAAAATTTTACCCATTTTCATATTTTCAGGGGTCTGAATTTGTAAAAATCCAGAAATTTGTTTTCAACTATTTATGTAGCCAAACTTTGGAAGCAAAGAGCAAAGCGGTTTTCTATCAGGTTTATGAACTTTTAAAGGATTCCTAGAAAACTATTATTTTTACTCTTTTGACCATATGAAAGGTTGAATTTCTAAAAATCCTGCAAAATAATTTTTAGGTATTTATACAGCCGACTTTCTAAAGCAAAGAGCATAATGATACCTTACCTGGTTACCGACCTTTATTCGTCAAAATTTCAATGAAGCTCGTCAAGACCTATTAAAAATGTATCACAATGTACCAGTCTAATAAACAGATCATGAAAAACCACCACCAACATTGGGACTCGTAAGGGTTGATGAAGACCCGTTATGTGATGCCTTGCGGCACGATTGCACTGCATGATACAGTACAGTATGACGTTGGTGCTCTGTATTTGATACACTGGTGATGTAAACAGAACAGGTACCCAGAGTTGCGTACCTCATTCCACAGAGGTTGCGCTTAGAGGAAACAAAGGAACACACATGATGTGACGACTACGCAATAAGTTAATCAGTTATCCGTGTGCAGTCGAATAAAGTACACTTCAAGGTGAAAGTTTTCGTAACGGAAATGTACGCCAACAACGAGAAGGTATAAATGCTGCTCTTCTATTGAGAATGTACGTCAGTAGATGAACGTGTTCGTATTATGTTACAGTACAGTGTAGTACGTTCAAGTGAGTTNTCTATTGAGAATGTACGTCAGTAGATGAACGTGTTCGTATTATGTTACAGTACAGTGTAGTACGTTCAAGTGAGTTGTACTGAAGCAAACACACACAGTTAGGTTCCATTATCAATAGCTTGGTTTGCCTATTAGTCGTTCATTCTGTTGAAGGTCGGCGTAGTGCTAGTCAGGCGCAGCAACTCTACAGAGAGCGATACCCTGACAAGACCCCACCGTCCAGACGGGTGTTTTCCCGTCTCGTTGTGAAGCTCTGTGAAATGGGCAGTTTGAATCCACAGCAACGCAATCGTCGTAGAACTCGCACAGATGAAGCTTCGGAGGTTGCTGTTCTCGCTGATCTTTAGCAGTTAATCCACACGTCAGTACACGCCAACTTGAAGCCTAAATTGGCATTCTGAAAACGAGTGCACCTTGTATTCTTAAGCGTCATACGTTCCATCCCTATTATGTACGCTTACACCACGAATTGCACAGTAATGATTTCCAGAATCGTATAGTTTTGGCAATGGGCACAGCTTTAAAAAAAATCGCCAACCCGAACTTTTTTTCGGATGTTCTTTTTACCGATGAATCGTTTTTCTTCAACTCAGGCTAAGTTAATACGAAGAACATGCATTATTGGCCTGTCGAGAACCCACGATGGCTTCGACAGGTGGACCATCAGCGTCAATGAAGAGCTAACGTCTGTTGTGGGATGGTTGTCAATGAGGTTATAGGGCCTTATTTCGTGAATGGTAACCAAAACGGTAGGGAGTATGCCTCCTCCATACAAACTATTCTTCCTGGTCTTCTGGAGGAGAAACCCTAAGGAACAGAATGATAATGTGGTGCCAGCATGAAGGGTACCCAGCACATAATGCCGTGTATGCACATCGTGTTTTGGATCGAAAATACCCTGGTAGGAGTATTGATTGTGGGGGACCAGTTCAGTGGCCTGCTCGCCTGTTTGATCTCCTCACCTTAACCTCCTGGACTTTTTTCTTTGGGGTTACCTCAAAGGCGCTGTCTATCGAGATACTCCAGCAACTCCAGAGAACACGCAGGAAAGTATTGTGCGTGCTTGTAATGCTCTTCAGCAGGCAACACTGGAGGGATCAGTGTTGTCATTCAATCAGCGACTGAATTTGTGTGTCGCTGCCAATGGTTACCACCTTTAACAAACATCTAATGTGATAGTTATACCCCTCGCAGTACCCATATAGTTAGTACTACAAAATGTCAGTAGAGATCCCACTTTCTGTGTCGTACTTAATGTTCATGTTATGAAAGTGTACATTGTGCTACATATTTAAATAGGTCTTGACGAGCTTCATTGGACATTTGACCAATAGATACATGGTGTCATTTAAAAACTGATGCTAATACTCCTATCTCACATATAAATAATGCTATAAGGCTGACTCCCGAGGAGTATTATTTTCCCCTTCCAGTTATACAACCTTTGTGAGAAACAATTCTTCATTTGAAGCCCCGGTACGGGTTTATTGCGGGGGGTCAAGATAAATGGGAAATTTTGTATAGGTGACATTAGAAGCAAAGAGTATAACGATATCTTATCGTGCTAATGCGATATTAAAGTGTCTTTGAAAACATATTTTACACCATTTTAGGTGTAATATGTGTAAAATTCACCCCTTTTAGGGGTGAATTTTAAGTAATTCTCAAATAAGTTTTTAGGTATTTGCATAGGCTACCTTTCGAAGGTAAGTTCACAACGATATATCATCGTGTTACTGAACTATCGAGGAGTCCTCGAAAACATATTTTACTTCTCTTCCACGTTCATAAGGATCGAATTTCAAAACACCCTATCTTAGTGGGTACCTGAAAGCTAAGGAGAAGCCATACTAATTTTTTTTTTGCTTTTGCGTCTAATTGTTTGGGTCGCACGTTGATGAGTGAGTCAGTCAGCACTTCATTTAGTACATATGGATTTCAAAACATTAAGCCGAGTTTAAAAAAAATATTGTATTATTGGGAAACAAATATATGATTAAAGTATTTGCGATGTATTCTTAACAAAAAAAAAACGCACTTCCTATGGAGCTATTTGTAATGTNCTGTGGAGCTATTTGTAATATGTTAAGTTTATTGCTCTTCTACAAAAGGTAGCTCCTGTCAAAGCAATTAAAATGAAAGCTGTGTTGCTTTAAACATTTTGTTTTGCCATTTCTTTATCTTGAACACTAACAAACCTCACACATGTCTTATACAGAAACTGTACTCTCGGAAAATAGATTTTTTTACATGTTAGCTTTGTGTCATTGTTTGCGTTGTTTCTACCACTGAGATATATTTGTAACGTAGTTTTGTTTGATGGCGCTTACATAACATATATTAATTAGCCATCTTAAAGATAAATTTATTTGAAAAGTTAGCTTATTTCTTTAATAAGAATACCATTATTCATCGCTGCATTTTGCCTACGCTTCCATTTCGAAATTGAAATTTGTGTTTTTACATTTTGCACGTCTACTTCCGTTGATTATAACTTGTGTTAAATACCTTTGAATTATTATTGTGAAGAGCGGTGGGTTTTTCGGACATCAGAGGGATTGGGTATTGCGTGTACAGGCTAGAGGTCTGGGACAGATACCTGCCAGACAGGTGATACTTTCATTAAGGCACCAGCTCGGAGAGCACGAGGATGAAGGACGTGTGGCCGTCGGCCCTTGGATATGGCCTCCTCTGATGATCCAGCGTTGGATGTTCTGCTATACTCCTGCGTGTCTAGTCTAGTCAGACTAGACACGCAGGTCTAGTAAACGTAAACGTCTCTGTAGCACTACGTGCTACAGAGACGTTTACGTTAATGGTTACGTCGTAAGAATTGAAACAAATGAATGCCAACATGCCTGGGCAACTTGGTGCCAGATTTTCATTCTCATATCACCCTGAAAAATTTACATATTCTCACACGTTTAGAAAAACACAAAAATTGTACACTAAATGAAAAAAAACTACACTATGGCGCTTGGACGCTTCTGATATGCGTGTTCTGTTAAGGCATACGGTAATTGTGAGACGCACAGGTTAACGTTACACAAAATAGAACACTGATCTAAATTCACAAAATACACTTTACGTCTACGTAACGGCGTTACTTGACGTTCGACCTCGGAGGACACAAAGCGATATAAATGATTCATTAGCTCTAGATTAATTAAGAGGCCCTTATTACGTAGCACCATTAACTGCGTCACGAGGTGGTTATCCCTTTGCACAATACGTTAACGTGAACAGAGCACTCGTGCGGCACACTGGCGAGTCACTGTGAAGCTGTGACAGGCGGAGTGGCAATCGACGGTGCAAATGGTCGCAGGAAGGCCTCGCGTGGGACACATCAATTGCTTATAACACGATGAAATACTTTTCACCTATAAAACACCAGAAGGTGGTTACGTTAAGTTAAGCTTACTCTCGCTTAGTAAAATTTTATTATGGAGTGCTACAAAGTTACATACTTGGTATCTTGCCATTACTTACGTATATCGATGATTTGACCGTGAATTTTATCCCTGAAGTCAGAATAAAATTTTTGTGGACAATATATGCTATTATTGCAGTTAAAATTAAAAATACAAAGAATGACGAATATACATGTAATAATGTTTTGTTTCTTAAACTTAACTATGTGCTTTGCATCCAGTAAACTTACTCCAATTAAAAAAAAAACTAACTACAATAAATTTGTTCCCATGTTTAATAAACCTTTTTATTATTTGCAGACTTCCATTGTTTATCAAACTATACATAATGTCCTACAGGGAAAAAATTGGGAATACGCTTTTACTCTTATTTACGATGGAAATATCACGTAATTCATACGACTAATAATCTGAGTAATGCCCTATGGTGGATTTTTTTTGGGTTCACTGTATCAAATAATTAACAAACGTTACAGCTTAAAAAAATTATATATAAGGATAGTTGGTAAATAAACTCTCATATATCAAGATAACTTATTCAAAGAATATTGTATACAAGCATTTACACCTCAAGTTGTTTTTATTTATATTTATGATTGCGTTTTTGTCCGTTGCTTAAATGAAGGCCCTTTTTAAAAGAAAACAATAACATATCTCTTACAACAAAAAAATGGCCTGTAAATTTCACAAACATATAATAAATAAAACTTTACTAGAGAATTAAAAAATTTGCAATGATATAAAAACATATTTGTGTGAATGTCATAATTGACATAGATTTCAACTTAAAGCACCAACTCATTTAGAACTATTCTGTGTAATAGTATGATAATTTAAGTTACTTGGTGCTTCCCTCTTAAAGTATTCTAATTTTTGTCAATGTATTTGATTTTGGGTTCCTCTGTCACTTTTGTACCATTCGGCAAACTCTGCATTCATAAACCATTATGCTCATTTACTAAATAAATTAGCGAAAAAAAAATTATGTCATGCATTATTTTGATAGGTAGAGAAATTTTTTCAAGAAGATAGTAGCAAAAATTTGGCTCTTGTAACAATAACCAAATGTAGTATAATTAAACCAATTTAATACAGGCCACCAAAAAGCATTTAACAAAATACTACCAACTGTCACTGATGGCTGGTGGTGCTACTGGTTTCAGTGATTAGGAGCCATTCTCAACCTTTTGACTTTCAGAGTGTATGTCTCAAACAACAATAATTTATCACTCATTTTAAGCACGAATTAATACTTATTATATTAAATCTCAGACTGGTATGAAGTTTTGAACNCAATAATTTATCACTCATTTTAAGCACGAATTAATACTTATTATATTAAATCTCAGACTGGTATGAAGTTTTGAACGTTAAATCATAAACTGTTACACTAACAAATCAACTTCTGTAAATTTGTTTTGCATTGCAGAATGATGTTCTTCTTCGGCGTGGCGTTGACGACGTGGGTCATAACAGCGGAACGGAAACAGGGACTTGTAAACAGGAACTTTGTCTCAGGTAGGCTCGCTTATGTATTCGTTTAAACATGCTGCAAAAAAGCTTAACACCTCATTCCCTTTACTTTAATAACGACTTCGGTGGCCGAAAGGTACACATGACCGTATTCCCGGGTCAGATCCCCGGTGGATCTGCGTTCGTTACTTCGAGGACGTTGTGACTAATCAGTGTTTTATTTCTTTCTTGCGCACTTCCTTCCCACCCCCCCCCTCCATCGTTTTTAGTTGGGGTTTAGAAACGACTGGTACCTACCGTCCTAATCAAATAGATTGTTACTCCAACATTAAAATAATCCAGGGCCCCTATTTCATTGCATCCTTACATCAGCTTGACCAGTATGACATTTTAAAGATTTGTTGAACTGAATGAGCAGTTTATATTTATGATTCCTTGTATGGGTCTGATGGATATTCTTCGTGGCCCATACATTACTGCCTGAGAAGGAGACAGTCCACTATCATACACCTTAAGTTAATTAGAAAAGTGCTCTGAATATCTTTTTGAACAAGATATACACCTATCATGGTAAATACTTGAATTTTGCTTTACAATATCATGCTGTTAAGAACACTAACTTGGGCCTTAGAGCTCCGTGAATGATTTCCATACCAGAATTGACGATAATGTCTGTGATGTTTCTATACAAACTCTTTATTTGGAAAATACCTTATAAAATAAGTATCACACATTTAAAAGCAGTTTTAGAAGTATCCGTTGTACCTGTCGTAGGAAAGCAATCTCACCTTTAATGCGACAACAAATATCAGTATTAATACTAGGTAATATGACCTAAATTGTAAAGTGGATTCTTATATGTACTCTATATGAAGTTTTGATGGTGATTNATTAATACTAGGTAATATGACCTAAATTGTAAAGTGGATTCTTATATGTACTCTATATGAAGTTTTGATGGTGATTTACACAATATGTAAAATTTCTATGAGACCATTCCTACATTTAGAATAAAACTTCGGACTATACTGAACTCGAACTGGAGTCAAAACGTAGCGAACACGGGGCGAAAATGGACAGAAATTCGCTTTTAAAGTAAAGTTTTCAATCCAGATTGGTTTGCAAACAAGAGCAAATATTGAAGTGGAAATGGGCTGAAAATCTGGGTAGTGACATATTTCCGTAAACTGCGTGAACTAGAAAACAAACGATACTCGAAAAATAAATAGACTGTATTAAATTAGTTTGTTTTTGTTCATGAGCTCTTGTGAAGGCAGCAATTTTTTTCTACTCTTGCAAAATCAAAAATGTCTTCCCTCCTATACTTTTCACCACAATATAATTTTAATATTTGTCTCGTCCCTATTACGCTAAAAAAAATTGTACGTCCAATTCGGACCGAACATTTTGCAATTTTTTTCTTTAGACATTATTGCCCTTGCAAATTAGAACTTTCAAAAAACAAATTNTTCGGACCGAACATTTTGCAATTTTTTTCTTTAGACATTATTGCCCTTGCAAATTAGAACTTTCAAAAAACAAATTTTTAAAACTTTGTACGTGCAAACAAGCGAACAATGCACTTCGAAAATTACGGCATTTGTTTTGCGCTCACCCTCAATACACTCCTATCGGCAGTGTTCAGATTAAACTTTCCATCCGAATTCTACACTCCAGTCCACCTTGCCGACTGACGTGGACTACTCACTCCACTCCTACCTCAGTCCAGTCCGGTTGTGTCTACGGTCAAATTTCAGTCGGGACTCTTTTGTTCACCGCGGATTGAAATGTTACCCTAAAAGTACTCATGTTAGAGCTTGAAATAAATTCATGAGCAATTGATAGAGACGGAAAGAGAGAGTGCAAGGAAACTTTAAACATCATGACAACCGTGTTTTGTGGGATAAATATTACATATATAAGTTCTGTTGATTCAATTTAACACGCTGACAGACCAGTAGTTTACCAACTTGCGAAACGTTATAGAAAATTATTGTAGGAAAATAATATATTTGCGGATGGTCTGCATTCGTTAAAAATTACTGATTTCATGGTTGTTGCACTGCCGCAATAAACAGAATATGTATTTTGTTTAAAGTGTTTAAAGCTATATTCATAATTTTAGTGTATGCAGGGAGGTTTTTATCAAACATCAAACCGGTAAAACCTTTGCAACACGTTAGCAGTTAGTCTAACATGAACAATTGATCTGGCATTATTTAATATAGGGTTTGTCCTTGGTGCACTTCAAGAGTCATATACAAAATATCCCACGTTGTTCTCTTTCTGAAGGGAAAGTTATCTTGTTCGAGTTTAGTGCTAAGCCCAAAGAAAATTTCTAGTCAATAAACGTATGCACATATTTCGACGAGAAATTTGACATTGGTAACAACAGGTCCAATGCTTGTTTTTCTAAACATAACAAACAGAGATTAAAATCTGGTGGTCAATACCGTTAGTCTTGGTCCACTTTATTTTCACAACAGTAACAATAGCTGTAATAGTAATATGTATGTTAATACAGTATTAGAGAGTCAATTGACCGACACATGGCCACAAACAAACTTTAAAGTTCGTGGAAATATGTATATTTGACGTAAGGATACACAAAACGCAAAAAAAAAAAGACTAGGGTAAATGGTTACATATGTTAATTAATTTTTTAAGTGAGCAAGTATTCAGTACGGTTCCTCCAAGCTCGAAGAGCGTGTTACACACGCATTATCCACATTTAGACGCCATTAGTGAATCCAGATGTTTGACAAAGAAAGAAACTCTTTCTGTATTTTTGTTTCGAATGCTTCCCGTATGACATAAAGAATACTGACCAACCAGAAGTCCCAAAACAGGTTACGAACTGGAGCCTGACGACCCAAAGGTTAACTCAAGTGTTATTACAATGCACTGTGTCACTGCGGGAAATTATACACCGTACCTCACATGTGAGGCACGGTGAAGATTTAATGTTTCCCTGAACGAACACACGTGACGTCAGTCGGTAGTAAATTTTATTCGCCTTAAATTTTAATATATGCTTGTTAAATACTGTGCCTTCGCCATAAGTTTAAGGCCATGCTAAATCCCTATATAAATAGTTATTTTTTTGCAGATTTACATGTTTTATAACTGAAAACAGTGATGTACTGTATACGGATACATAAATATATATCGTTCACTTTAAATTGAGAACATTTGAAACCCCTGTTAAGATAAAATTATACGTACGTAGTGAATTTTCCCCCCATACGCAAAATAAAAATGTCCATGGGTTTGATCATATTGTTAATACGCCGGTAAAGTGAAAAAGTAAAATTATTAAATGACTAAATATTTAAAAAATTTATATTTGTTACAATTGTATGCATTAATGAGAAAGGAACAAAAAAAATTAGTATTCACAAATGTTAACCAAACATTTTTAATTCGACATTCCTATACGGAACTTCTCTGCCTACCACGATGCCAAATTTAAAGAGCGCATGCCAATCCGAATGCCCGTTGAAATATGCNTATACGGAACTTCTCTGCCTACCACGATGCCAAATTTAAAGAGCGCATGCCAATCCGAATGCCCGTTGAAATATGCGCAGGTCGGGGTCAGTGAAATTTCTCAATAATTTATTTCAAAAGAGCTCAATTAACCACGGACCTTGACGTAATTACGTTTGATGTTCCCGCAGGCGTGAGGACCATGGAGGTGCTGCTCAGCTACATGGTGGCCGAGTTCGTGTTGATGTGCNGTTTGATGTTCCCGCAGGCGTGAGGACCATGGAGGTGCTGCTCAGCTACATGGTGGCCGAGTTCGTGTTGATGTGCGGCCAGGCCGTCATCCTTGTCTTATTCTCCTTCGTCGTGTACAAGTTCCAGTGCGTCGGCGATATCTGGCTCGCCATCGCCCTCATTTCCATACAAGGGATAAACGGCATACTCCTAGGTAAGCAAGCACCTCAAGAGTGGCGTGCTTTGAGATCAGAAACGCTTCTACCTCAGCTTCGCATTTGTCGGCTGTGGACTATTCGCGGTTTCTTCACGCTTTCTGAATAATTAAACCTTTGAAAAATCATCCCACGTATGACGTGCTTCTGTGTATCCTAAAAACGTCATGTATTACGCGTGTTGTATACTTCTGTTATCATANCATCCCACGTATGACGTGCTTCTGTGTATCCTAAAAACGTCATGTATTACGCGTGTTGTATACTTCTGTTATCATAAAAATAGCTTCCTTTTGGTTGAATTTAGCTTTTGTCTATATTTTACTTTAAATTATAATATTAGATTCATAATTAACATATAAGAAAACAGTGAGAAATTAGGGCGTTGGTAATGCCTAGTAAGAAATAGTTCTTGTCCAAGATATTATTAAACTGAGTGCGCACGAACATGGTGCGTTGTCCCTCNATCCCACGTATGACGTGCTTCTGTGTATCCTAAAAACGTCATGTATTACGCGTGTTGTATACTTCTGTTATCATACAAATAGCTTACTTTTGGTTGAATTTAGCTTTTGACTATATTTTACTTATAAATTATAATATTCCATTCATAATTAACATATAAGAAAACAGTGAGAAATTAGGGCGTTGGTAATGCCTAGTAAGAAATTGTTCTTGTCCAAAATATTATTAAACTGAGTGCGCACGAACATGGTGCGTTGTCCCTCTATCGTAATTGTATAAGATTCATTTGAGCCTTGTTGGCACGAGGCGGATGAGTATCCTGACAGAATAACTTCAGCAGGGCTTCAGAAAAGTTGGAAGTAACCGCGAATGGACTGTAGTGACTAGAACAATGATAAGGGTAGGTTCCACGGCATGCAAACTCGAGCCTCAGTTATTTCTTCTGTGGCAGTGGCCCCGGTGAGTAGCCATTTTTGTCCTGCACCCGTAGACTAGAGGTGAGGTAGACCAATCTCGCTGGCTGCGCACAACCAGTCTCCGTGTCTCAACATTGAACNATGAATATCCTGACAGAATAACTTCAGCAGGGCTTCAGAAAAGTTGGAAGTAACCGCGAATGGACTGTAGTGACTGGAACAATGATAAGGGTAGGTTCCACGGCATGCAAACTCGAGCCTCAGTTATTTCTTCTGTGGCAGTGGCCCCGGTGAGTAGCCATTTTCGTTCAGCACCCGTAGACTAGAGGTGAGGTAGACCAATCTCGCTGGCTGCGCACAACCAGTCTCCGTGTCTCAACATTGAACTGCTTTCCTGCCAATACGACTAGCAAAAACGGCGTGGATAGGGTTTGAGGTTAGGACACTTATTAGTAAACAAGTGCTGTGATATGAATGTATACTTCCTGTAACCAATTTGTAATGCAGTTTGATTAAATTCAAAGTGATAAAAGTATTTTATTTGTATATAATTTTTTGGCTTTGAAAACTGAGATAAAAGCAAACGAGTTCGTCACTTTTGACCATGTGACTTTGACAGTTGTGTTCCTTTGGAGTAGGTCAGTGTTGGATACATGCCATGAAGACGAATAATCGGTCTACCTCATCTTTAGTCTATGCTTGAAACGCGTAGATAAGTATTTTGTAGTTGTCTTTTTGCGGGTTTGTTATCGGCCACAGCCACCCAGGGTGTGACTTATAAACTGCGAACAAACTGATAATGTAACTGAAATTCAAACTTGTTTGAAGACCAGCAAATCCTTAATTGAAACACAAAATTTTTTGGGTTCCTAATTAAGCAGAACCCAAATATTCGCAATAAAGTTTAATGGTTTTAGTGCACTTTTACACTGACTGTTGGTTCGAAGAGTGTCACAGAATACTGGATATATTGTTGATGCTCTATTTATTTCCATTAAACATAAAATCAATTTACTGTATTGTTTATCGGTACAAAAGTTTATTTGTGCAGACAACCAGTCAGCAAAAATTCTAAACCAGCGAATATTTTTTAACGTGGTTACATACGTACACAATACAATTACGGGTCACTGGTCTGCGCCGCTTACCTTGGCCCGCCCCGCGTGAGCGGACGGAAGAGGACAGAGAAGTGATATGATAGCGGGGCGGCAAGTCAATGGAGTGTTTTGAATGACAAGCGAACGTTAATCCTACCAGCGTTTTGAGTTTTGAAAGGCATTCTGCCGCGATAATCCTTTGGCATCTCGCCACTCCTGATCTTCGGTGGATACGATTTCTGCGTTTATCTCAAGAATGATCTCGATTGTTGCTCTCGTTCTCTCAGCGTTACTCGGGGTGCGTAAAACCTTCCAGATAGTCACGGCGACTGATATAAAAGTGTAACAGGCCTTCGAGCCGGGAGTAGGCGTTGAATGCGGTAGAACATGGACGACGAGAGGCGGGAGAAGTGACCAGCGGTAGGGAAATCTGCGACTGCTAGTATAAAGCAGTGAAGAGTGCGACTGGCAGGCTGGACTATTGGACTAGATGTGTGAGTGAAATACATTACAAATGATGGCTATAGACAGACTGAATGTGTGTTAATGATGAGTATGCGTTAATTGACTATAACGAAAAAGCTATATTGTGAAGGACGTTAGTGGGAGTCGAAAAAGCCATTAAATATTGCTCTCGCTGAAAAATAAAAATAGTATGAGTGGAGATAGAAAATGTATTGCTGTAAATAATCGCTGTATGAATAAATTAGATATCAAATTTAGTTCTTTTATTTTTATTAGACCTCCAACCATCACGAACTCTGATACGCTCCTAAACTAAATTAAATTTTTGAAATTAATATTGCAATGACTATTCACACATATATTATTTGCAGCGTTAAAGCACATATTTCCACTATTACTCTTGTTATTCTCAGTGGGCGCAAAATGTAATGTTTATCTGCATATATATTAAAGTAATTATCAGTGTCTCTATATTGGGCACAGTAAATTAAAACGCATTATTTACACATATCCAATCTTTCTGTCGCCATAATTCCATAATTCCACTGACTTCACTCCCGTTGGCCGCTATCGCCGCCACTCGTCGCTCTGCTGGCTCGTCGCTCCGGTGCCTTCGCACCCCTGGAGCTTAAGGTCGTACAATCCTCCAAACTCTAAACCGACTGCTCGGAAACGTAGTCTCACTGGCCCAATCTATAATGTTACCCGCACTCCGAGTTTCGCTTAGAGAGGCAAGGGCGATGGCCAGAAAAATCTTGTCCTGTCGTAACGGCTCTTCATCCTGGCACTTTTTTTTTGCAAGACATTACAGTTTAAATGGCCTTGCTCTGTATAACCAACCACAGAAGAATCTTGGAAACACCAGGTAGGTTTCACTGCTGCTCTATTGGCCTCATGACCTGGTGTCAAGATAGACATATCAATTAAAAGTGGTTTTTGTTGCATGCCTATGCCTAGCAATATGGCAGTTTTCTGTACACCCCTGTTTTCAGTAAAGCTGGATTCTCTCAGTCTATTAGGATATGGTCGTTGGTGCCTTACAGAAGGAATAATCCATTCATTATCGGTTTTTTTTAATTAATGCAGTGAATACTTTTGTTTTAGATATTTTATACGTAATAAAATTATTAAATTGCTGTTCTTACTTTATTTTTATTTTGCTGGTTTGCTCTACGTGGATTTTTCTTGTTTAATTTTGGATATGGTAACTTTTTCTTCTACGTAGTTTGTCACAGACTTTAGACGCTCACAAATGGTTATCTTTTGCTATTTTACATAATGGAAATAAACTGTACTTATGAATAAGTTCTGTTTATGTGCTATGGCATGCAATTTCACTCGATATGAGTTGTATAATATGTTGTATAAAACACGTATACCAAATTATTAACTCATTTTAACAAACTCGTTATTTTTGTGCTTAAACTATAATTATTAACCTTTTTATAGTTTTTTTTTAAATTAGACATTAAATTGTAATTCAAAACTGTTAACTGCGTATAAAACTAACTGCAAAAATTTTGAAATGTAACTTAATATCATAAATATAACTTAAATATTTTTAATATAGCTTATTACATTATCGTTATATTTTAACAACAAAAAATAAATAGTCTTTGAAAAATGGTAACATTTTTTGTTTTTATAATATTAGTACACAAAGTGCTAATTTTATAATAATTTTCCAACCACACATTTATTTCGAATAGTTGTGGTTTTGAATGAAAAAAATTAATAAAAAATGCACATTTAACATTTCGTTCGAAGACAATTGGGAGAGATTTATGAAATCAATTGATTAAATAACGTGCGGTGTATGTTGGCCGATACATTTACAGTCCTAAGTTATGCACTAACAGCTTGGCCAGTACATTATTAAAAATATCGAGTTACCTGACCAAACGAATTCACTAAAACCAGTATTATAGTTTCGAATGTTTGGACCAGAAATTACACAGTATCTCAAAGGGCATATTTGCGAATAAATACACGTTGTTTGCAAATAAAAAGGAAATAAAGGCATTTTTACGAGGTTTCCAGCCATATGATACTTACTATAACTAATACATCCAGATAAATGTTCAAATCCTCTTCGTTACAAGTAGGATCCGAAGTAGGTGATCTTAAAAACAATTGGCTACTCAAAAGATAAAAAAAGTTGTGCATCGGCCGGGAATCGAACCCGGGCCGCCCGCGTGGCAGGCGAGCATTCTACCACTGAACCACAGATGCCTACATTCATGTTGTGAATCTATGTGACAGATAAGATAATATGCAAATATTTAACACTTAGGTTAGTCAGAATATATTGATGACGTAGAAGTATGTGGCGGTCTAACATTACGTAACNAAAACGGCGTGGATAGGGTTTGAGGTTAGGACACTTATTAGTAAACAAGTGCTGTGATATGAATGTATACTTCCTCTAACCAATTTGTAATGCAGTTTGATTAAATTCAAAGTGATAAAAGTATTTTATTTGTATATAATTTTTTGGCTTTGAAAACTGAGATAAAAGCAAACGCGTTCGTCACTTT
Organism: Clitarchus hookeri; assembly: GCA_002778355.1. NCBI lineage: Eukaryota > Metazoa > Arthropoda > Insecta > Phasmatodea > Phasmatidae > Clitarchus > Clitarchus hookeri. The sequence goes on from NQII01004427.1 coordinate 17,996, forward strand.
TGACCATGTGACTTTGACAGTTGTGTTCCTTTGGAGTAGGTCAGTGTTGGATACATGCGATGAAGACGAATAATCGGTCTACCTCATCTTTAGACTATGCTTGAAACACGTAGATAAGTATTTTGTAGTTGTCTTTTTGCGGGTTTGTTATCGGCCACAGCTACACAGGGTGTGTCTGATAAACTGCGAACAAACTGATAATGTAACTGAAATTCAAACTTGTTTGAAGACCAGCAAATCCTTAATTGAAATGCAAAATTTTCAGGTTCCTAATTAAGTAGAACCCAAATATTCGCAATAAAGTTTAATAGTTTTAGTGCACTTTTACACTGACAGTTGGTTCGAAGAGTGTCACAGAATACTGGATATATTGTTGATGCTCTATTTGTTTCCATTAAACATTAAATCAATTTACTGTATTGTTTATCGGTACAAAAGTTTATTTGTGCAGACAACCACTCAGCAAAAATTCTAAACCAGCGAATATTTTTTAACGTGGTTACATACGTACACAATACAATTACGTGTCACTGGTCTGCGCCGCTTACCTTGGCCCACACCACGTGAGCGGACGGAAGAGGACAGAGAAGTGATATGATAGCAGAGCGGCAAGTCAATGGAGTGTTTTGAATGACAAGCGAACGTTAATCCTACCAGCGTTTTGAGTTTTGAAAGGCATTCTGCCGCGATAATCCTTTGAAATCTCGCCACTCCTGATCTTCGGTGGATACGATTTCTGCGTTTATTTGAAGAATGATCTCGATTGCTGCTCTCGTTCTCTCAGCGTTACTCGGGGTGCGTAAAACCTTCCAGATGGCCAGGGCGACTGATATAAAAGTGTAACAGGCCTCCGAGCCGGGAGAAGGTGTTGAATGCGATATAACATGGACGACGAGAGGCGGGAAAAGTGACCAGCGGTAGGGAAATCTGCGACTGCTAGAATAAAGCAGTGAAGAGTGCGACTGGCAGGCTGGACTATTGGACTAGATGTCGGAGTGAAAGGCATTACAAATGATGGCTATAGACAGACTGAATGCGTGTTAATGATGAGTATGCGTTAATTGACTATAACGAAAAAGCGATATTGTGAAGGACGTTAGTGGGAGTTGAAATAGACGTTAAATATTGCTCTCGCTGAAAAATAAAAAGACTATGAGTGGAGATAGAAAATGTAATGATGTAAATAATCGCTGTTTGAATAAAATAGAAATAAAATTTAGTTTTTTATTTTTATTAGACCTCCAACCCTCACGAACTCAGATACGCTCCTAAACTAAATTAAATTAATGAAATTAATATTGAAATGACTATTCACACAGATATTATTTGCAATGTTAAAGCACATATCTCCACTATTACTCTTGTTATTCTCAGTGGGCGCAAAATCTAATGTTTATGTGCATTTATATTGAAGTCCTTATCACTCTCTCTATATCGGGCACAGTAAATTAAAACGCACCATTTACACATATCCAATATTTCTGTCGCCATAATTCCATAATTCCGCTGACTTCACTCCCGCTGGCCGCTATCGCCGCCACTCGTCGCTCTGCTGGCTCGTCGCTCCGGTGCCTTCGCACCCCTGGAGCTTAAGGTCGTACAATCCTCCAAACTCTAGACCGACTGCTCGGAAACGAGTCACGGCTTAAGTTGTCTCGCTGGCCCAATCTATAATGTTACCCGGACTCCGAGTTTCGCTTAGAGAGGCAAGGGCGACGGAAATAAAATTTTTGTCCTGTCGTAACGGCTCTTCATCCTGGCACTTTTTATTGGCAAGTCATTACAGTTTAAATGGCCTTGCTCTGTATAACCAACCACAGAAGAATCTTGGAAACTCCAGGTAGGTTTCACTGCTGCTCTATTGGCCTTATGACCTGGTGTCAAGATAGACATATCAATTAAAAGTGGTTTTTGTTGCATGCCTATGCCTAGCATTATGGAAGTTTTCTGTACACCCCTGTTTTCAGTAAAGCTGTATACTCTCAGTCTATTAGGATATGGTCGCTGGTGCCTTACAGAAGAAATAATCCATTCATTATCGGGTTTTTTTAAAATTAATGCAGTGAATACTTTTGTTTTAGATATTTTATACGTAATAAAATTATTAAAGTGGTCTTCTTACTTTATTTTTATTTTGCTGGTTTGCTCTACGTGGATTTTTCTTGTTTAATTTTGAATAAGGTAACTTTTTCTTCTACGTAGTTTGTCACAGACTTTAGACGCTCACAAATGGTTATCTTGTGCTATTTTACATAATGGAAATAAACTGCAATTTTGAATAAGTTCTGTTTATGTGTTTAATGCATGCAATTTCACTCAACATGCTATGTAAATTATGTTGTATAAAACACGTTCACCAAATTATCAACGCATTTTAACAAACTCGTTATTTTTGTGCTTAAACTATAATTATTAAACTATTTATAGTTTTTTTTATTAGACATTAAATTGTAATTCAAAACTGTTAACTGCGTATAAAACTAACAGCTAAAATTTTTAAATGTAACTTAATATCATATAGAGCCTTCATAAATATTACTTAAATATTTTTAATATAGCTTATTACATTATCGTTATATTTTAACAACAAAAAAGAAGAAGTCTTTGAAAAATGGTAACATTTTTTGTTTTTATAATATTAGTACACAAAGTGCTAATTTTATAAGAATTTTCCGATCACACATTTATTTCGAATAATTGTGGTTTTGAATGAAAAAAATTAATTAAAAATGCACATTTAACATTTGGTTCGAAGACGATTGGGAGATATTTATGAAATCAATTCATTCAATAACGTGCGGTGTATGTTGACCAATACATTTACAGTCCTATGTAATGCACTAACAGCTTGGCCAGTGCATTATTAAAAATATCGAGTTACGTGACAAAACGAATTCACTAAAACAAGTATTATAGTTTCGAATGTTTGGACCAGAAATTACACAGTATCTCAAAGTGCATTTTTGCGAATAAATACAGGTTGTTTGCAAATAAAAAGGAAATAAAGGCATTTTTACGAGGTTTCCAACCATATGATACTATAACTAATACATCCAGATAAATGTTCAAATCCTCTTCGTTACAAGTAGGATCCGAAGTAGGTGATCTTAAAAACAATTGGCTACTCAAAAGATAAAAAAAGTTGTGCATCGGCCGGGAATCGAACCCGGGCCGCCCGCGTGGCAGGCGAGCATTCTACCACTGAACCACCGATGCCTACATTCATGTTGTGAATCTATGTGACAGATAAGATAATTTGCAAATATTTAACACTTAGGTTAGTCAGAATATATTGATGACGTAGAAGTATGTGGCGGTCTAACATTACGTAACNTGCAAATATTTAACACTTAGGTTAGTCAGAATATATTGATGACGTAGAAGTATGTGGCGGTCTAACATTACGTAACTGTTGTGTCACCGACATTCTTGGTAATCTTCACCTCCGAGGATAACGACTTGAGTGGTGAAAGGCTTGAAGAGCCTCGTGCGCTCAGAGTCAAGTAGTTCTTTGTTAGCAGCAAATCGCACGTAAATTAAGCGGAACAGTCGCAATGCTGAAATACCATAGACTAAAGATGCGGTAGACCGCTTATTCGTCTTCTGCGTACGTAGCAAACATTGGCATACCCCAAAGGAACACAGCTGTCAAAGTCACCTGGTCAATGGTGATGAACGTATTGTTTATATCTCAATTCTTAAAGGACAAGCACTAATATATGAATACAATACTTTTATCAATTTGGATGTAAAGAAACTGCATTACATATTTATAAGAGGAAGTATATAATAATTTAAAAACACTTGTTTACCAAACTGTGTTCTAACCTCAGATCCAATANCATATTTATAAGAGGAAGTATATAATAATTTCAAAACACTTGTTTACCAAACTGTGTTCTAACCTCAGATCCAATCCACGCCGTTTTTGCTGGTCATGTTGGCAGAAAAGCATTTCAATGTTTGGACACGGGGACTAGTTGTGCGCAGCTAGTGAGATCGGTCTACCTTATCTTTGGTGTATATGGAAGACACACGCGTCTCTTACTAAAATCCAATCACGGTTACTTCTAACTATTCTGAAGCCCTTATTAAGTTATACTTTCAGGATATTACTCCGCCTCATGCAAAGAAAGACTAACCAGGTCTAGAGAATTACACCGAAGTGACTACGCACCGCGTGCGCACTCAGTTTAATAATACTTTGCACAAGAACTAATTATTTCTAGACGTTATCAACACACCTACTTTCTCANCGTGCGCACTCAGTTTAATAATACTTTGCACAAGAACTAATTATTTCTAGACGTTATCAACACACCTACTTTCTCACTGTTTGTATTCATATTAATTATAAATGAAATATTATAATTTATTTAAAAAATGTACGTGAGTGTTAAATTTAACGGCAAATAAGGAACTTTTATTTTAACAGAAATATAAATCGCTTTTAATACAAGACTTATTTAGGAAATAACCAAATACGTCATACTTACGGTATGAGAACATAGGTGCGTTAGAAAACTTAGTAAGAAATAATTGCTATGGAAATATACTATTACAATAACTGCGCACAAATGCAGCGTGTTGTCACTTTGGTGTAAATTTATAGAGTCGGTCAAGCTTTGTATGCGTGAGGCGGAGGAATACCCTGGAAATAGAACTTTGGCAGGATTTCAAAAAAGTTGGTAGTTTGCATGCAGGGACCATATTCGAGTTGTTCCTGGAGTTCCGTGTCCAGTTGTCTACGGCCCGGCGTTCTCGCCAGAAGTGCGTGACACCATTGCGATGGCGACAACGGCGGCTGAATATAAAGTGATGACAACTTATTTATGTACACATGTTATTTTAGCGCACGGGCGTGTATCCATGTCATCAAATTCTGTCACTCATTGCAGTATTTTAAGCCTATGTAAAAGAAGTATCATTTTAGATCTTTGTGGACGATTTTAAACGATACTTCAGTAATTATTTGCAGAATATGAAAAATATGCCTACTAAATAAAAATAAGAAAAGCAGGTTTAAATTCTCTGTTAGTGGCTTCACCCTTCACAACTTGTAATTGTGAAAGTTTAAGCAGGTTTTTCGAGACTTTCAAAAATTCTTTAATTTTACAATACTTTTTTCCATGAGAGTTTGCAGTTATAGTCTATTTGCTGTATCTTCATACTTTTCAAATCGAACTATTGAAAAATCATTCTCTGTAAGATGTGTTCTGTTGTTTGCTAAATATGTAATGCAGCACAAGGGTTTAACAATTCTGCTAACATAAAAGACAATCGTTTTTTGATCAAATTGAACTTTTACTTTCAATTTTACCTATAGTTTACATATTTTATTTGTAGTTAATATGAATAAAATCAGACAGAAAATAGGTATGCTGCTAATGCCTAGTAAGAAACATTCCTCAAGCGAAGTATTATCGAACTGAGTAGCCACGAATGCGGTGCGTTGTGCCTTTGGTGTAATTATCTAGACTTAGTAAGATATGTTCGCAGGAGACGGAGGAATAGACTGAAAGTATAACTTTAGCAGGGTTTCAGAAAATTCGGAAGTTACCGTGAATGGACTTTATGCCAAAATGTTCAGTGAAATTATTTTTGTGCAAAAATAACCTCGTATCTTAGTGTTCACCTCATATTTTCTTAGTTGATTTTACAATCACAAACCATTTAGTTTGACCTCTTGATATTATCCATGGAGAAATTAAATAAAATACCCCAAAAGTATTACTGGGACTCATAAGTAGTCGGCAAAGCCTTATAGAAAACACGCGACCATCGATACGTTTCATAATCACTGTGTGTATGATTTGTTTAATTTTGACGTAAGGAAATTCATAGCATATGATTTGAATTATCGTTATTATTTGTTTCATCTCTTGAGATAAAATCTCTCTTCTCACTTCTCCTCAAGGGCGTTGAGCTGTTGTACACCTTGTATTTAAATTGGCACGATTTCCCCTAAAAAAAAAATTAATATATTTACTTTTGATTACTTGGTGCTATTTTCTTACTTAAACCATTACGTTGAAAAAACGCTACACATTTATACCTGATTAAGGAATAATCAGAAGAGATTTTTCTAAATAAATACAAAAAAAATCTTAAGAATAAATAATTTAATTTGTGTAGTGCTGGGATAGCTATAACCTGTTCAGAAACTAACCCGAAATATTTCGAGAGGAAAATGGGGTAGACATATGAAGATTAATTGCATGCATACATCAGTTCCTAAAGGAAATCTACCATCTAAAAAATCCGATTTTATATAAAATGTTAAAAAAAAAATNGCATGCATACATCAGTTCCTAAAGGAAATCTACCATCTAAAAAATCCGATTTTATATAAAATGTTAAAAAAAAAATTATCAGAATCAGCGAGGAATTAAACTACAATGCTCTGGATAATCTTTAGTCTTACATAAATCTTAAACTTTCTTCTTTATAAATATAATATGGGTGACCAACCTGAAATAATTGTAAACAATGGTTTCGCCTTCAAGTTTATGGATTTATGTTGTATTATTAAGCAGTACGTCCTTCTTAACAAAAAAAAATTGGTTGTCTGTAAAGTCGGTTTACTGACGATAGTTGAACGTGACAACGTCTTAAGAAAATACTGATGGAATGGTAGCATTTTTCAAAAGAAAATTTTAATTTCATTTGTTNAGAGAGACGGATGTCGAACGCTGCCGAACGCAAAGGCCGATTGTGCTTCTTTTTCGCTCGTTCCGCGCTCTCGCTTGCACTTCAAGCCTTACATGGAACGCCTCAGAGCGAGGTAACGCCGCATGAGTCATGTTTTTTCGTGCGTGCAGCCGGCTCTATCGAATTATAAGACGTTGTCACGTCAAAAAAAAAAATTGCTTGTTGGAAATGCTTCGGACCCACCGTTTCCGTTTAGAAGGCACGCAAAATTTTCCAGCGGCGACGATAGAACGTCTGGCACGTAGGCAATACTTCTCACACGCGAGGGTAAACTCATGGTAAGCACCCGATATTGTGCCGACTATTCCCGAAGGCACAAGTGAAACGAGACACAAGAAGTGTGCTGGACTTACATGTGCGTAGTATTGCCGTATGGACAGTATATCGAGGTTTACATAGGAGGTATTGGCCAACACGCATTTGACGTACAGTACACATAAAAAGTTTAGCGCAACGCAACATGTAAATGAAATATTATACTTTAAATAGTAACCCCTATTTTAGAGATGAAGGAAGATTATATTATCAACCGCATTTTGACAGGTGTAAGGTCTGCGTTCTACAAAACACTATTCACCGATGTTTTACTTAATAGCAAGTAGTTCCTGATACTTGTAAAGTAAATCATATAAAAATTCGATTTTTAACGACCACTTTAAGGAAACGTTTACATACATTTTCGTCAGTAATAACAAGCTGGAGTTGGTCAGTGTTTTTTAGTAATGCTTTGTATAACAAATTTTCTGTAATACCGAAGTACAAATTACAGCGAACTTATTTGCTAATCTTCATGAACCTCATATAATCATTCTTATGTTTCTTTTATGTTTACTTTAGCAAAATAGATTAAAAAAACGCATCCAAAGTAAATTGGATGTTTGTAGGATGAACATTGTTACCTGTAGGTTACACAAATATGGACAAAACTGTATACAACAGGCAGACGCCAATGAGCGTAGAACATACTAATATAAATAACTTTAAAGTAGTTGAAGTAAGCCACATAGAGGATGTTTTTAATAAATGCGTTTTATTTTCCATTCAGGTCTAGTCATCTCATCCTTGTGTGATCGAGAAGAGACGACCAGTTACCTCGCCATAGGAAGTCTTGTGCCTTTGTTACTCTTCTGTGGTAAGTATGATTCATTCCCGGTCATATGAACACTGTTGGTTTCAACTCTGGAAGGGAACTCTGGCCACAACTGGAAATGTTTTTATACTCTATTTACATTAACATTACGTGGCAGTCATGTCAGTGGCAAATATCAAACTAAGTGTAAGATGTTACTTTTTACAAAAACAGATATGTGGAAACAAGTGGCCAGATATGCCAGTTTATTTAGTTTTAAACACATTCGATGAAGACTTCTCACATTATTAAGCATGTATGTTTCTAAAAATATTACTTTGCCACGTTATGGACGTTAGGTACAGGTTTGTTTGGTGCTTGGCAAAATTAATTAATTGTACCGGACTTTCGGGTGTTTTTGACTACTTTGGAATCAAATGTTTTTTTTTGAAAAATTATGATAAACAAGATTGTGTAGAGAGCAAAGGTTTAATATATTTCGTTTCGTTTGTATTCCTAGCGTTGTAAATGATAATTTAATGTAGTCCTACCGGTTTTTGAACATTTGTGTTTTATATTTGTAGTCGGCTCTCGAGACTTGGCTGTTAAGTGCCGCCCAAATCTCTCAACTCAACTCATAGTGGTAGGTTAGTTATAACTGAATGCACTGTTGCACGTTAAGAGCAGTAAATTCTTGGTGCTGGCCATATTGACAGTATCAGGAAACTACTTTTAACGGTGGGATGAGGTAGTTGAAGGATTTTAAATGCACTGGGAGCAGTTACAACAATGCCGCACAATACCATTTATATAAAATTGTGCATTGCACTAAATATGTTATAAACTATTTAAAACTACGTGATATAGAAAATTTAAAACATTTTAATATCTCCGTAGAAAATAGATTCTTTTTACGAAAATAAAACCAATCTTCTGTTGACAGTCGTTTCATATAATAAGTGTTTTTAAAACACTGAAATATATTTGTAATAAGAATGAGATACGACATTTTTTTTCTATCATTTGTAAACACGTTCATCTGATTTATCACTATCTCAATATGTAAAAGTAATGTTTAATTATATTTTAACTGTATTAGAAGACAAATTATTTTAATGGAAAAATGGTAATAGTACTGTAATTTCACGAATAGTATCTAATTTATTAAATATTTCTAGAAACGCATTATTTTTAATAAATGGTATAGTTTGTAGAGGTAGAAATTACCTTCCAAATGAATAATTAAATGGTTATGACAATAAGTAACATGTATTGGTAAATTAAAATAAATAAAATAAAATGTTGTACATTAGATAAACTTATTTCTCATACAGTATGTCGCAAGGTAATTCATTTCGTTAAAACTGGGATAATGTTATATCATCAAGTTTAAGTTTATCAATTAGATAAAATTATAATTATTTAATTATTTCAACCATCAAAGCAAATTTTTTAAAATAAAAAATGTGCTCATTCCAAACAATGTTCAATGTAAAATATTATTAAATAGCATAGGTGGCGCGGTGGTGTAGTGGCCAGATTACTCGCTACCCCCAAATCCAACTGGGCTCGATTCCCGGTAGAGGTCACTCCAGGATTTTCGCACGTGGGAATCGCGTCGGATGATACCGCTGATCGGCGGGTTTCCTCGGGGATCTCCCGTTTCCCCGCCTTTGTATTCCGGTGCTGCTGCATACTCACCTCGCTTCACCTTCATTGGTTCTCCAGACCCCGATGTTAAAAGCCGTTCCAAACTCTCCACTTCACTCAAATAACATAGACGCTTATAATTGAGAAGTGTAGGTATATTTAAAAAATATGATATACAATTTTATAAATTCAATAGTACTTTTTAATGTTGCCAGCCTAATATCTGATCGCACTGAAGAAATACTTCTATATTATTTTACGGATTTATAAAATCAAAATACATAAATATTTACAACATTTTTGGCTTTGATATTACAAATATAAACAATAGGGTCAAAAACAAACACAAATATTAATTTCCTTATAAGTTTAACATATAGAGTTCCCTAAAATTTATATTGTCTTTTGATCGAGAAAATTAAACAATAATACATGAAAATAAATGTTATATATTATAATTAAATTGTGAATAGAAGATAAACATAATAATTTAATGAAATATATATGACACTAAGAGTAAAATAGTTAAATATCAAAGCGAAAAGTCTTATAAATATTTTTTTGGAATGCCATCATGCAAAATCTAACACAGATGAGTATGTCTAAAGAAAGACGTACATCCCATACTTATGATAGTAATGTAAAATTTAATGGTGGATTATTAAGTAACATTCCAAAAGTTTAAATTACTAACGACACCTTAAAATTTGAGAAATATTTAGTCTAAAGGAATATTAACAACAGATATATTGTAAATGTTTGTTATTAAAACTGTTGAACTTTATAATATTTATTTTTATCTCGGGTGGGTAAAATAATATATACTCAATGTATTAGCTAATGATTCTATAAGGTATAATAAATCTACAAAGAAAATTACAATATTTTTTACAGCACCATTACTAATAATATGCATAATCACATCTTTTACTAGTTGGTTTTATTTAAATGTCACAACTTTTTTATAGGTAAATATTAGAACTGTAAAAAAAAAAAAGAAAAATATTAAATTTTTAGCTTCTTAAAAAGTTTGCTAGACTTATTAATTTCTTGATAGATATTCATGTAATCATTTTTCCTAAAATTGTACGAAATTTCTCTCATTTAATAAAAACTTTTTTTTGAAACATTAATTTAAAGGTTACAATTAAATATTATAAATGTAAACATTTAAAATTAGAGAGAAACTTTTTATAAATGTAGTATTGCTTGTGTTAAACGTTCGAGGAACTACACCTTTGCAAGTAAGCTACTGATATTATTTTTTAATGTTATTATATAATATGAAATTGTTGTACAACGAAATTTATTAGATCGATATATTATTGGCATAAAATATTTCGTGTGAATGTACTAACTTTAAAAGGATATTTGTAATTAAATGTGCATATAAAACAATTAAAGTCATTACATTTATTATATTAATGCTACAAAAAATGAAAACTCTCATTAAGGCTTTAAAATAATAAATTTGAAAAAATAAATCACATAGAACTTGAAATTAAACATTTTGAAAATATATATACCACTCTTGGAGGAGTAATATGCTATAGGCTGTTCATAGTTAGGTGGAATATTTTGGAAACAACCCTTGAAAAAAAATTATTGTCATCTGTCTGCATACATGTTTATATAAACAATGACTGCACTACTTACAGTATAGTTGATAGTAAATTACGAGAAATAGTTCCAGGTTAATGCAACACTAGTCACAATATTAAAAAATTAATGATACCTGAGGTTCAGCAGTTTTTTTTTTGTTTTATGCACACCAAAACAAAAATTAACATGATAGTAAAACATTTGGCTTCCTAACAGTTTTGTGACATCATTTGACTGGTGCAAAGTTCCAAGTTATCGGGTCCATTGATTTGGTTATTGTTTTTTACCTCTCATTCGATGCCGTGTTTGTGGGCATTGGATTCCGTGAATTAAGGTGGCAATTATTTATATCGCCCCCGTTTCCGTGTTTATGTTCTCTAAACGTGACATTAACTGGCAATTCGTAACCCCAAATATAATTTTTTTTATACACGTAATAAAATTATATATGTATATATATATCTGTTATCAGTATAGTAGTGCATTTTGAGATTGATTTTGGTTTTTTTTCTACGTAATTTCTAGTCCAAGAATTTCTAAAACTTCACATCATATGTCGAATGTGTGCAAATTTAAATGGCCAAAGTGTCTACAAGTAATTTCAGTAGGTTTTATTGTTTGAAAATCACGGAAGGAACTCAAATAAACTTTGGTCGAGTGCATTTAATTATATTGGCAATATTCTGTAGCAATTATGAGAGCTTCAGTAGATGTTTGTTATTATTAACTACTTCCGAGAACCAGTTTACGAGTCGATACCTCCGTACGTATTGGAAAATTCTTCATGTACTTTAAATACGTTGACACGGTTACTAGACGTTTAGTTGACCGTTCAATGCGTAGGGACCAACATATGTAATCAGCCAATATACTTACTCCGAGATCTCACGAACAACCTCAACTTAGGTAATCTGGGAAACATTTTATTCCACATAACAGGCGTGAGTGCAACTTTGTGAAGTACGTTATCATCATCCAGGTATGGTTTTATAAGTAAACAGGTGAATTTACGTTCATATCGATGTAGTCATTCTGATTTCATTAGAGAAAAGTTGTTTTATAATAATAATCGTATTAGGCAAAACTTTCGTGTCCTTAGCCCGGTGAAAACTATGTTTCTTTACATGTTTTCACGCAACTTGTACTTTTTGATATCTATCACTGGCAAAGTATTCCGTAAAATTTGGTATCGATTTGGTTTAGCAACACGGTTTTATGGCGATTTATTATTTTGGGCATTCGTAACATCATAATAGCAACACCGGTTATTTTCGTATGTACCTGAATACAATCATTAATTTTGGAAGCATTACTGCCTAAAGTTGTATACTGTAGCAATACGAATTTTTTATGTAGGCAAATATTTTCACGATCCTAATGAATGCCGTGGGAGAATATTATTTTCTAAAATTCTACTGAATAACAAAATAATAATAATAATAATAATAATTAAAAGTCGTTCAGCATGCCGTTTTCCTTTATTCTACCGGATAATTAAAAATTAAAAATAGTTTTTCGATTGTTGAATAACCGATTGTTTAGCATAAGCCCTTCGTATTATGGCAAATCACTCAGTGTTATTTCAGTGGGTTCCATTCCTATGAAACATAACAAGAGGCGAGAATTTGAAATTTGCACGTATTTAAATAGGAGCGTTCTAAACAGCGTCGTGCTANAATTAAAAGTCGTTCAGCACGCCGTTTTCCTTTATTCTACCGGATAATTAAAAATTAAAAAAAAGTTTTTCGATTGTTGAATAACCGATTGTTTAGCATAAGCCCTTCGTATTATGGCAAATCACTCAGTGTTATTTCAGTGGGTTCCATTCCTATGAAACATAACAAGAGGCGAGAATTTGAAATTTGCACGTATTTAAATAGGAGCGTTCTAAACAGCGTCGTGCTAGTATAATAACGGAAGAAAAAATGGGAAAAATGTTGGATTTTTCTGTGGTAATCAAGACATCACAAACAAATATAATGATCTCGGATGATTAACCCAGACCAAACGGCATTTTTATCTAAATATAAATAAGTCACTAACATCAATCAGTGTTCACAAGCATATATAATCCACTGAAATTAACGTGTACCTGTTTATGGTGTTTTTTTTTTTTTTAACAAACATATACAGTTTATATTTGAGCGGTTGGTAAAAGCACCATCAGAAAATCAATTGGCAAAGTTTATTTTCAGATGCGGAAGGATACGCTACGAACGGACCGAAAGTAGAAACTTCGCAGGGCTTTCCAAAGTGCTCACTTTACTTAGAACTGGGCATAATAAATATTTTATTTTATATTAAAATAAATCTGTGGAATTAAAAAGAAATTTTTGAAAAGCGTTTCATACAGAGCTACCAACAAATTTCCGCTGATGGAGGCACGTGTCACTGAAGAGCCGTCGCGCTGATATCTGCATTTCGCGAACTACGTTTTTTCCTATATTAAGAACCGTATAGTTCAGAATGCGACTATATTTTTAATAATTTATATCGTATATTGCGACCGTTGTTTGCCCTACGTGTATGCATGTTTCTGATGTGATTGCTTGTTGTGGTCTCCTACAGCGTTAAATATATTTCCCGTTTAGTTTTCAATTAAAAACCATAAAATATTCCGCTAAAATAATGATTTTTTCCTGTGATGCTTCTATTTATATAAAAATAAAAACATCCAGTAACTACTTTTGGCACATTACCCTATACAAAACTAAGTGCATAAACAGCAAATACTTAAAAAATTAATACATTTCTTATAATTCGTTGATTGTAAAAATCAGGCATTGATGAAAATCCAAAGCATCATATATTATTTTGTAGTCATGAGATAGAGGATCGCTTTACGTTGGATATTAAATTTAGAATCTGTAAAATTTAACTAATAACATGGTTTTATTTATATTTGTAAATATTATGATGTTGAAATGAAAGGTGGTCTTCGATAATTTAAACAAGAGAAAACATTCGTTTAGCTATAAGAGTTTCCCACTAACTTGTAGTTATAATATAGCCATCAATTTTCGTCGCTCTTTATTAAAGAATAATGCTATTTTGAATATGATAAATTCACAGTTATACCTTCGGAAGTTGTATAGTCAGGAATTTGGCTCGTCCAATTTTTTCAATCGGTTCTTCTAGATGTAAACGTATGATAGTATATAGAAATGTATATGTGCCACGTGGGTTTTGTGTAGTTGAACATACTTATCGAGATGAATGAAACAACACTAAGGCTTCCTGCAAAATAGTTGACGACCTCAATAATATTTGTTATTTTTTCCTAAGCGTTCACTGAAAATAAATATGAAACAAAAAAAAAAAATATAAATCCCTTCTTGTTTAAAGAAATTTAAAGTAATTTTTTTCATTTCTCAGTTTAAATTCTATAAAATATTGTACTTTAAATTTTTGCAAAATCTCACTATAAGGTTTTTAGTAAACCTCCTAAACTGCAATGGAAGTTTTTAGTATATGCATACAATAGAAAACTTATATTTCAGGCTGAAGATATAGAAATGCTATCTATCATACAAAACTGGGAATACTGTTTTCTGAACAAATATGTGAACGCCACCATTGAATGCATGGAAACAAAACTTCACCATTCGTGGTTTCCCAGTACGCGCACACACTAGCGTGACAAATTTTCGAACAGTTTCTCACGTCGCACTGTATTCAAAATACACACGGAACTTGGCGTGTTGTTGCAGGAATCATCTGGCCAGTCGAAGGGATGGAAACGCCAGTGCGCATCATCAGCCTGCTCTCGCCGCTAACGCTGCCCGTGAAAGGACTCAGGGCCATCATGGCCCGAGGGTGGGACTTCTACCACTTCGACATCTACGCAGGATTCATCATGACGTTCGCGTGGATGATAATCTTCGGCGCGGTCGTCGTCATCATATTCAAATTCAGGAAGCTGTGAGACTCGACAGGCAGAAACCAGGTGTTCCGACAGTGCTGTTTTCTCATAGCGTTGCCCCTCGAAGGAAGCGAGAGTGTTCCAGGGAAGCGGACACAAACAAGATATTAGGCAGCGCTTTGCAGTTGATCGTGTGCGACGACCACTTCAACGAGCATCAGGTCGAGGAAGTAATTACACCTCGTCAAGAAGTCAGCAAATGCAAATCTACCTGCTTAAGACTTCTGGAAAGGAAGACCTACATATTTCAAAATGTGCTTAAAAATATTTCCCCCCCAAATAGCATAAGAAAATGTTTATGATATTTGGTCCGTATAATATTACCATTGCTTTATTTCTTTAACATTGGGCATCACTATCAGCGAATTAATAATTAATTCCGAACTGAAATAGTTTCAGGTCTTCTTTCACAATTACCGTCTTTACTTCATCTCGTTACAACCTGTCTTATTTATAGTGCACCCACGAAGAAGCGTTATACAGAGTTGAGTGCAGCGCAACGAACGATCATTTTTATGACGCAGTGATGACGACAAACTCATGTCAGTATCTGTAGAATAGTGTTAATTTAATTTAGAATAAGTTTTGTACATAATAATTATTATATTAAAACATTTTTAAAATGTGTTGTAAATATGCATTATAATTGGCGTTAGAATCCAAAATATTCTCCTCAAATGTAGTGGTGAATTTTCGCAAGTAGTAGAAACTTAAATTCATTCAAAATATTTGTACCATTTTCTCCTCTTATATTCCTGAAGTTGGTCATTGTACCTAATACAACAAATAAAACTCATTTTACATAGAATATCTCTTAATACATAAATACGTTGTGATTTTAAGTACTAGCCATGTTAATTAAATTATAATAGCAATGTTTAAAATAATATGCCATTATAAGTAGTAGAGCCTTTAAAGACTAGTAGCTACCAGGCAAAATACATTGTGATTTATAAGTAGTTCTTGCAAGCCAATTTTAAATTGACGTATTTGAAACACCACCAAAGTCCTGGTAAAACTGGGCTACTTTTTTCATAGTATTAGAGTGAGGAAAGGAGGGATTTATTTGTATATCATTTGTGTATTGTGGGCATTTTTAGCTGGTCGTTAATATACAAATATAAAAGAATATGGCTAAAAATAGAACTTCGCTTATCTCCGGCTCTGACACAATGCCAGTCAGAATGAAGTTGCCAGTTGAAAACGCTCTCGACACCTGGGGGACTTGTATTAAACTAAGCAATACCAGTATTGGAGAAATCGTAATTGCCTTTGAGTATAGCAAGCAAGATATCATCAGCAGCATTATCAAGTGTTAAAAGAATGTGAAAATGTAGCAGTTTTTTCTGTCATTGGCAAGCCATATCCAATAAACTTTGTTTACTAATACGGGGCGTATTAGCACAGCGAAATAATCTGGAACGAAATAATTTGAGGTAAATACCAAGATGTTTCTTTGATACATGCCATGGCGATATTTCCCTATCCCAGATTGTCCGAGCTCCTCTTTCCTTTGGCCTCTTTCACACGTTACGGTTTCGGGCGAGCGAAACTGGACATGCTGTAATATACTGTGATATATCCACCTTTTCACACTGCGTAGGATGGAAACAGCATGGAAATTGAGGCCGTGGTAGTGTAGTGGTTAGACCACTCGCCTCCCAGCTAGGCGAACCGGGTTCGATTCCCGGCTGGGTCGTGCCCGGATTTTCGCATTAGGGTCGGCGGATTTTTTCGGGAAGCTCTCGTTTTCTTCGCTCTTTCATTCCGACCCTGCTCCATACTCACCTCGCTCCATCCTTAATAGCTCTCAAGAACTCTCTCATTACCCACATGGAAAACTATTAGACGGACGCCTGGTAGCACACGGACAAAACTTGAACGTGTAAGGTCGCAGGACGGGCGCTGTACGGAAGTGGTGCATTGTTGCAAATCAGATCGTGTACATACGTTAGTTTTGAACCAACCGGTATAAACATTTGTAGTGTTTGACATGTGTGTTTGATTGTTGGCAGTGCTTTGAGCGTGATTATGAAAAGATAAATTTTGAAATAAATTTTGAATGTCTAATTTCGCTATTTGAGGACTGAACTATGGGACGAGACCACAGGAAGAAAACAAACATTTTTAAAAAGTTTATCGTCATGTTTTGATGGCTGATTACTCGCTTTCAATCGGTAATGCAAATAGCCGAATGGAGAAATAAACGTACGGAAATAATATAATAATTTCCTATAATTTTGTCGTATATCTTTACGTATAGTGAGCAGTTATTTCCTTCCAAGAATGCAAACCCAATGTAATCCACGCCGTTTATTTTTACGGTGACGGTGTACATACAGCGCCATAGCTATACTGAAATTACAATACATAACATATAATTTCACCTGCATAACTAGCTGATATTTTCCCTGCCATCTGTAATCGAATTAAACAACTGGAATACCGAATGTAGTGCTGTTACTGTGCATTCATTTCCCGTCCGCTCAAAAACCGCGATGTGTGTGAAAGAGGCTTTACGATGGAGTTTTCAGTCATTCTCAGGTGAGAAGCTAGGTGAGTGATATTTTTAAGTCGAACGGAACACTGTGTTCGTGTTCCGATAATATGCATAACGGCTCGCGTTCGAATTGAGCACTCTGTTTTGAAGTCGAGTGGTTGGAACCGAGTGATATGACTGTCATAGTATTTATTTACGAAATCATTTATTATTATAAAAATTTTATCGCAATTCGTGAAATAATTCGCTCTACCTTTTAAACAATTTAACGAAGCATATAACAGAAGCAAATATATCAGAAATTACTTCACCATAGCACAAGAGTACTCGCTGGAGGAATGGTTAGCATGCTGGGCTGCGAATGCAATGTGTGCGTTTTCGCGCCCACCACTCGGCAATTGTTTCCATATGAAACAATGGGCTTAGTATTGTGTTGAACGAAAATTAAAATTACAATTACTTATCTGTACGTCGTAAAATGTATGTTTTTAGGAGATCATAATACTCATTTTATACATAAATTAGGTTTAACATATTGTTGAAGCATTTATTGCCATCCGCAGGCTATCTGATGGGTGTAAAGTTGTACATAGATGGACCATTGATGCTGTAAGCATATGAACCATGCTTAGACCATTAGCGTTCACCACAATCGGGCCAGTAATGGACAGAGTATGACTAGTTAAGTAATGCCATTTCAGACCCAGCAACGTTGCTGGGCGTACGCCTTTTGATGGACAATTTTTTGCAGCTAAACATCCGATTCCAAACCATAAATTGGCCATATGTTTTGCTATATAGGTGTATATGCGCACATATATATATTACTATAATAAGATGTTACTTCGTCTAGTACTAGGTAGTCGAGAATTTCGCAAAGTTCAGCATAACTATTGGACAGCTCCTGACGGAAGGCGTAGTAGTAAAAGAACAGGTTTGGTTAGTAAATATGTAAATAATCACATTGTCAGCATTTTCAAGCTGCGTCGATATGGATCAGAGAATGTTCTGTTGCTGAATAGAGCGAGCTACCCCAACAAAGGAACAGATGTGCCGTTGCGACTAACCTGAAGTGTGGATGACAAGAGAAATGAGACAAGGGTGCTGCAGCAACGCAATTAAGGATGAGGAAAATCGCGAGTTCTCCGAGAAAATCCCCCTTCTCCCTGTGCAAAAAGTAATGGCAGTGTTCGCAACGTTCTCTAAGTGAGAATCTCTGTCTGAAAAAATGCCTTCCGCCGCAGCCTGGGCTCGAACCGAGAATGCCAGCGTTGGGCATTTATGGATCTAATCACGAATTCTAATACAGTGGCATAAAATGTTCACGGTAAAATGTGCACTTTGAAATCAACTTTTAAAGGAAATCTCTACTAGTTTCTACAGATATTCTACAGTACACACTAGCATGCAAGCTCCTAGATAAGAAACAGCAAATTAATTAAAATAGTTCGAAGTCTTAAAGGTGTAATGAGAGAGTAAATTTTAAAATTATAGCAAATAAGGTTGGCGTTTTTCTGCACTATATACATTAAAGTATGAATTGGAATTTTAGTAGCACATGTATTTTTCTGACGATTTCATGTTTGCTATAGACTGATGGTAAGCATGTCGACGTAAATTTAAATTACATACAGCAGAAGACACAAAATAAGGAACGTAGATTATAAGAATTGCTTTTGAATTGCTTACTTAACAATGAACATTCTGTATAATGAGTACACACATGTCAAGTAGTTTCCTAGAGGAAGGACGGCCAATAGGATTGACTGTCATTTGAACGGTAAGCCTCGTTAGATCGCAATCAAAGAATGACTGGACCAAAGTGATGCCCACACTGAATATTTAGCAGAATGATGAAAACGAAGCTGTATTATTCCAAGAAATTCCACCAGCTCTAGGCAACGTTCGCCAAGCTTACTACCATGTGGATAGTCCAGATTCATGTCCGCCTAGAGTCGAACTCAGAGGCCTAATGAATGAGATGTCAGAGCACAGGTGATTTTTTTTGCAAGGTTATTTATGACGTGTAAGAATAAAACCTACATATATAATAAACAGATAAAATTAAACCTGATTTTTACATACTGAGTATAAAATAGTTTCCTATTTCAACCTTAAATTTTGTAGCATGTCTACATGAACTGATAACCGTGCAATTGAAACAACTATTTATATATAATTGCTGCCAGAAGATAAATGTATTTCTTAGTGTACATTGATATAAATAAACACACTTTCTAAATGTAAAAGAATATATATAAGTATATTCAATCATAAAGTCGCAAATTAACACACGTTTTCATGTAAGAGAGAATACCGGATGTTGGAAAAGAACACTAACAACGCTTAGTATGCTGTGCGGGACGGCAAACCGACTATTTTCAAATGGGGATACAATGAGGCATGTTTTTGAGGTATATTTTTGAGGTATGTTTTGAGACATTTTTGAGGATTATTGTTTTAACTAATATTTTTTGAGGAATGCTTTTGAGGGATATGTTTTGAGGAATGTTGTTAGTAGAATGATTTTTGGGAATGTTTTTTGACGAATTTATTTTTGAGGAAAGTTTTATTGTGTGATTTTTTTGAGGAATGCATTTTGAAGTGGGTTTTTTGAGGAAGATTTTGAGGTAAGTTATGGGAATTTTTTTTATAGGTGTATATTCGGGAATTATTTGAGGTAAGTTTTTTGAGGTACGGTTTTTTGAAGTATTTTTTTTCAGGCATGTTTGAGATCTGGTTAGTTGTTCTGGTCGGTTGACCTAGGTGTTTGATCTGGATAATTCGTTGGCAGGCTAGTATGTTCGTTTGGAAATATTGATTGAAGGATTGGACAAAATATTGAAGGAAAGATTGCGAAATTGATATAAAGATTGATATAAATTTTGGAATACTAATAGTAACATAGGAAGATTGATGGAAATATTGAAATATTGATGGATATGATATATTATTGAAAAGAGGACTGATAGAATTGTTGAAATATTAATGAGGAGAATTATTGAAATATCAATATAAAGCTTGTAAGACATATTGTACGATTGATGGAATGTTTAAAAGATTGGAAGAAAGATTGCGAAACTGATCGAAAATTGGTGTAAATAACAGAAGATAGCGATGTGCTTTACTGGACCTTGCAAAATGCGTTCTTTGCAATTCTGGCTGAAATACGATTTATAAAGCATAAAAACCACTCTGTATCACTACGCAGATGAATTACTTTGTGTAAGTCAAAATGATAACTTTTGATTTTGCAGGAAAATAATTTTAGTATTACTATACACATTGTTTTAAATTTACGGTATATCCGTCCGTAGGTTACGTTACATTTTATGTACAAATATTGAATATATACTGTACAGTATTCAAGCAATTAAATGAGAAGTGAACAAGCTTTTTTTAGTGTTAGCTAATCTTTTCCTGGCATGTAGTTTCTAAAAAATTTTTTTGTTAAAGTGTAAACAAATTTATTGCAATGTTACAGGAAGAAAATTTTTTTCAATATATTTTAATTTTAAAACTAAATTTTTTGATTTTGTCATTAAAGTTATTTTTGAAGTAACGAATTTAATGCACCTGATTCATTTGAGTTCTTATGCACTGAGCACGACTAACAGCATTTTTGTCCAGGTAGTATATATAAAATGATTTTAGCAAAAAATACTAACATATTTTTTTTTTGTTACTTACAACACCATTGTTAAAGGCTTTACTATATATATTTGTTCTTAAGCGTGATACACTGGTCCTTTAAAACCCTCAGCTTAACCTCTCACATATTAGTTAGTAGAAAATAGATAGAGAAAAACTGATACCAGCAGCTTATAGCCTATTTATTTCTTATAAACAACGAGTCCTAATTAATTGTAAACAATTTCTTAAGTAATAAAAACACTTTGCATCGGCCGGGAATCGAACCCGGGCCGCCCGCGTGGCAGGCGAGCATTCTACCACTGAACCNCTTTGCATCGGCCGGGAATCGAACCCGGGCCGCCCGCGTGGCAGGCGAGCATTCTACCACTGAACCACCGATGCTGACGAAGGTAACATGAACTACAAAAGTATTTATTCAGTTAAAAATTTACAACTCATGGGTATACGAGTGTGAGCAGATTGTAATACCTTACGTCTTGAACTATTGGGAGTGGAGAGAACTGCAGTGAGAGGAATGGAGAACTGGCGGACTGGGATTGCGAGGAAAATAAATAGAAAACCCGCCGTTCTAAAGCAGCATTTGCATATCCAATGAGAAAACCGGGGATGATATCGCTGGGAATCAGTGTATTTGGCCATGGAGGGAGGCGAGTTGTCTAACCATTGTGCCACCGCAACCGCTTACATATTAAACAATTTTTGTCAAAAAATCAATCTGTAAAATAATACCGTCATACTGCATCAAACACAGCTGTTAAAAGAAATTTGCAATTTTGTAAGGTAACACAGTCATTTGTGCCGCCATGTTAGTCGAGAAATGTTGAATGGCTTGTTTCCATAAAACATTGCGTTTGAAATACCAGCTCCAAAAATTTACTTTTCTAGTGATAGTCTTCCAATTTGAAATCTTACTGGTTGTGAAACGAATAGTTGTACACGTTTCTGATGGGTTGAATCCATCAAACATATAGTAAGTTTTGGAGCCAGGGTTTTTGACGCAATGGTTTAGAGAAATCTATCACAAGAGCCCAGTGGGCTGGAATGGTATAATGCAAATTGAGAAATACATGTATTTATAAATTTTTGATAGAAAAAATATAGACATTTTTAAACTGTAACTGCTACGCGGGCGGCCCGGGTTCGATTGACGGCCGATGCAAAGTATTTCTATTACTTCAGAAATAGTTTACAATTATCTAAGACTCGCTGTTTATAATAAAGAGATAGACTATATATAAACTCCTGGTATCAGTTTTTCTCTATATATTTTCTACTTATTAAATATGTCTTTATAAAGAATGCTGTATGAAAAAATAATATGTTACTATATTTCGTCTAAATTCTGAAGTTTTCTCCCATGTATCATGACTGAATTGTGGATAAACTTATAAATAATAATTGGTATAATTAGGTTATAATAAATATTAAACTAATTTGTATTTGGAAATTTTTTGTGGAAAAATAAAAGTAAACACAACTATACCACAATATGCCCATATAAAGTATAATGTCTCAACACAAACGAAAATTATAAACTGAACATTACATAGATTTCAAAATTTCAATACTATCCACTGTACTTATTCAAATAATTTTACTACAAATATTTAACAAATCTTGAAGTTTAATGTTTTAATTTAAAATTTGATGTGCTAAACACGTGTCAATTGTTTAATTACGGATAATTATTTTACTTTCTCTGTAAAAAGTCAGATCACTAGAAAAAAATATTGATATATTAGTAGCCAGTTACAAATAATTGTTAAAAGAATGTTCGAAGAAAAACCCATAGATTTGTTGACCATCTGAAAAATTTCTCTGGATTTCGTTCAGTAAATGTGCACACAACCGGGGAGCCGTTCTTAGTAAATCTTCGTGAGGAGCTTGGAATGTGGCGCACGTGTCATAGTGAAAGTTGCAATACAACAAACACTTATGTATCGTTGCACGTTCTAGCGCTATCTGTTGGTCTGGCCGAATATATTTTAATCGGTATCTACTCTCCGCACATCTACGCTGCTGCTTAGATTTGATATTGTTTTACAATATATTCACTGAAGCGAAGTTATTTATTCGGCAACTCTTCGTAGCCGCTCCTGTCACCTCCCAGCGAATGGTCGATTGCAACACGAGACGTCTTGTGCTTATGGGCAGTGAATGGAGAGTCAATTGTTATATCATAAATGCAATGAAGTTTTCATTATATAATAAAGAAATTAAAGAAATCGTGCAATAATCGCCACCAAGCTAACGTTCGATGATATGAAACGAAATACCATCCTTATAACTTTACGCCAAATAAATTGCGTAACACGGCTTATGTTCCATTTAACAGTTACTTTTCGTTTCAAGTTTTCATCTGTCTGCATAGTGTTGAGGTTTCCGTTAACTAATCCCACAGGAGACAGTATTGCCTGGCTTTGATCTACTAATCGGTTTAAATGCCTCAAACGCAAATATATTGATTATAATATTTAAATCCTTGCTTCTCCCACGCAACTATGAGGATTAACTGCTGTATCCTTTTTTGCCTACACACTAAATTCCTACCGTACTTAATTACACATAAACGGTTTCTTATTATGACCATGCTGGTTTTCCATTGCTTCTAGCAGTCTTTACAGTAGAATAATATGTTGGTTCCTTAGAAAAGGCCAACAATAAAATACTTTCCCATCCCTCCTTGTTTGAACTACGTACAGTACTCCGTGTCTAATTATGTCGCTGTTCAAGAACGATTCATTACGCCCATATTCCTATGGTTAACACCAGGTAATTTACTTTTCCATCTTTTCCGTTTCTTCATTTTGCATTTCGATTGTTTTAAATTTCGCTTGCGCTGTCCGAGATTGGTATCACCCAAGCATTTTTCGTCTATGAATTCAACTGCACAGTTGTCTCTAAGGCGAATGGGAACAGCTGCGTGTGGCAATGGTAAAGTATAGTTCGCTGCAACTTTCCAAAACTCTGGAAACGGTCTGCGAATATAACTGAAGTTGCCCGAAGTTTTCCACGAAACGTATTATTAACTTCAGACTGCAATTTTGCAATGCAATTAACTATGCAAAACTTATTATAATGTTGCAGTGTGAGTTTTTAATCCTTCATTTGGGGCTAATTGTTATAATAATTTTTTGCTTCGGCATCTTAAGTATATTCTGTTGCATTTTTCTGTGGGTCATTTATCATACAAATGCCCAGTAATATTTTTCAGTTGTATTGAAACTGTATAGAAATTTCTGGTAACAAAAATTGCATATTACTTTAGACTTGGAAGTGATTCTTTGCAGGTCACGAGTGTCTCTAACCCCGAAACTCATTCGATAATAAAATCATATGGTGTGGTCCCTGCACGTACTAAGGATCTAGATATGGCACCCATGCAAAGAAGTTTCTCCATCCTTGCGAGTTGCTATGCGATCTTTGGACACCGAGCTCAACCCGTGTAATATCTCTTAACCCCATTCTTTGAAGAGGACATGCGCTGGAAATGCGCAACTTAGCAAACTCGTCCTAGTTAAAAGACAACGTCAAAATGTTTTACTGTTAGAAATGCTTCAGCGCTTCCATGTTTGTTAATGGTGTTAATAAGCTCCTGTTAATTAAATCTTATACAATTAAAAAAAAAAATACGGGCATTTACGTGCCTGTATATATACATCAGAAATAGCACCGAATTTGTGAAATGAATACTTGTAAATAAGGTGGTTTTAAATGTCAACAACGTTGTAAGCGTTTTCAATTGTACATTAGTGTTACTTTGCTTGTTTATAGTATGACATAAAATTTTGTAACTATTAAATTAAAAAATTATTAATATTTTGAGTTGTCATACGTGAAACTATTAACTGATGGTAAATATACTTCCTGAATGTAAAGGTACAAATTTATTTCCTCTCCGTAGGTACTTAACACTAAAAACAAACAATAAAATATTTATCGGTTATGTTACGTTATATCTGCTAGCTATATGTGGAAGTAATGATCACAAATTATTGACGTAAAACTAAAACACTCATTTAAAATCTTCGTCTGCACATTTACATTGAATTATTCCGGATATTTGCAAAATGAGAACAACACACATATATACAACATATATATATAGTAGGGCTATGTATAAACCTAAATATATATGCGTGTATAGCCTGTTCACGTTAAAGTGAGAACTTTTGAGGCCCTAGTTCCTTTTTCCTTTCAGTCATATTTTATCCTTTAATTAACTTTAAAAAAAATATATTGCCATATGAGTAATCTTCATAGTGTGTATATTCCGCCACACTTCGAAGTTAACGTCTAAGACTGAAATAAAATAATTTTAGTGACTATTATTTATAATGAGAGGGCTTTCGAACGTGCTCACATCACCGTGTATAGCTTATATGTGTTTTACACATGAGTTTCCGTGATAAAACCATTGCTCCTATCTTTGACTAAAATTAACGTTAAGAAGACCGTATAAGAACGAGATATTTATTGAAATTAAATGAAACGCCAGTAAGAGTACTAAAAATAAATTTATAAAAGATCAATTTGCACAATTACACAAAACCCTACTTTTCTAATCACCATCCAACAGTTTTGCTCCACATGTCGAGGAAAAGTCCAAGGTAGTATGATTTGTACGGTTATATCAGTAAAGGAAACAGGATGGCATAAGAAATTTTTTTGTGTTGATGTAACTGCATCTGACAATTGAGAATTTGTCGTTATTAAAAAATTGTAAGGAATCACACACCTTCCATGAATAACCAACGACGAACGATATTATCATTTATACAGTTCTAGCTTAATGAGACTCGCCTTTATTACATGCAAAGACAACTTCTACTGTACCATCATTGCACGTACAGGCAAAATACGTGGAAACTACGCAACTACTTCAGGTTAGTAGATCATACAGAAAATTAACGAATAAATGTTTACTACTCAGTATTTTTCTCGATAGCTAGCGGATGTTATTATTTCTCCGTATTGAATTTAAATATATTTTAAAAATTTTGTTCATCTCAAAGCTTTTATGGTTTATAATTTGAACAGTGGAAATATATTCTCTTTGTGCTATTTAAGTGTTCTTGTTGGTTATACGTTCACTATTGAGGCGTCATATTTAGAAAAAATTCAGTATCACATACGAAAGTAATAAAGAGCGAAGAAAACTAATGATTTCTTATTATAACAGAAGTAGAAACTTGTGTATGCAATCCCTAAGTGTATAACGGACTTGTCACCTGGTTGTAAATGTAAAAAGAGATAATTGTTAATTTACAAAGGTTGGAAAGTTTAATAAAACGTT
The DNA here is from genome assembly GCA_002778355.1 of Clitarchus hookeri. Taxonomy (NCBI): domain Eukaryota; kingdom Metazoa; phylum Arthropoda; class Insecta; order Phasmatodea; family Phasmatidae; genus Clitarchus; species Clitarchus hookeri. The sequence goes on from NQII01004427.1 coordinate 44,400, forward strand.
TGTTGCAACCGTTATAGAAATGTGTCATAATCAGTCCGATTTATTTTTATACACAAGGGCATTTTTTGATTTATGTTTCGTTTGTATAATCTAAGTATAAAAATTGTTTATCTCAGTCCTCTATCATAACCTTGTCTCTAAACAATAAGTAAAGCATATCGTCGACTGTCCAATAAAATGTGTGTGTAAATGGAAATACGAAAAGCGGAAATTTAGCAAAGGGAATCTCACGTACAGGCTTAAAATCAAATAATGATTCCAAATTTTGATTATAATCTAATTGTTATTTACGTATTTCTTCTCCTTATCAAAATGGACATATTCCTGAAGAACGAATGAAAATTGTAAGAAAACATTATATTGGCACATGTCAAAATACACCTCTTGTAGATATTACCTCTTTATTTTTTGTTACAAAACATAGCTACAAATTGTTTTCGTTATCATTATTTACGAAAACTTTAAATCCAAAAACCATAATTAATAAGGGAGGACCTTCATAATTATTATGTAAGACGTATTTTTAAGGACTAACACAAATAAACACTAATGAAAAAAGTGCCACTGAGATGTAAATAACAACATCGTTGTACATATAGTTAATGTGGTTTTGCATTAGAAGAGATTAATAATTATTGAACAATTGCTGTACTTTATTCCTTTCCAGCTGCTCTCACCCAATGCCGTACCGCTTGATGGTTAAAAAAACTAATTTTATCGTACCTTTGTCTCTACTAGGCCACCCGAGTTATACACGGTGATGGCTAGTAGAGTACTGAGTTACTTTACTGGGTGGAGACTAGGGGCAGCAGTCGTTGTTGAGTAAGGGGTAAAGAAATACGTATATTCTTGATTAGTTTACACACAAGTCTTTTATTTGCATGAAGGTAATCATGGGTATTTATACACACACTGGCGACACTCAGACCCCCTACAAGTCGTAGGCCTGAAGGGCTGGTGGGCGGAATTGTATGCGTAAGGGGAAGGTTTGTTGAATGGAGACGTTTCTACTTATCTGTGACTGTGGCTTTTGGTGAGTTGTCTTAGTTGTTTGGTAGTTGAGATCTGGTGAGTGGGGTGGCCCTTTTACATGCCTTTTACACGCTCTCAATGGCGTGTTGTACTCAGCTGGCTTCTTCCTTCGGCTTCGAATGACTCCGTACCACGTCCTGCTGGACTACTCTTCCTCGTTCGATGTGGCACTTCTCGTTGAAGCTCACCACTCATCTTCGCCTTAGATTGAAGTAGCTTGGTCAGCTCGGATTTCCTTCTCGGAAGTCCGGGATTGGTTTTTCTGGGACTTGTGATGTCTCTTTGATCTCGGCTGACGTTCCTCGTCGGAGACCTCACTTCCCCTCTTCTACATCGACGGCTGCCACGACTCGTCTCAGGCTACCAACTTGTCCGCCTCGGAAACTTCCACTATTTTTTCGGAAATTAACTCATAAGTTCTCGGCGCTTCTACTTGTTTTTTCTCGGAAATTTACACAGGAATTTTCGGCTGCTCCTGGATTCTCTTCCTTCTGAAGTCATAATTGACTCACTGACTTACTGACTGACTTATTCCCACTCGATCTAGCGCTTCGCGCCCTTACTTGGTGATAGTACTGTTTTGTTCCCATTACACGACTGACTACTCGCATGTCTTGACATCGCTCCAGTCTGTCGCCTCCCGGCGGCGGGGATTTAACTTTGTATGCATTAATTCTCGTCGGGACTTACGCTGGTTCCTTCTCCGTGTTGCTGCCAATCAGCTATTTCTCTTGCGTGGCAGAAGGGTCATCCCCGAGCAATAATCTCGGGACTTACCCTATTTTCTCCGGCTTCGGTTCTTCCCCGAGTGTCCTTACGTATCGCGACTGCCCCGAGGGTGAATCCCCGGATTGAAAGTTACGTTGTCAGCCACCCGCCCTGGCTATCTGCGTTCTCCTGGATAGCTATATAGGATGTGGTAACAGCGCTATGCNTTACGTTGTCAGCCACCCGCCCTGGCTATCTGCGTTCTCCTGGATAGCTATATAGGATGTGGTAACAGCGCTATGCCTATCGCATGTACAGGCCATGCTTCACCCTTTTATAAGGTAACAGATTTTCAATCCCTCTACAAGAGTGCCGAATACTGACAATGGTTGTTGAAAAAGGAAAAAATCCGTAAATTTCTTGATTTTAAAAATGTTTTTCTTATTCCGCTAGCAATAAGGCATAAAAATAAGTCTAATTTTCATGTGTGCAACATCCTGCAGATATACTTTATAAGCGGATTGCCCACCACCATGGATGCGATGGATTAAGGCTAATGTTACACTGTGCGGCAACCAAATCTGTATATTGGCGAATGACAGGCATGCATTTGTTGTTCCTTCTTTCCTCGTTGGCTTGAGATCTCTGACACCCATCCCTCCGTCATCACAATATCGAGCCTGGACCGTAAACAGAAGAAAACTGTCGTTCCCTGGGCTTGTTACAATAACTGAGCGATACCGCAATAGTATGTTTACACACGGATACGAGATATTAAGTAAATTTCCCGAATCTTGAATTATTCGCGAATAGTAATATTAAAATACCGCAGTGACAAACGAAATATATAAACTTTTGGACATATATGTTCTTCCCCTGTGCGTATTGATCTGATTAATATCACTGGTGCTGTGATATTAATTTACTGTTACATATTTAATCCCGAATAACATTACTAACAGTTAAACAACAAACGTTATTTTGTTACACCGCGCTATAGTGTAATGTAAACAAATTTATTCACAGCCATACAGATAAATTTGTAACTTCGATTGAATAAATACCGTAGTACTCCTTAATGTTGTTTAGTTATCACTAGCTTTAACTTAAGTTGAATAAAGTTATTCACATTGGCCCATAAAAATTCGTGCAGTCTATTGAGTAGAATCATGTAATAAGGGCATGCATATATTACCTTAAGGTTACTTTGTTGCCACAAGATACAAAATTATGTGCCTAACTTTATCCTCAGAAACCAAAATAAATCCTCATATTCTATCAGATAAAAAAAAAAAAACATTATTCATTATTCACCAAAACTTTACTTTGTTGTCAGCTGTATCGTTATATGCATTATGTTTACCCAGTAATATAAAATAACATGTTTGTGTTGATTAAGTATTATAACTCAAGGGGTAACATAACATTATTTAGATAAAACAAGCTATAAAAGTTACTTATTGAGCGTAATGCTGTCGCGCAATTAGCAAATTTGTTTGTAAGTTGAACAATTTTATTTACTTTCTTTGTTGAAGTGTCTACCCATGCTTTTTGCATGCTACTTTTACCGTCAATAGCAAAATACATGTTATTCATAGGGTGGGAATCGTACCCTGGCCGCCCGCGTGGTAGGCGAGCATTCTACTACTTACCGTAATTAAGGAACCCTTTAGGAAATAATATATTGTGTATACTTATCTTTTATACAATTACGTCATCTTAAAAAAAATATGTAAATATTAATAGGTATAAAACTATCTCACGACTTCGCATGGTACCTGTGACGTTAATATCTTGAATAGAGCGACGTTTAATTTTCCTTTGTGTGGCCAGTCTTTTTGTATTCTCTTGTCTCGGACTAATATTCAACGACTGGTTTACTTGTCAAGACGTGCAGTGCTGTAATCACAGGTCCCAGTCACAAAGCGGTACTGGTCACAGTTTGGAAGCACGGTGCGATGTACGGTGCGAAAAAGGAAGCTCTGAACGTATTCCTCTCCGTCTTACAAGGTTACGTGGTTATTACATAGCAGGACCGTCTTCTTTGTTGGTGGGTGTGTCATGTCCGAGCTTTAGATTTTATTTTTTGATTCTTAACATAAACTTCGACGGTATGAATATGAGAATTTTTTTAAGAAAAATGGGTGTGCTGATAAATATAGGTTAATGAATGTTATGCTTTCAACGCTTAACGGCCTTCTTTCGTCCATTTTTACAAGACAACTATAACAATCAGGTAGAGAGACAGTTGCGAAAGAAGAAGTGGACGTAACATCTTGTAGAATATGCTGATATCTCTGGTTTTAGAAACTTCACTCCTGTCTCAAATTTCACCACAAAATTAATTGACCCGTTGATTTTAAAACGCGTAAATTTTAAACACCATAATGGTTTTATTATATTAAATTAATAAATAAATGATCTTTATATCACCTCGATGTACCTAACCCTTGACGGTACGATACGAACATGTGTATACACACGCACGGGTGTGCGCAGTTTAGTTACTATTAACTATTTAAAATAACACTCAACACATTTTATGAATAAAATAATTTCAGTATAAAATTTCTCTGGCATAAAGATTTGAATATTTTTAATTACACGATTTAGCTGTTAGCCAAAACTAAGTGTACTCATTTTACAGTCATTAAAATTTTCCAATTCATACAATATCTTTAATTTCATTGTACAGTGCCTTACGCTCAAACGAAATACAGTAACAATAAAAAGGTACGAAATTTTGTACATTTTATAATTCACTTGCTTTTACTTACGTCTTCCGGAAAGTTTTGAGACATGGTGGATTGCCTATTTAAGTATTAATTATTTCTCTGTGATGGCAGGAACAGCCCTAACAACAGCGAATATCTTTAGGACTTCCAGGCAGCAGAAGTGATTTCCTTAGCCCGCATCTATAAAGCACGATTACCGCGTTGAACTCCTTTCGTGCTCAAGATATGAGTTATTTTTTACGTACTTTGCTAGTTTAGTTCAAGAGACTTGACGAATAGTCTAATTGCATAAATTGTGTTTTTTTAATTAAAGCACGTAAACGTATGTTTCGTGTAGCAAACGGAATTTTTTTCTCCATTTTCTAATGTTAGGATAAGTCATTTTTAGTTAAACGTTCCATAGTTTAGTGTTTTAGTGTAATCGATCAACAAGTTGCGTAATTAGTTATGGAATGAAAGCGAGGCGGTAGGATTCATACCTGAGGATCTAAATGGCGAGTCATCGACCTTGGACGATGGCGTGTTGCATGTTTGTGATCGTGACCGTGACCTTGTTCCACGTTGGCCGTGGGCCCTTATTCATTTTCGCCATCGTTCAAACACCGCGAGATCGTCGCTCGGGTGATTGCAGCTGCTTTATTTCTGTTGCTCATGTCTGGGGTCTCTGAATGCGTTCGAGCGGCAATGAATGACACGTTGTTACAGAGCTTTTATAGGAGCTTAATGTTGCACTGTATTTTTTTTAAGAATTGCAATTAAATCGAAATGCAATGGTTTTATTCTCAATTTCAGCCACATAAAAAAAATATCTCTACTATCAATTTCCGACCTGTGGTTATTAATTTTAAACATATATGGTTTGGTCTATTCTAACATCCCGAGCAGTTATAGATAATTGAATTTTTTTTACATCCCATGTAAAACGGGAAAAAATTTCAAAATTTACAAAGCCTTAAACATGTAAAGTATCAGCAATAAACGCACCAAAGTTAACTTTGCCTGAGCTCCAGGTCAACGATCTCAGATAGGAGGTAGAATTAAGTGATGTTAACCCCAGATAACTTCAACCATGGAAGACCTTGCTATAAAAAAATTGTTAATAAAATAAATATCATGATATAATCTGGATTTTCAACAACCAATTTAAACAAAATATATCAATAATTACTAAAAAAACAATTAAATTATTTCTACATCTAATAATATTTGTGCGTATAATCATCATCTCATATCCTATTTTCCACTTGTTAAACCTCAATCTACATATTTGTTTCCGCCACCCATCTTTAGTTCTGCTTGTATCGCCTGTTTCTGGCATTGGCCACTGGAGTGTGCCGTTTACTCGGCGTCCTCCAACTACATTTTCCGACATTGGCGACAATGTTCTCCGTTCATCTTTCCCTCCTCACTACACCTTCCTCTTTAGCGTTTTGCATCTTCTCCCCTTATTTTAATCATTTTAACAATATTTGCCTTAGGTCTAATTTTTTAATATTTTCAACTTGTTTATAAATTATTCCTGAATAATGGTCATTTAAAGTTTTTAAAACTTACCCGTTTCAGGTATATTAACAGTGTACAAATAATTGGTATCTTAACGGACCTAGCGTGGAATGGTTAATATTATTGCATACAATGAAATGCTCTTTATGATGAAAGAGTGCACCTTGTTGTAGCAGATATTCGCTCGAAGTTTAGACACCCAATACGTTAAGGAATTACGGTGATTTGAATTTTTACGTTTAACACATTGCTCTACCCTCACCGAGGAACCGAAAGAATAACCTCCAACAAGGCCGATTTTCATAGTAGTTATCATGGAGTTTGACGCGTTAATTATTCGTTATACTTATGTTTAGCTATGATCGCACAACTGTGTATTTAATTTATTTAAGACCGACGTATAGATAATGTTTCCATGCGAGAAACTGACCCTTATTGAACACAAAGTTAAGTTAAAATAATGTCATCCGAGCAGGTTAGTAAAACAATTTTTTGTGTTTTTCATTTATTTAAATCCATACCAACTTATGTGTCGATTGTATAGTGTCCTAGTCGTATACGATTGCAACGAAAGTTTAAGTTTTAATTTGGCATGTGCATGTTTGAATGACGAACAAAGTAACGGTTTCAAAAGTCCCAAATTTAAACAATATTAATGAACGCAGATAGGCATCAAGTTAGGCGAGATATAAGGTTATTAGTTGCACATAATTGTAAATGATTAAATGATTGTTGTAATAAATTTTATACTTTAAATTTATTTCATAATGTCTGCAAAGTTACACACATATGAAGCGTTTTCCAAATCGAGATAAAGAATATATGTTTCCAGTTTATTACGATTTTTCGAAGACGAGCCTTTCCTACATCTAATATGGACACAACTTCGATTTTATAAAAATTTTGGCATATATTTGATACAGAGTTAACATAACAAGCCCAATGTTTTCTTCAATTGGAATCGGGCTTACAGTAATGGGTCACGCTGCAACAAATGCTAGCTTTCCTTAAATCCATCATGCATCCTTCATCACAGCCATATGGTGCAGTCTACAAGGAGAATATTCAGTTCACGCCTTCACACGTGTGCAATAAGAAAAATATACAATGCATGCTCACACAAACACAAACCAAAATCAGAAAATTAATTTACTAATAAAAATAACACTCACATACTTTTAATAACAAAATATAGTTATAACATACTTTGCCAAATCATACATTTGTAATAATGATAGCCAGAATGTGTTTGTTTTTCGTCCCAGCCTCGTATGACGCCTCCGATATTTGGTAACTCTCCCGGAAGTATACATTAGTTTGAATCATAGCCCAATGTGATAAACATATACACCGAAAATTAACTTCAGTTTTCCCACTGCTTAAAACAAAATGCGAGGAAATTAAAAAAATTGAATTAACTGAAAAAAAAAATATACCGGACAAAATTAACACCCATTAGAACGTGGAGTATGACACCAATATTTAATGATCGCAGCTCAGCATTTTGTATTTAAGGATCTAAACATATGAGCATTACGAGAATATGAGAATGGCAACACTCAATTCGTCTTACATTTCTTCTGTACAGTTTGGAATATCACCTCGTATTATCTCCTTGTTCACACTAGCACTGGTCCGTGTTATGACGAAATGGTAATAAACCATTACACACTCTCATGTTTTATTGCATGATTATATATAGACTTATCGCGCTTCCTTATGGCACAGTAAAAACGTATTGTCATGATTTCTTTTTACACTGAAAATATTATGATGTACAGTTAAAACAATTTTCTTTGCTCATGACGCATGTTATTGTACCAAAGTGGCATTCGTCTCTCCATAACAAATGAGATACCAGTTGAAACTGTGTTTTCCGTTTATATTAAAATTGGCGAATACATGTAAAAACACATGTATTGTGAGACTTGCTATCAGCACTCGCATCTATGTTTTGTAAACTAAATAAACCTTCTGCTGTACTCAGACAATCAGCATTGGGTTAAGCTAAATACCACAGCAGGCACACAGGCTGGGAACTCTTTCAAATACTGGTTCTTCTACTTGTTTGTTACTGTAGAAGACACATGCAAGAAAACAAATACACACAAGGTATCTCACTAATGTTCAAGAAAAACGGGGTGAACAGGACCAAGGAGTAAATAGGAACACAAATTTTCAAAACGGTTTATTACATATTTTTTATGTTAATATATCATATAAGAGTACTTATCTTCAGGATCAGCAAAAACTCCGATGTGATACCTTAAATTAAAGAATATGGCAGTACATTACAATTGTTTTGAAAAATTGTGTTCTTTTTCACCCCTGCGTTTCTATTTACCCCGTACTTGCCTACGCATAGCACCTTTTACATTTGTGCAACTTAACTTTACAAAATACTTTTCTAGAGTATGTGGTACGATGTGGTGTTTTGTGGCTGTGCTACAGTTGTCGTAGCGTCTGCGTAAACAAACAATCCTACTGCTGCCATTGTCAGCAGACAAAATGCTATGTACAACTGCAATAAGAACATTGTAATGCATTCAATTGGAAACGAGCACGAAATAAATGCAGGTTGTGTGAATCCCGTAGGCATTTAAGAGCAGTGTTTTAACTGATCTGGTAGTTGTTTATTTACTTTAAATGAAATTTATTTGCACGGAATTTTTTTTGCTCGAATGCAGTTTTTCCTTACTGTTACAAGCGTTAGCTTTTTTCGGTCTGTATTATTACTGTTACTTAAGTTATATAACATAGGTAAACTTTCTACGCAAGAAATGATTTCTAAATCGTATTCATCACCACAAAACATCTCTGTTTCTCTGATCTCCTCTCGTTCACACAAGCGCCACCGACGCAAATGTTAAGATTAAAGAAACATATATCGGAAATGTGCTATGTTGTTCATTCTATGCAAGCTAACGTGTGATGACTTCAATTTGCACCGACTCTCATGGTTGCAGAATGCCTTCATGTGATTGGCCGGCATTGACCGCACCGTTAGAAAATATAAAATGTTCTCTCCACATTCGCTTACTGCGAGTGGGTGGCCATTTAATGTCGTATGTTGAGTTGTAACAAACGCCATAAAGAAATGTATTTTATTTTAAGTACTGTTACTTCTTACTGTGTTTGCAGCACGGCCTTTATTGATGTATATAAACAGAAATCACAACGTTTACTTCTAGCTGAATACGTGTGTCTCTCCAGATTGACACTGATAGAGTTGAGAGATCAAACGTAGTTTATAACTCATTAAACTAATCTCAGATAATACAAAACGCATTACACTCCAAGGTTATCGGCTAAGCACCTTTTTACTATGTTTATATAACAAGATGAAATCGTAACTACGCGGGTTCTATGGTGTAATGGTCAACACTCTGGACTCTGATTCCAGCGATCCGCATTCTATCTTTGGCTGGACCTTACGTTTTTTATTTTGTGAGAGTTTTTAACCGAAAAAGTTCGGTTACCAAGTAATAATAAATTCATTCCCTGTAACTATTTTCTTAGCATATACGAAATATTTATGAAAAAATACTGAAAATGTAATTTACGATTAAAAATACATCTGGTAAATTATGTATGAATAAAGTTGCATTTCGTGTAACACCTGATAGAAAGTAAAACTATGACCGAGTTAATTTACATTAACTTACAGCATATGAAGAAATATTTTTGTGTATAACTAATGGTTAATTTGGTTTAACGGGGTTTACGGAGGTCTTAACTGACTGATAAAGATTAGTAAAGAAAATAGTTTGTGCATGTACAAAATCCGTTCGTTGCACGGTATGTGAATTAGGGGAAAGTTTTAACCTTGGAAAGTTCTATATATAGTTCGCACAAAGAAAAATGTAAGCCCACGACTCTTGTTGTGTCAAAGACGGCAGGCTTAATTTGTGATAAGAGAAAATAACTGCATTATTTCATCGTCAAATGGTTGTGTTCATTTTGCATTCGTTACTCTAAAACATTAGCACCCATCTATACCGAAACAAAATTTATATACTCTGATGAGCCAAAAAATCTGGCATAGGCGTACGTACGCAAATAACAGAGGTATGGATCCAATCAGAGTAACGCGATGCGGTCGGCAGCTAGATCAGTTACTGCTGCTACAATGGAAAGTTATCAAGAATTAAGTGAGTTTGAACGTGTTGTTATAGTCGGCGCACGAGAGATGGGACATAGCATCTGCGAGGTAGCGATAACATTTGGATGTTGGCGTACGACCATTTCACGAATGTACCGTGAAAATCGGGAATCAGGTAAAACATCACATCTTCGGCATCGCTGCGGCCGGAAAAAGATCGTGAAAGAATGAGACAAACGACGACTGACCAGAAATATTAAACGTGACAGACGTGCAACCTTTTCTCAAATTTGCGCAGATTGAATTTGTGGACTACCCTGCAGGATTCATGGTGAGAAATGCTTCCTGCATACATTCAGACATTAGTCGAGTCCATGACACGTCGCCATGGGGCACTTCTGCGTGGTCGGAGGGGCTCTACACGATAATAGGCAGGTGAATCAGTTTTTTGACTCTTCAGTGTAGTATTCATTGCTCACTGCTTCTATTGAGAAAAAAATGGAAGAGTTATTTTCTAGGCTACGAAAAATGTATTTCCCTATAAATGTTGGTAGTGTTGTTAACCGAACGTTTAACTCAGAAGTGCATTTAAGATTATTTATTTCCATTGTGTATCAGAAAGCGAACTTTGGTAACCTGCGTTCTCCTATATTGGAAAAAAATTATGTAAAGGCAGTATTTTAAATTACAATAGTTTAATAGTCATGCTCGTCGCTTTCAAACAGAGCATAAGAAATTGGTTTTTTAATAGATTAAGTACAAAAACTCAACTTGGTATAGCATAATTCAAACCAATTGAATGAAACTAGAGAAATATCCGCACATCATAATCACATATTAAAATAATACATCTTATAGAATTCATCATTAAAAAGCAAAACCTTTTAATGTTTAATTTTACTCCATAGATTGACTAAATATTTTGCGTTTTATAGCGGCTGGGTTTCTGTGGGCTTTGAACTGATGCCAGATAAATGTTTTATCCTCAATTCGAGTTGAAACAAATAGTAAACTTTCATCTTCTGCGTTTCAAAGCGAGACCATTTTCTCGGGAATAGGAGGATGCAAGTCTAATATAACGAACCATTTATGAAGTAGTGATAAGTACTAAAGTTAAAGCAATTGCATATTCAGATTTGGTTTGGTTACATTTAGAGTACTTATGCTGTGGTAAAACGATTTAAAATTCCTAGCGTGAGCTCTGATAGTCTTCACTTTATCTGCATTGTCGAATAATAAAATTTCTGATTTTGCCGCAGAGTATTAAAATTGCTTTAGCAGAGCCGAATTGTTTCACTGCAATTTCTCAGATTTCTACGAACCCAATAAGTTTTCATAATGTTACCGGATGTTATATTCATTTTTCTCCTCCAAATTTTTATTTCTTCTCTCAACGAAATAACCGAAGTTTGTTACACGTTCCAGCTGAAAATATGTCTTTTAGTACTAACTTTCAGGAATAACTTGGAATAAAAAAACATTATCTAAAATAAACCAGTTGTGATATCATTAGTAAAGTATTTTTCTAAACAGGTGAAGATATATGCTATAGTTTGAGACCAATTTCTACTGAAAAGTGTGGTTTTATTAACAAGTCGTTTTTATGTACGTAAATACTTTTCACATAATATACATAGGTAGGCACATTGTGGTATATAAAATGTCATATTTACTGATGATGGTGTTGGGAGGGTGATTGTGATGATAGGCGAAAGGAAAGGGGGTTAAAGGAAGTGGTTATGAAAACTACATCTTAAGCAGGGGTTTGTTGCAACTGGGGACACTAATGATAAGAAGAATGGAAAATTACAAATAAAATATTTTGCAATTAAATACAACGAGGGGTTGCAATGCCTGCTTTGAACAGTAGAAAAATCTGACCTTTTATCGTTTGGAAGGGTGTTACTCGATGGGAGGGGTGAGGCTATTCAATGTCTCTTCCTACTAATGCCGTGTTCCGTGGCTTGAAATAGTGAAGCTGCTACAAAACTCGTGGGATATTTTTCCACTATTAAATACTGTCTAGAGTGTGCAATGTAACTAAACAATAAAAAAGCTCATATTTTTATATTGTTTGAATATAAAGATATGGATATTTCGCAGATTGTACAGAAACTTCACACATCTTCACCTAACTACACAAGTGCACCTAATTAATGGCATCGTTGAAAATAAGTGAGAGAGAGGAAATATTTGGGTGGCTCTAAACAACGAGGTTTTAAGAGCCGATGAGGGTGACATGAGGTGAGAATGGAGCATCTCCGCAATGAAGGGGCGGGTGAAACGGGAGATCACCGAGAAAGCAAGGCACGATTCCCATTTTGGCAGAATCCGGAGTGACCCGGCCGGGGATTGAGCCCTGTTCGCTTTGGGGGAAAACGAGCTGTCTAACCACTCAGCCACCGTGGCCCCAAGATATTTGACTTCTTTTACATATATATCAGTCCGTTACCTGCAGCAATTCTCGCCAATGTGCGTCAACGCAGTAATCATTTGAGCTCCCGACAACATGCAGTATATGCGCAAGATTGGCAGGAAGTAGAATGCCGTATGCTATACACAGATGCGTCGCTAGACAGGAAAACGAACAACTTGTTTGCGAATTGTGTGTATCGTGGGGGATGTGGAATACGACTCAGGCACTTCATTGTAGTGAAGTATAGCGCCAGGAACAAGCGTGATACATCGGAGTCACAATCAGCGCACAGCAGAGTGTTATTTGAAACGCTCGCTATGAAAGAAGGTGGAAAATAAGGAATTGAAAGAGGAATAAAATTCAGAGTTACGGTTGATAACACAACACCGACGTGCATGTGTTAACAGCCGCTAAGTTATAACAATATATCTCCCTCAATGTGCGTAGCATCGGTGGTTCAGTGGTAGAATGCTCGCCTGCCACGCGGGCGGCCCGGGTTAGATTCCCGGCCGATGCAGAGTTTGGTTTTGCGGTTTCAAATAATATACCTAACTTTTATGAAATGCAAATTCCTAACAAAATAAATTTGATTAACCTGTCGTATATTCCTTCGTCTCACGACAGCACTGTCCTATATACATAGGTTAGCATTATCATGTGTCTGCGTCAACATTTTGCTAGGAGTTTTCAAAGCATGATGTAGATTCCAAGAGAACATTTAGAGTGGCAAAACGTTTTAATTTAGTGATCCCCAACAGGGCAGCATAAATATGGCTTTGATTCAGCTCGCATTTAAATTAAATTCTTGTTTTACTTTTTTAAATTCTCTATTGGCCTATGCCTAGTGTGTTTTGTTCGCCATGATATGTATATATGTATATATACATATTTTTGCCTTATTTTTTGACACAATTCTCTTTAAAAGTGGTTTATTTATTCTGTCATATTTATGTGAAGGTGCAACGATTGTTTTCAAGATTTTTTATGTGACGTTTGGTAACGTTTTTGAATGCTGTTAGAATCGAACTTCCGCCCAAGAGACACAACTTGGATTGATCTACAATCATCCTACCACCTCGCTTTCTTCACAACTGTGTGAAATGTTCACAGTATTTAGACGCAAACATAAAATAGCAAACATTAGTAAGTTTCGTCAAACGAAAATATTTTCATACTCTCGAAATATATAGAAATTCTTCGCATTTAAATATCATTGCCAGTTTCGAAAGCCAATGCAAGCCAAATTGTGTTCATATAACATACCTTGTGAAGATATTTTATGATTTCAAATTACGTGTTTTCTGATTTTAAAAAATCTGATGCGACGACTGGCCATGTATGCAGGGTGTATTACGTTTTGCCTTTTGATCAAATTATCTATATTAACGACATGCACCGTTTTTTCAGAATATGTAACACTTTTTGCAACGAAATAAGGAAAATTTATTTCAGATCAGAACTCAGTATTTCTAATCTAGATTATTATTTATTAATAAATAATAAATATAATTTTTTTACTTTTTCAATAAATGTTTTCTTTTTACTTAAGAGTTTCTACAGATTCTGGATGGCGCGGCTTAAACTGGCAATCCTTAAGGAAAGGAAATCTTAAAACCATTAACTAACACTCAATCAAAAGGCTGTTGGGATTATCTATATCAATATTGTTGAATCGCGGAAAACACAATCACATTACGCAAGTATTAGAATTTTTATGATATAGGAAATGAAATAGTACATTTCTGCTATCTCAGGTTAGGTAACAGGCAATCCGTTATTAAAAACCACTACAAAAATTATTAAACCCCATACCGCAATATTAAACTCCTTCATCGGCTCTGTGTATAACAGTCTGTTTATAAACATTCATGTTGCTATGGTTTAGTTTTTTCATTGCCATTTTACTCCAAGAGACGCTTTTAATTTTTCCCTAAAATTGTATATTGTTTACATTTTTAGACAGGTGTTAGTTCGATAAAATACCTGCTTAGTAACCTACACTCAATATAATCATAACCGGAAACTAAACAACTTTCGTAAATTATACATGTGAGAGAACAAAATACTACAGGTCCCACCGAGACTTGAACTCGGATCGCTGGATTCAGAGTCCAGAGTGCTAACCATTACACCATGGAACCGCCATACTACAATTGGATGAAATCAATATCCAAGTATTTACCTGATAAAGTTGAACAGCCACTGATTATGCTTATCTCAACGGTGCTAAGTTCAATGTCTTTTTACGTTGTATTTCTCGACGTCAGAAAACGAGTAGACGCACCATGAGCATCTATGTCATCTGCACTGAATATTTTATGTTAAGTTATTCTGTGAACTCTGATATGCATTTGACATTGTAAATAGTTCCGTAACTCTCTCGCTGCTGGGGCCTAAGGTTCTATTAAAGACCCGAAGCGGGATTCTATCTTATTACTTCAGGGCAGGGTTCATTATGGCAAAAGTGTGACGGACACTGCCGCGGTGTCAGAGTATTCTAGGGGCACTCTGGTATTTTCTCTCACCTGCATTCCTCAGTATCCCTTTCCCGATCTCAAGTCACCCTAGTGGCCTGCACTTGGTCTTCCGGTATGGCCGAGTCGGTAGCACCTGATAGTTGTAACGGCCCGGCAGTTTACAAACTGTTACAAACGCACAACTTACTATAAGGAGACCCATGTTTTCAGCACGGCCTTATGCTGCGTCAGGCTGCACGCGCAATTACTTCTCCCTCGTAGGAGGCAACACGCTCACAGTAAATTCACCAATGTTGTCAGATTTACCAGAATTCTAGTATTTGAACAAGATTTTCTCTCTCAGGACCAGGTACCAGAGGACAGGTGTCTAATTTTGGTACACATATATATGGCCAAATTTTTGTAGCTCCGAAAAATTTGCTTAAAATTTACTGAGTAACAAATGTATCGGTTAATTACAATTATTTTCTAAATAAAATAAAAATAATTGTATATAGTAGCCTACTTGATGTTTGTAGGCATGCATAGTGTTAAATGAGACCATATTGTTATAAAGCCTTAAAAATATAATTTTTGTTTTTGTTTTAGTCTTTAACTAAATATGTTTAAAGTGAATTAAAATATTTATTTGGTAAATTGAGCACGTTAACAAATCTCAGTGCACCCAGAAAAAATGTAGTTATAAAATCTAACCAATCACAGTCTAAAATCCGAAATAAAACTTTTTTAATTGTTGTTTGAAAATTATGTATGAAATTATCTACGAAAATTATTATAATGTATTGAAACTTCGTAATTACAATAATTTAGGTTTGGCGAGGAGGAAGAGGGTTATTTCTTATTAGATTCTATTGGAGTAACAGAGTTTCTGGAGATTTCCGGAATTTTTAAAACGCATGGTACCGTAACTTCACTTTCCCCGATTGGCAACGTTGGAATTCGCCCGTATGAATGTGGCACTAACAATACACTCCTTAGGTTACCCGCAACGACAGATTTCCCCTCGAGTAATACAGCAGACTCCAATTAACGTTCGCTTCGCAGGCAGTAGATAAGAATACACTGTCAAAATGGTGGGGTGGTTATTTGATGTATAGGAGTACTGAATATCAGGTTGACTGCTCGATGCACATATGAAAATTAATGAGCTTACTTGGTATTTTTTTTCTATTACCGATAAAATAAAGAATCAAGTCAAGCTATAGATATTTATTTATTTCACCCAGCCTTTCTTTGAACAATTTTGTAAGTTGATCTCGGGATGTCTTTCCTTTCAAAGAACGACCTCACGCGCTAGACCGGAAAAATAGCCGCATTGACAAGAACAGGCTTGTGGTATCACAGAACACATTGATTTGATTTTTTAATTTTGATTTGAAATAGTAACAGATTTGCCATCTTTCATGCTGACGGATAAAACTTTTATTAATGACTGGTGTTACTGATGTACATTGAATGTTTAATTCCGGAATGTTATTAATCTGCCAGTTTCTCGTAATATGAGACCATCTTGGCCTAGATTGCTTAAGTGTTACCTTCTTATCATAAATAATATCGCTGTTTAGATTGTTTCAAGGCAATATATTTGCAATGGTACTACAGAACTTCTAGTTGGTGGAGCAAGCACCAGGCAGTTTTTTAATTAATATGCTGTCATTACTATTGGAGTCCAACATTTTGGTATAGGGTGTTCTTAACCTTTCAGTGACCTTGGCTTCAATTTTTATTTTATCTAGAAATATATAAAAATTTTAAAATACGGAAAACTCAAGGAAAACCCTTGAAGTTTTTCTAAATGCTCTAGTGTTATCGACCCCTCTATTACAGCCTGACCACTATAATATAAATTTTCTATAACATGATTAAAGAATTTGATTTATTTGTAAAGTTATGAAAATTTTTGCCCTTTTTTTTAACATAACTTTCTCAAATATAGCATATTGTGTAAAAGTGATTACAGTTTTACAACTTTATTAATTGATATCTACTTCTAACTCCTACACAGAAAGCCGTGTATGTTATTTTCTTAGTTTGGACTCCCGACCAATGCTGTTAGTTGACTTTTAGTCGTGTGTCCTTCTTATGCCATGATACAAGTACAAATAACTCGATGCATCATTACAAAGATTAGTATGCATATTGGTAAAATACTACTTTTCTTTCCTCATCGCTCATTCATTCTAGTTCTTATTTTATAAACGTATGACTTTTCAATGTGACTACGTTGCAAATCTCAGTCTGCTAGTCTACTTAGAACGTGTAGGGGAGAAGAAGGATTGGGAAGGCACCATAAACATTTACTTTGACCTTGGATGCATAGAACAATGGTCACATCAAATTCTGTAAACATATTCTGCTTTATAATAAAAAAATGAATGGGATATTTAAAACAATACATTTCATAACATTTTGCAGGAGAATCAAACACAGTAAAGACTGACGACAAATGCTCTGCTCCAATAAACTCGCAGCCACACGGGGAGAAACACACATATAGAGATTCTTATATTCCTGCTCTCCATCCTTGCTCCAGAGGGCAGTGTTGATGGCCTGGATGTCCTGTGACCGCACAGAAAGGCTAGAGGTAAAACCAGTTCTTGGTAATATGTTCGTCGTAAATTTACATGGTGGGAGGATGGGCGACGTAAAGAAGTAGGTTTATAGCAACTATTATTATTGTTTGAAGAAGAAGGTAGTAACGTTAAGAAGCATAGGAGGTTCCAGTGGTAGAACGCTAGTCTTCTTCGCCGGCGGGTCGTGTTTAATTTCCGCCTAAAGCAATTAGTGATTTTGAATTGGAAATTTTATCGAAAAATGATGGCAGTTCACATGTCCAAAATCAATCCAATCGACATAAGATGCTATCGAATCGATAGGTTTGGACTCATTTGGCTTGAATTCAGCTAATACATTTGTATGAATATTGCAAGAATTAAAAAACAATTAGTCAGTAATACATTTCTACGCCTCATACAGGACACCATAGTTACCAAAATTAGCGTATTTTTGGAGTGAAATGAATTTTAGTTGCTGATCATCACACTACACCGTTATTTTCGCTGAGTTTATTCCCTTCATCACTTAATTAAATTTAACTAACTGATTTTATTGCTGATTACAATGGATACGATGTAACATGATAAAATATAATTTAAAATCCTTGTATGGTGTAGTAATAAAAAAGTCAATTCTGGTTTTACTTCACCAATAAATCTTTATTTTAAGAATCACTTCGCTATAAGTTTAATGTAGTAGTTGTTTAGTGATAAGAATAATTATTATATCTGCTTACGACTGTAAAATACGAGTGAACTCCTGATGGTTAGCAAAAATATTTTTATTCCATATAACAAAAGTACAATAAGAGTATGAAATGTAGGTTTATTCGGTAATGATACGACTGAAGTTAAAGTATTGTTTTCTGTAATGTAATAGTTTATACGAGTAAAATGAATATGCCGTAAGCTAAAAAGCGTTACTCTTCTCACCCAGAAGCAAATCCAGAGCTTAAGAAGTAAAACTTTTAATAAAAGAAAACATTATAAAAATGGTTTCTCTCAGATTTACGTCGGATATCGAATGGATCAATAAGTGTCAACAAAGAAAACTCTTATGCCATTTATAACCACAAGCTTAATTTGATATAATGATTCTATGATTACTACATATAAAAACCTAGAGTTTTAAATAATTGATATCATACGTAGGAAGATGCACTTGGCAGTCTTCTGAGGAATGGTTTTAAAATAATTTCTGAAGATATCTTTCGTCTCTAAAAACACAAGCTTCATATCGCCATCGCACAGTCTCCAGGAAGCGCCCGTACTTTTCTGGAGAATGTGCGGATTGTCTCGCAATCGTCGTCATTACAACTATAAGGACTTCCAAACGTATTATCTGGTATGCATATATAATGACAGGAAATGACTCTAAATAAAAATGACAAATTTAAAACAGAAACGCGTGGACGTCGTTGGGTATCTCCATTACCCTCTTCGCAACGTTAACAGAAAATTAAATTTAACAGCCATCTATTAGCGGGGATGAAACAAACAGGACATTTAGCAGTCTTGATGTACATGTACTGGTTATTTTTTTAATTTATAAAATGTTTTCTTATACAAAGCTAACCGTAATTTATAGTAGTAATACGTAATTTCGTAATGTTAACCATAGATGAAATACACCACTACCCACTGAGTATTCATAAGCTAAGCCCGTTATAATTTACAATAATATTTCTTAATTTTTTAAGATATTTTTAATCACATATGTGACAAGTCTATAAATACACAACTAATTGATTTGTAAAGGCAGCCTCATCTGCAATAGTGCAGGCAGGATGGAATAAATACATACGTTCCACGTTGTTGCAGGAAGCACAGGAAGGAAAACGACCGAGTAAGATATTCCCTTGACATAAGTTAATGCTGTAAGTAGTATGAAAATGAGATACACTTGTGCAGCACTGTCTAGGTCGTTCTATGGTCGCTTTTACTACTTAAGACATTTGCACTGGGCCGACACAGGTTCCCTGATTTACTTCGCAAGATTTAAAACATCGTTTACTTTTTAGACTATATTTCTGGTTATACCACGCCCACAGTCATTACTAACAGAAATAAACTTAATATATTCGCTACGACGACGTAGAGCTTCAAACTTTGTACTTTTTGTAATTTACGCTTTACAAAAACGCAAATCTTTACAACTATGTCCGTTTCTCATCATAAAGATGAGAGGAGGGATTACCACCTCCTTACAGGAGTTTAAACTACCTGTTTGGTGTCACGTTAAGCAATCAAGTTATAAGTTTACAAATCAAATTTTATTTACTATCCAATGGCATGCATGTGCGTATGTGTTTAGTGCGAGGGATGAATAAAGCAAACAGCAGGAAAATGTTCCTGTCGTTACGAAACATTAACGACATTTAAAACCCGCAGCAGTTACGCGGCTGTTCAATGTATTATAATCTACATATTTCAGGTAAGTAATATTTTATATATATATTTCTTAACGAAAATGTTCCATATTAAATATAGATATATTAAAAATATTTTTATTCTGTGATTAAAAGGTTTTCTTTAAGTTTTTTTTTATTGGTTAAGTGTCAAAGACTGAACCGTTGGTATATTAGCTTACCAAACACACTGCTATGTAGATGCAATTTATTTTAATATATTTATTGATGGTTAAACTCTCCCGGGGCTGAGAGTTTTCTAGTATACTTATTAAACATTTGTATTTTATTTATCTAGGATTCCACAAAAATAAAGCATTTTATGAAACGGGGACTGACAACCCCTTCCCTATCCTAAATAAAAAAATATAACACAATTTGAGAAAAAAAAATTTTTTTTTTAGTTTTGTGCCAAATGAGAAAGTAAAAATGGTTTTTACTATTATGTTCTATTGAGGAAAACCAAAATTATATACAAATAAATTAAAAATTTTATTTATTTTATTCAAAACACGACTCCAGTTCAGAAAGAGGTCACAAAAGGAAGTGTATTATTCTTTGATTTCTCAAAATACTGGAATATTAGGTTTAGCATAGACTGCTATTTTCTGGGCAGAAATTCTGGATACGGTGTGGAAATGTGTGTTCTTCATATTTGGATTTGTATTTTAAAAATTTATTTCTCTTCATTGTGATGAATGTAAATTTTGCAGTCCTGTTGTAAATAATCACGTTGATATAAAACAATTAATTGTAATATTATTAAAACGAATGTTTTATATTCTATTGTCAGGCTATATACACGTACAATAAAGTTAGGAAATCTTAACACATGGGTAAAATAATATTGACGAAAGACTTAAAAGGTCGTATGGTAGGTTGATCGACGTATCGTTGACAGCAATGAAGAGGGAACCAGAAACAAATGCAATACTAGTGAAACAATTACAAAAACACGCATGTCCTACCTGGGACTCGAACCCACGGAAATATGTTGTCTGTATTGACGCTAGCTTGTGGACTTACACAGCAACAACGGTTAATCTACTTGCTCTCAAACTTGCCAGGCCGGCCCCTGTACATTCGGTATGCACTCTTCATAGAAGCACGAGGCATATAGTTTTTGCTATTATGTCAAAATAGATAATTACACAATTCCTGCTGCCAAAACACACAAAAAAAAAACAAGTCTACCAAAGTTTCTAATAATTTACTCTGGGCAAGATGCTGCCGAGAAACTCATCGAGGAAATTGTTGATGTTGGAAATAAAGTGAAGGAAATTAATGATGAGATGGAACCCATGATGCCGCTCAGCAACTTTGAGCTTTTGAATCATGCCATGGCCGATACCTTTTGCTGCTGCTGCTGGGGAGAAAAATTCACTAATGACATCTGGAAGGTAATGGACCACGACCACTGCCCGGAAACTATATAGGGCCTACATACAACAATTGCAACTATTTCCTCCTCCACCCAAAGAGACTGCCCACTCTATTCCACAATTTTACATATGATGAGAACTTTATTATAAAACATCTCGGCTAGGACGAAAAAGTATTATTCTTCATTCCGCATAGAGAGGAGAAATAAATCACGTTCTCGATATCTCTGGGGGAGAGATTCACACTTAAATTAATCGGCACCTTCCGCTTCATGTCGGCCAGCCTCGTCACCATCGCCGAAAATCTGCCAAAAAATCAGCTGAAAAACACTGAGAAGTTCTTCAGCCCAGACGAGCTGGAATAGGTTGGGAGAGAGGGTGTATTCCGCATATGATTACATATACATCGTGCAGATACTTTACAGAGATGCAGCTGTCCCCCAGCGATACATTATGCAACAGATTAACGGGCACAGCCATAAGTGAAGATGATTATACTCATGCACTTAAAGTCTGGGAAAAATTCGACTGTAATACAATACAACATTATTCCAATGATTATTTGAAGTTGATGTAGTGCTGTTATCTGACATTTTTGAAAACTTCAGGAAACTGTACCTGGAAACCTATGGCCTGGAGTGTGTCTGTTATATGAGTGCACCTGGCTTCTCGTTCGATGCAATGTTGAAGAACGCTAAGGTCAACCTGGAAGAACTATTAGTCGATTACGACAAATACCTATTTAGCGAAGAAGGTATAAGAGGTGGAATGGTTCAGTGTGTCAAGCTGCATGGAAAGGCCAATAACAAGTACATCCCGTCCACATATGATGCAATCTCCTCGTCTACCTCCATTACGTAGACACCAACAATTTATAAGGGTGGGCGATGTCGCTGCCCCTGCACATAAGTGACTTTCAGTGAGTGAGCACCGACATCGATGTCACGACGGTGTCAGATTATGGCCTATTCGGCTACATGCTGGAGGTAAACATAGAATATCCTGCGATAGTCTATGATTCACACAAATAACTGCCGTTCTTGACCAACAATGTATGTCCTATAGGTGGCAAGACCCAGAAATTATTGAAATAAAGGAAAAACTATATTGTACACTTTATCAACTTAAAGCAAGCAACACGAACTCAGAGTTAAGAAAATTCATCGGGTTCTGCAATTCGAGCAATATACATGGCTCAAGCCCTACATCGATCTCAACACGGGAAAAAGGCAGGTAGCTGGCGATGATTATGATAAATATTCTTTTTAATAGCTATAACAACGCACAATTTGTGAACCTGTTTGAAAATAAGAGGAAATGTCAAGTCATGGAATTAGTGTGCAATGAAAGAAGACTAAAGAAATTTATTTCAAAGCCCATCTTCAATGTAGAACAATTTATGATGGAAATCTATCAATAACCAAAATGTAAAAAGTATCAATATTGTTTGATAAACCCACTTACAACGGCTTTTCAGTGCTCGACCAGTCCAAAACATTTATGTATTGGTTCCATCGCGATGTTGTGAGAAAGAAGTACGAAGACAATATAATTCTTCTCTACACAGATACAGACTCGTTAATATATGAAATTGAAACACAGGATTATTATGCAGACGTGGCCGCAAATTCCACGCTCCTGGAAGAGTTGGGTGCCAGCACCTACCCACTCTCTCATTCCTGCTTCTCCTCGACCAACAGGAAAGTGGTGGGGAAATTTAAGGATGGTGAACTGATGAAACCTTTCGTGGGTCTGCGTGCAAAAATATATAGTTATATATGTGGTGGCAAAGTAACCAAGAAGGGAAAAGGAGTCCAGAAGTCAAGGCTGAAAATTATATAACATTGATGATTACAAAAGAGTGTTGAAGCAGCAGCAATTGGGGTGTGTAACTATGAATAATATAATATCAAACTGCCATGAAGTTTAAAGCCAGTGCATAAAAAAAGTCGCTCTGTCAAGTCAGGATGACAAGAGGCAGATATTGGACGGAGGCATAATGATGGTGCCACATGGATATAATGGGTCGAAATAGTAGTTTCATAAAATATCATATCGTCATATAGGGTGCAAATAAATTAAGAAGAGGAGAAAGAAGAGGAAAAGAAACAAGTGAAGAAAGAAGATTGGTTGTTTTATATCCAATATAAGCATATGGTGTTGTATGTTTGTATGTATATAAAATTGGGGTTGATGTGACTACCGACAGCACACTAGAAGATTTACAAAATTAATTATATATCTTGCCAGGTACGTTACATTTTGTCTGATTAAATAATCATTGCTCTATTTTTATTGATGATGATTAATTTATGATGTTGATTGCAGCAATGAAACCAATAGGTGTTTTGGTGGGGTTAATTAGGAGGGGGGGTTACCAGTGTGTTCAAAATTATGTCTCTTTCCCTGGCTGGGTGTTTGATGAATGAGGTTGGGATGCAAGGGAAGTTCCTCACCCTGGAAGTTTCAAATCAAAAGCGATTTCACCTCCCCCACATTCTACAATTATAAAACACTAACTTGCTTTTTCCCTGGTGGCATATGATACAATTTTTTAACAGAACCAGATTTTTTAAGTTTAGCACTCATGGATGTATAGGGCCTGATGCACTGAAGGAGTGATATATTGACGCATCCTGCATCCCGAAAGATATTGGTTCGTCAGAAGGCACACTCTGGCGAAACTCGCAGGTGGGCTATCGCAATAAATATTAAGGGTTGGGCGAGCGTTCTCGAAGAATGACGCCAGGATCCCGACGCGGAATGAACACATGCAGAGGGGACGCAAGCTCACACCAGCAGCGGCGTCTCCCCCGAGCCAGCTACCGCAATAAATGATGAGAGCTTTTGGCGAGCGGGCCAGAATAATAGCGACGCAAGATCCGGAGGCAGCAGAAGAAACACGTGCGCCGACCAAGGGACCACCAAGGGTCCCAACACGTGCAGTGCAAAACAATAAACGTCTATGCAAGAAGCGAGGGACGATGCCGGGCCATGTGCACCTTACACCTTACGCCTTACGCCTTACGCCGAGAGCAGAATAAATACCTAATTATAAACTATAGCATTGGGCAGGTATCAATTTTTAGCGCCCAACGTGGGGCAAGCTGAAGTCTGTATAGCCGTAGGCAAGAACAGTCTAAGTACCTGGGAGAAAAGGGATCTCACCCCGACCGAGCAGCTAGCACATTCACGACTTCGGGTAGTCATAAAATTAAACCAGTGGCATCCATTATCGACAGTATAACCGAGAAGGGAACGAGGTAATAAACCAGACAAGAATGGCAGGCCCCACGCATGCGCGGAATTTAGAAGAAAGGCAGAGATCGAAAACCCTAGAGAAGCAGGACACCCTTAACGAGCTAGCCAGGCTAAACACGGACTTCAGGGAGTCTATGACAAAACACCCTGTGGCGTCCAGCAAAACTACCTTAAGAGTCCCAATTACCGAAGCAGTCAGCGGAGGAAAAGACGAGAGACGACGAGAGAGACGAGAAAGCATGGGCGGGCGAGATTAGCGAAGTAGTGAAGAGACCAAAGGAGCGAGAGACGAAGCGAGGTGCAGAAATTAGCGAGGCATAAATTGGCGAACGGGAGCGGAAGATGAGACAAAGAGCGGGCGCCAGGAGTGGGCGAAAGACGTAGCAGCGTACGGAGTTAAAGCGAAGAAAGGGGGTCACTTTCACTGGATGGTGGGAGTGACGTGGTGTCAGGCGGACAGGTAACTACCGCGCCGACAAACGACGAGGAAGCACGGGTGGACGAAATTAGCGAAGTATCGAAGAGACCGAAGCGAGAATGCGAGAGGAGAGGAGACGAAGCGAGATGCAGAAATTAGCGACCGGTCCGAAAAAGGAGCCTGAAGCGGGCGAAAGACGTAGCAGCGAAGGGAGTTAAAGCGAAGAAAGGAGGTCACTTTCACTGGATGGTGAAAAGGACGTGGGATCAGGCGGACAGGTAACTACCGCGCCGACAAATTACAGTAACCAGAGTGCCGGTGAAAGAATAAAGTAGGAAAAAGTAAGTACTAATTCCCTGGATGGTGAATAGTGACATTTTCCGAACAAGTATGCCAGTATTTCCACCCGCTGTAAGACCACTCGGATGAGCGGCAGAGAAAGGGCTGGAAAAATAGTTGCAATGTATGGTACAGAAACTGCGAAATAAGGGAAAAGCAAGATGCAAAATAAACCCAGTGTAATCGCGCAGAAAGTGCCAAATGATAAATAAACTATAGCGCACACGAGTAAGGGCGCACACAGTTATAAGAGCCAGGAGGCCTGAGCGCCACGAAACTTAGTGCGCACAGGAAGCAGCATGTGAAGGAGACTAAGCAAGATAAAACGGACGCCGAGAAAGGGGGAGTTACGCGAACGAGAGATGAAGGAGGCGGGAGAGCGCTAGCAGAAACTCTAGCATGCGTGGGGATACCCATGTGAAGCAGACAGACGAAGAGACGAGAGGAAGCGGGCGCGGAGAAAGTGAGAGGAATAAGGAAGAAAGTAGAGCTTTATAGGCAGAGAGTCGAACCCAGCAAACATCAGCGCAGCGAGGCAGTACCATGGAGAACACAACTAATCTGCGGGACGAGAAAGCAGCCCGGAGATGTCAACTGAACGAGAGATGGAAGGGGACCTCCCCCCTCCCCCCTCCTCCAGCAGGCTGTCCAGGTCCACAGTGCGTGGAGAGGTGAGGCGGTCTTCTTCCAGCCAGCCAGCCGGAAGTAAACAAGCGACGGAACTTCTCCAGGCCCCGCCTAGTCCAGGGGCCCACAAGACATTCAACACCAGGTAAAGTGTTTACCACCCCCCCTCCCCATACAGCAACGATGGCGAGACAGCGCAGCAAGAAAATATTTTGTTTACCGAGTGCAAAGTGACCGATTAATTTCATTAATTTCAAAACCGCAAGTGCGAAGTGTTGAGAGGCCATCAGCCCAGTTATCGAGTCAATTTTATAGTGTAATTATGTGTGCAAGCACGCGCAGTTAGACCACTCACAAGTCCGCAAAAAAAGATGCAGGACATCTGTCTCATTGAACCACAGTTCAATTCATCATAGCCTTGTTTGCCAGTGTTTACTTTGTTGTTTATCATGTGTATCAACAGTTCTTTTACTTTTTACCGAGGTAACACATTGTTTACGAGTAGTGTTTACCAGTTTTGTTTACCGAAGTTACGAATTGTTTACCAGTGGTATTTACCATTGGTTTCCCAATAGGTTTGAGTGTTGTTATTATTGTTTATCGATGGTCATTTATTGTCCACCGCAGGTTTGCTTGGTGTTAAGTGACCGATATTTGCTAGTGTAATATGAGTTAGAATTAGAGATTTAAGCCTTAAGCCTAGATAAAAATATGTGTGTTTTGGCCGCCCGAGTACGAGTGTGTAAAAGGCCAACAGGGAGTTTTTTTTGAGAGGCCTACCAGCCCCTTAAATAAGGTGTGTTTATTTTGCTGTTAGGATCAGTGTTGCTTATCTTTGCTCACCGTCAGACCGCTCGTGTAGAGCGGCAGGGAGGCTCATAAGATAACAGGGTTTGGCTTATTGTTTTTAAGTGGTGAGAGAAACGTACTCACATAACCTGTTTGCAACTGTTCAATGAGAAACTGTTCAGTAAAAATTACCCTGGCCTGGACAGGTCAGGTAGTACAGCAGAACAGAGGGTATAATGAACCAGTGTAAGTAGTAGAAATGATGTAAGAACAGAGTGTGTAATGAACCCGTGTAATAAGTAGTAATGATGTTAGAGAAGGGTGCAGTGTAACCAGGGTTTATTTTGTTTGTATTCTTTTTGTCAATTTACGAAGTGCTGAGACAACAGGAGCAGGTAGAGACTTTTTCCCCAGGGTTTGCCGGCCCGCGATGTTATTAACAAATTGTAAGAGGATGTTAACGCTCACAAACTGGTTTGTGATGCGGTAAGCCATAACTTTCCCAGTAACACTACGGAATAGGAAGGGGATGCAAGGTCAATATCCCGAAGGGGGGAGTGCTACGCAAACGCCCAGAACCGCATCTATCCCAGATGCCAACCTTGAGACGAAGCAATACCATAACGTGCCACTGACACAAACGGACGGTGGGGAATTTGACGCATCCCGCGTCCCGAAAGATATTGGTTCTTCAGAAGGCACACACTGGCGAAACTCGCAGGTGGGCTATCGCAATAAATATTAAGGTTTGGGCGAGCTTTCTCGAAGAATGACGCCAGGATCCCGACGCGGAATGAACACGTGCAGAGGGGATGCAAGCTCACACCAGCAGCGGCGTCTCCCCCGAGCCAGCTACCACAATAAATGATGAATGCTTTTGGCGAGCGGGCCAGAATAATAGCGACGCAAGATCCGGAGGCAGCGGAAGAAACATGTGCGCCGACCAAGGGACCACCAATGGTCCCAACACGTGCAGTGCAGAACAATAAATGTCTATGCCAGAAGCGAGGGACGACGCCAGGCCACGTGCGGATAGACGGAGCGCTGAACACGTGTTTTACGACTCAGGGAACACGGCGATCAGCGCGGCCACGTGCAGAGGGGATGCAACTTTAGTATGGCGAAGAAGCATACAAAACCATGAGAGAGAGGAAGGAACGTATCAGTCAGACGTCGTCAAGCGAGGAGTGTGGACCAGAGGCGGCAAAAACGAGTTCGCGAGAATGTATCAAGACATCAACGTCAGTCGGAGGACGTCAAACGAGGTGTGCAGAGCAGAGCCAGTATGAGAGGAGGCGTCGAGACGACAACGGCAGTCGGCCGACGGGAATCGAGGAGTGTGGATCGAAGTCAGGAGGAACGAGTTCGAGAAGGTGTCGAGATGCCAACTCCGATCG
The DNA here is from genome assembly GCA_002778355.1 of Clitarchus hookeri. Lineage (NCBI taxonomy): Eukaryota > Metazoa > Arthropoda > Insecta > Phasmatodea > Phasmatidae > Clitarchus > Clitarchus hookeri. The sequence goes on from NQII01004427.1 coordinate 72,549, forward strand.
GGAGGACCTGTCGCAGCCCAGACGTCCCAGTCTGCCTACCGAGTGACGAAGCGGTCCAGAGGTCACCGGCCGAGAGAAGTCCAGTGCCTCGAGTCAGATAAGTAGAGTCATACAGGAAGTGTGAAGAATCTTGCTCCCCACGACGCAAATCGCTGCATCAAGCCATACGTAGCCTACGTAAAAAATGGGAGGGGGGGGGAGTTGTCTCGTGTGTTCATGTAGTAGTGACCCTGTTAAGCATAAATAAAACTGACATATGTTAACTCGCAAAGAAGGTGACTTTATTTGGTAAATTGGACCTAGGGATAGCAACATTAACACATTCCTATGCCCTAACACTGAGAGCTAGCATCCATTGCTGGCACCTTACGCCGAGAGCAGAATCGATACCTACTTATAAACCATAGCATTGGGCAGGTATCAATATATATATGTGTGTATATGTATATATATATCGTGCCACCACCACCAGCAATTTTGACTATAGATTGTTACATGTTGTAATTCACTTCGGTAATTTCGCTTGTGCATTCCCGCCCAGGTATTTGGGGCTGCGACATCTGTTTGGGCCTCCATCCAGGAATTAAAGCCAATTCCTGGGGTTCCAACCCTTATACTTCACCGTATTTGCGAGTGGTGGAATATTTTAGTTGTGCCATCTTACCCATTGTAACCACTACAGGCGGTATTGTTCTTACCCAGCATATATATCTACTTCTTATCTTTCTGTTTTTTCTATATTCTATCATCACCTGTTTCTTTTTACTTTTTGCTGTTTTCTTTCTTGCTGTTTTTTTCTGTTCACATTGTTTTTTTTTGTCCCAAGCTTCTATAATGTTCAGCGTTGTAACCCGCGTGTACAGCTCATTCTTGCTGCACCCTAAAGCTTAATAATAATAAGTATATATCACTGAAGTGCTGAATATTGTACTGTATTGCTACGTCCCCAGCCGGAAACCCAGCTGGAAAGTTTCTTTAGCAGCCATGCACTCGATAAAGTGGGAGGGTAACAACAGAGGATGATGCCAGTCCCAGATCGAAGAATGGATGACCAGTTCCAATAATTGGTGACAAATTCCAAACCGAAAGATGGATGACTAACACAAGAAAATAAATGAAATCTCATAAATTAAAAAAAATATGTACATAAAAACCGNAACCGAAAGATGGATGACTAACACAAGAAAATAAATGAAATCTCATAAATTAAAAAAAATATGTACATAAAAACCGAATAAAAATGTAATAAACAAAGTAAAAAATACGTATTTTACAAAATTCATATCTTATTTTTAAGTATATCTATTATTTTAAAAAACATTTTTAGAAAAGTGACTAAAAATATAATTTTTTTACATATTATTATTCTGGCATAATCGTGACATCAAAAACATACATTATTTTTAAGCTACATTTTTTTCCCATAATCATTATACTACATTTAACTCTTTGAAACACTAGTCCACGCTAATGTCCCGATAGCACAGTCGGTTAGGGCGTTCACCTTACCGGCGACCCAAGGTACAGCAGTACANTAGTCCACGCTAATGTCCCGATAGCACAGTCGGTTAGGGCGTTCACCTTACCGGCGACCCAAGGTACAGCAGTACATTCTCGCCATAATACATGATATTTTGAGCGAAAAAAAAAAAAATTGCAGTGTCAGTAGTTACCAACGCCAGAATCAACATGGCAGCCAAGCAAGAGCAATACCAGTACCCCTAGAAAGCGGCAGTTGAACTAATGACAAGGGGAAAGAAGATGGCGGACAATGGGGACAGACTGTAGCAGAAATAAAAAACATTAGAGGGATCAGTGGTGGACTTAAGTGGATGGCGCAATAACTACCGCATAAGAAACCCAATATGGCTGTAACCGAATGAAGGTGAACAATCGGGAAACCAGATGTTAGGGTGAAACGTTATGGCAGCGGAAACAAAATGGCGATTGAATCAATATGGCAGTTGGAAACAGGATGGTGGGTAGAAACAATATGGTGAGCGGAAAGAAAATAGCAAATGGAAACACGATAGCTGACAAAGGTGAAGGCCAAGGACATACATGATGGTAGCCGTGATTTCATCTAAGACGTTGGACGGCGTCTCGACAACGCATCATCGAGCCCTTGTGCTTAATCCTACTATTCCTATCTATTATTGTGCATTTTTTGTAACAATTTATTCAGTATAATTATTATTAGAAGAAGATTGTTCTAATGGAAAGTAAATTTCGTTTTCCATATCCATTAGACCAGTACCGTTAATACTCTTACAGTATAAAATTTGCATCGTGTGGCAATATCTGACAAAAGAAACTTGTTTATATAATGTTTTAAATTATTCGAAAAATATACGTAAAATATAGTTATTTTTTTAATTCGGAGCGTGATTTTCTTAGTAAGCACTTCTGACCTTTGAAAATTAAATATTATAATCAAAACGAACTCGATTCTCAGCACTGAAAAACAAAATGTCAGCTCACAACCAGATAACGCTTTAATTGCTAATGTTATTTACAGTTAAAAGGTAAAAAATAAAGGATTTTTTTGTGATAATTTAACTTATTTTACTATTGTCGCACTGCCATATCACAATCAAAGATTACTGACTACATAATCTTTCTGATCGAATGTATTGAACTTGATTATACACAGACAAGTGTTAAGCAGTAGACCTATAATAAGATTTACTTCAAAAAACACATTATGCTCAAAATATAAGTTTGGCTGTGAGTGGGTCTCAGTCAACAATGCTTCAGTTTGCTTGACTTAAGGTGTATAACTTGCATAATTTCCTACTTAGGCCGTGAGAGGAAACTATGTGCCTCGATAAAGGCAACCAACTCATTAATTTCTTTTCAGAAATATAGAATTTTAATTCTACGAATTTCGGATTGACTTACATAATATGTATCACATGAAAGCGACCAATACGAAGTCCTAAAATAATATTTATACTAGTTGTTAGTCAACTTACCCGAAATATTTTAAAATGTGATTACGATTGGAAAATTAAGTAAACAAATGTATTACAACTTATAGCTCTGCTCAATTCCAACGCCCACGAAAATCGAGTTAAGAAATGGAAATTCTACCAAATATCAGAAATGCTTGGGAATTAAAGTACAATTGTCTTGCTAATGTTTAGTTTTGTAGATATATTCAACCAATGAGAAATCTTGTGTTAAAACCTTCCGCCTTCATATAAATATTATAGGTGGCCACCCTCTTTTTAAATACAACCGTTTTACCTTAAATATTTAAGGAGGTTTGATAGCACCTTATTGAGTAATATGAATTATTTTTAAAAATATGTCATTAAGCTTCACGTTGCTAGGACCGACCATTTCCTTTACATACACGCGGAGGTAAACACATAGAAAGCAATCGATATTGTGCTGACTATTACCGAAAGCTGGCCCTACATATGTGTAGAACATCAGTGCAGACAGCATGCCAAGGGTTGTGTGGGAGGAATTGGTCAAAAAACATTTGTAGTATAATGCAGCATGATGCAGTAGCCTGAGAGCACGTGATTTGAACCAACAGAAATACCCAAACCGCGTGATCCCTCTACGTGGGGCATTTGTCGCAGTTGACCAACGCCTAAGGGAAACAGTTACACTGATTCTCATAATAATGATTGTATGTGCAGTTGTTTGGAACTTGCTGACTGACTTGAAAGTTTAAGCATTTTTATGCCAAATCATTGCTTCAAATCATGTTGGTACGTATACACTCCATAGGATTGTGTTACTGGGTACGTTTTCCACTAAGTGTCACTTAAGATTAGTTGGTGCTATAATGGTTGCATAAAATGTGTGTACCACAAAATGTAAACGTTTTGCCTACATGTCAGGCTTTGTATGGTAACAACTGAATAGTTTGTGGGAGTTTTAAAACTAAACGATTGGTTCTACCCACTTGCAATAAAGGCTTGTTGTCAAGTTGGACGTACATATCAAAAAAAGGCATAACAATTCCATAAAACTTGAGGGCAAATAAATTTAATTAAAGCAAAAGGACTATGCACAGGTTTTTTTTTTACTGGTTAAAGATTTCGATAACACATAACATTATCCAGAGAATCGTAGTTTTATTCCACATCGTTTCTGATTTTTTTAAAATTTAATTATAAAAGACGATTACAGATTGAGCTAAGGCTGTAGGTTGTATTGCATATGTCTACCTCTTTTTCTACAAGATATCACCTCCTGAAATTTCGTGAGTCATTTTCCTAATATACTGTATATTTTTCTTTTAAGCAAATATTCGAATTTTCATTATGTTTCGCAATTACAAGGACACACTAATATGACTTATTGTGTAACGTGGGACCCAACGGCGGTACACCCATTTGAAGTCGGAGCCGAAAGATGAAGTATTTCTAGAGTGTATAAGTAAGTATTTACAATAAAACCATAATCTTCTAGGCAATGTGTTACTGAACAAAGACCTGTGACCAGTGAAACTGCTATCGTTATCATGAAATTTATGCTTGAAAAAAGAGTCTGCGTCCATTTTTTATAGAAACTTTTGTGGTACCGAAGGTTAACAGATGCTGACATAGTTGTTAACATGGTTAAATATTCGTACATACTTATGTGAAGAATAATTGGTATTATAATTTTCCGTGTTCTGGGACAGATATGTGGGGGATCGGAATTGGAGTTTCATACTTGGCGGATAGCGGCAGATACGAGAGCTTAGAACCACCCGCTATGTTGTATTTCGTCACGTCCGACGAATAAAATGAACAGTTTTCCCCTCAAAATGACCAGTTAGTCTTCCGAAAGTGCCTGTTTCGCCCCCAAAATTTCCGTTTTACCATCCAAACCCCCGGAATACTGCCAAAATAGTGTGCAAAATGATTTGTGATCAATGCGGCTGAAAATCCGGAAAAAACTTTGTATTGGCCTATTGCTAAACTTTTTTCTGTATAAATAAAGTGCATTAAAACGTAATGTAATACAATCGAACAGAATAAATAGCTTAATAAGCATCCCTTAGCTCTGATGTGTTAATAAAGAATTTGTAGAAGAAGGGAAAAAATCCCTCAGAAACAAATGCCAATTTTTGACTTCTTAACTGAAATAATATGCCGAGTTTAAACTGATATTAATTTTTTTTCAGTGCTTAGATTCGAATTTGTTTTATTCTTAGGATTTCATTTAGTAGAGGACGGGAGAGTTAACTTAGGAAGTCACGATCTGAATTGAAACGTTAATTAAATTTTTTTATGCGAGTTTTTTCAAATCATGCATTACAAAATTATCTCTTTTGTCAGATAGCGCCGCAAAAAAAAAGAACTTTAAAAAGGAAGAGTATAAACGGCAATGGTTAAATGAATTTATCAAACTAAAATTATTTGAAGCCAGAAAATTTTCCAAAAATAATGCGTGTTTTGTTACAAAACATGTACAGGTATTCCGTTTCAAAATACTATATTAAAAAGCTTTACAATTTTCTCTGAAATTAAATACAGTTTAAAAACCATCGTATTATTAACGTCTATTGAAAAAATAATGTTAATAATATTTTACTGCTATGGCCAATTAATAACACGTAATTAAGATCAGGATCTTGAAACAAGTGTTTCAAATTTCATTACAAAACTTAAAAATAAAATTCAAAATTTAAAATGACAGCGCAAGGAATAAGGTTTACATGCTAAATGCATTACGATTCACTGCTAAATAGAAAAAAAAACACTTATCGACGAGGATGGGATTCGAACCCACGCGTGCAGAGCACATTGGATTAGCAGTCCAACGCCTTAACCACTCGGCCACCTCGTCATATTAGAAACACATTCATCTTCGTGGTAAGGTTAAAAATTAATTTATATTTAATAATTCCAGTAGATTACAAAATTATTATTTTTCGTTTCTTAGTGAAATGGTTATGAGAAATCTACTTTACGGGTGGAAACATGAAACTCTCTCATCTTAGGTCAGGGCTATTGTGTTAGAAACAAACGCACGCATCGCGGCTACAGCAGGTTTTTCTGGGGCCGTGGCCGCAATTGTAGCCATGAACACACCTTGAAAGTGTAAAAGTCCTATTGGAGGGATACAGCAAACCAATACAAAGCGGAGAGGGCTCTTAGAAAATCTGTACGACAGTCGCGCAGGATATAATTTTGTGTATTATTCCTTTTACTGTTAAAGGGATGCACGAAGTAGGTAAAGTTTTAAGTTGGCGAAAATGAACTTGTGTGGGCTTGATGTAGGTTGCCATGAGATGTATTAAGGTGGGTTAAGTTGTACCCAGGGTCGCTTACCCAACTCCTTTTCCTTAGTTCAGTTATAATTAAATTGCCTCAATCTTACCACTGTGGCAGATGACGTACTGGGCACTTGCAGAGCGAGCAAAAACTGCGGCGTCTCTCAGACCGAACGAAAATGGCGCATACATGAGTGTACCTCTTATTGAGATACCCCTTGCACTCGTCAGAGAATACTTGAAGCTGAAAGAAGCCTACTTCGACGCAGGAGCAGCCGAACCACAGACAACCAGCCAAGGAAACACCACACGACTCCTGACAGCTCTTTCATCACAGCACAGAAAGTGATAGAAAGACAAGATTGCAACCCAGAAACGGTAAGAACGGCGAGGTGGTGAATACCCACGCATATCTGACCAATGAAAGGGGTCGTGATTGTGTAGTGGTCGAACTACTCGCCTCCCATCTACGCAAACGGGGTTCGATTTTTGGCGGGGCTGCTCCCGAAATTTCACACTTGGGAATAATCGTGTCGAACGATTCTACTGTTCGGTGGTTTTCTCCGGGATCTCCTGCTTCTCCCTACCTTGTGTTCCAGCGTTGCTCCATACTGACCTTACTTCCACTCTGTGGAAAGGCGGGAATGCCTCTGGCCACGCCTAAGCATGGATGGAGCGAGTTACCCGACCAAAGGAACAGATGTGCAGTTGCGAATATGCTGATGTGTTGCTGAGGGATGAAATGAGACAAGGGTCCTGCGGCGACACAATGAAGGATGGGGAAAATCGCGAGTTCTCCGAGAAAATCCCCCCTACCCACCTTGCAAAAAATCTTGGCAGTGTTCGCAACTTACTCTAAGTGAGAATCTCTGTCTGGAAAATGCCTTCCCCCGCAGCCTGGGCTAGAACCGAGAATGCCAGCGTTGGGCAGTCATGGATGTAATCACAAATTCTAATACAGTGGCATAAAATGTTCACAGAAAAATGTGAACTTTTGAAATCCACATTTGAAGAAAATATCTACCAGTTTCTACAAATGTTTTACTGTACCCATTGGCATGCAAGCTTCTAGATAAGAAGGAGCAAATAAATTAAAATTGTTCGAAGTCTTAAAGGTGTAATGAGAGTGTAAATTTTAAAAATTATAGAAAATCATATTTTCTTTTTTCTGCCTAATACATATTAAAGTATGGATTGGAATTTTAGTAGAACATTAATTTTTTTCGACGATTTCATGTTTGCACTGGACTGTTGGTAAGCAAGTCGACGTAAATTTAAATTACATATGTCAGAAGACACCAAATAAGAAACAAAGATGATTGAAATGCTTTTGAATTGTTTTCTTTACTGCGAACGTGCTGTGGAATGAATACACACATGTCAAGTAGTTTCCTTGAGTAAGGACGCCCATATAGGAGTGACTGTCATTCGAACGATAAGCCCGCTAGATGGCAATCATCAAGTGACTGGACCAAAGTGACGCCCACACTGAATATTTAGCAGAATGATGAAAACGAAGTTGTATTACTCCAAGAAATTCCACTAGCTCTATGCAACGTTCGCAAATTTAATTTCCTTGTGGATAGTCCAGATTGAAGTCCGCCTGGAGTCGAATTCAGAGGCCAGTGGATGAGATGTCAAAACACAGGTAATTTTTTTTTACAAAATTATTTATGAAGTGTAAGAATAATACCTACGCATATAATCAAGAAATAAAATTTTATATGATTTTTGCATACTGAATATAATATAGCCTGTTATTTCATCCTTGCATTTTGTAGCAGGTCTACATGTATTGATAACCATGTAATTAAAACCACTATTTATATGTTATTACTGCCAAAAGATAAATGTGTTTCTTAGTGTACATTGATATAAAAAACACACTTTCTAAATCTAAAAGAATATATATATATATATATATATATATATATATATTCAATGATAAACTCGCAAAGTAACACATTTCCATGTAAAAGAGAATAACGGATGTTGGAAAAGAACACCAACAGCGCTTAGAATGCTGTGCAGGACAGCAAATAGACTATTTTTAATGGGGACACAGTGAAGCATGTTTATGACGTATATTTTTGAGGTTTAATTTTTTGAGGTATGTTTTGAGATATTTTTGAGGATTATTAGTGCAGAATATGTTTTTAGGAATATTTTTTGAGGAATGCTTTTGAGGGATATGTTTTGAGGAATGCGTTTGAGGGATATGTTTTGTAGAATGCTTTTGAGGGATATGTTTTGAGGAATGTAGTTTGAAGAGCGATTTTTAGAAATGTTTTTTGACGAATTAGTTTTTGAGGAAAGTTTCTTTGAGCGATGTTTTTCAGGAATGCATTATGAAGTATGTTTTTCGAGAAATGATGTTGAGATATGTTATTGAGGAATTTTTTTTGGAGGAGTATATTAGGGAATTATTTGAGGCAAGTATTTTGAGGTACGGTTTTTTAAGTATTATTTTCTTGGCATGTTTGAGATCTGGTTAGTTGTTCTGGTAGGTTGACCTAGGTGTTTGATCATGGCATTTCGTTGGCCGCCTAGTATACTCGTTTCGAAATATTGATTGAAATGTTGGACAAAATATTGTAGGAAAGATTGAGAAATTGATAGAAAGATTGATAGAAATATTGGAAACTAATAGTAACATTAGAAGATTGATGAAAATATTGAAATATTGATGGATATGATATATTATTGAAATGTGGACTGATAGAATTGTTGGAATATTGATAGAGAGATTAAATTTAATATCGATAGAAAGCTTGTAAGATTGATTGAACAATTGATGGAAAGTTTAAAAGATTGGAAGAAAAATTACTAGACTGATCCAAATATTGATGGAAAGAGTGCAAGTCTAGTCGAAAGACTGGGCAAAATATTTGAAGATTGATGAAATTATTGCGAGACTGATCGACAGTATGGTGGAAATATTGGAAGTTGGTTGGAAGATTGTGAGATAGATCGAAAGATTGAAAGAAAGTTTGGTGGAAATATTGCGATATTAATCGAATTATTGATGGAAACAGTGAAATATTGATAGAAAGAATGCGAAACTGATCGAAATAGTGGTGGAAATAACAGAAGAAAGTGATGTGCTTGACTGTACCTTGTAAAATGCGTTCTTTGCAATCCTGACCGACATACGATTTATATTGCAAAAAACCACTGTGTATCACCACGCAGATGAATTACTTTGGATAAGAAAAAATGATAGCTTGTGATTTTGCAGGAAAATATATTTGAGTATTACTATACACATTGTTTTGATTTTACAGTATATCCGTCCGAAGGTTACATTACATTTTCTGTACAAATATTGAATATATGCTGGTACACTTTTCAAGCAATTTATTGAGAAGCTAACAAGCTTTTTTTTTAGTGTAAGCTAAAATTTTTCTGGCAAGTAGTGTCCAAAAAATATTTTTTGTAAAAGCACAAACAATTTTTTTGCATTGCTACAGGAAGAAACGTTTTTTCAACATATTTTAATTTTAAAACAAAATTTATATTTTTGTCATAAAAGTTATTTTTGAAGTAACGAATTTAATGCACCTGATTATTTTGAGCTATTGGTCACTTAGCACGTCTAACAGCATTCTTGTCCAGGTAGTATAATTAAAGTGCTTTTAACAAAAAATATTAACATTCTTTTTTTGGTTACTTACAATACCATTGATAAAGACTTTATACATGTTTTTTTTCTTAACCGGGATACACTGGCTCTTTAAAACTCTCAGCTTAACCTCTCTCATATTTATTTAGTAGAAAATACACGGAGAAAAACTGATACTAGCAGTTTATAGCCTATTTCTTTCTTATAAACATTGAGTCTTAAATAATTCTAAACTATTTCTGAAGGAATAAAAACACTTTGCATCGGCCGGGAATCGAACCCGGGCCGCCCGCGTGGCAGGCGAGCATTCTACCACTGAACCACCGATGCCGACGAGGGTCGTAATTCTACCAAAGTATATCTATTGATACAAATTACAACTCTCTGTTTAGGAGAGTGAACAGATTGTAATACATTACGTCTTGAATTCTTGGGAGTTGGGAAGGAACAACAGTGAGAAGAATGGAGAACTGGCGGACTGGAATTGCAAGTAAAATTAGTAGAAAACCCGCCTTTCTAATGCAGCATTTGCTTATCTAATGAGAAAGCCGAGGGTGTTATCGATGGGAATGAGTGTTTTTGGCCGAGGCGGGAGGTAAGTTGTCTAAACATTGTGCCGCCGCAGCCGCTTACATTTTAATCAACTTTTGCCAAAAGAGTCACTCTGTTTAATAATACCATCATACTGCTTCAAACACGGCTGCTAAAAGAAATTTGGAATTTTGTAAAGTAACAGAAAGTCATTTGTGCCACCGTGTTAGTCTAGAAATATTGATTATCTTGTTTTAACAATACATTGCGTATAAAATACCAGCTCCAAAATTTACTTTTCTAGTGATAGTCCTCCGGTTTGAAATCTTACTGGTTGTGAAACAAACGGTTGTACATGTTTCTGATGGGTTGAATCCATCAAATATATAATACATTTTGGAGCCAGGGTTTTATACTCAATGTTTTAGAGAAAGCTACCACAAGAGCCCAGTGGGCTGGAATAGTATAATGCAAATTGTGAAATACGTGTATTTATAAGTTTTTATAGAAACAATACGGAAATTTTTAAACTGTAAATGCGACGCGGGCGGACCAGGTTCGATTGCCGGCCTATGCAAAGTGTTTTTATTACATTATAAATAGTTTACAATTATCTGAGACTCGCTGTTTATAAGAAAGAGATAGGCAATAATCTGCTGGTATCAGTTTTTCGCTATATATTTTCTACTAACTAAATATACGAGAGGTAACGCTTAGCGATTTAAAGGATCGTGTATCTCGGTTTACAACAAACCTTAATAAAGCCATTATAAAGAGTGTTGTAAGAAAAAAAAAATTAATTTTACTATATTTCGTTTAAATTCTTAAGGTTTCTGCCATGCAACATAATTGAAATGGGGGTTAACTTAGAAATAATAATTGGTATAGTTTAGGTAATAATATATATTAAACTAATTTATATTTGAAATTTTTTTGTGGAAATATAAAAGTAAACAAAACTATACCACAATATGCCCTTATAAAATATAATGTCACTACACAAACGAAAATTATGAACTCAAAATTTGGTAGATTTCAAAATTTCATTACTAGCCACTGTACTTATTCAAAATATATTACTACAAATATTTTACAAATCTTGAAGTTTAATGATTTAATTTAAAATTTTATGTGCTAAACACCTGACAATTATTTAATTATGGCTAATTATCTTACTATCTCTGTAAACAGTCAGATTACTTAAAAAAAATTACTGATACATTAGTAGCCAGTTACAAAGAATTGCCAGGAGAAAATTATCTAAGAAAAAACAGAAAGATTTATTCACCAACTGAAAAATTTCGCTGGATTTCGTGCACTAGATGTGCACACAACCGGGGAGACGTTCTTAGTAAATCTTCGTGTGGAGCTCGGAATGTGGGGCACGTGTCAAAGTGAAAGTTGCAATTCAACAAACACATCTGTATCGTGACACGTACGAGCACTATTTGTTGATCTGGCTGAATATATTTTAACCATTATCTACTCTCCGCACATCTACGCTGCTGCTTGGATTCAATATTGTTTTACAATTTATTCTCTGAAGCGCAGTTTGTTTATTGGGTATCTCTTCGTAGCCGCTCCTGTCACCTCCCAGCGAATGGTCAGTTGCAACACTAGACGTAATGTGTATGTGTGCAGTGAATGGACAGTCAATTGTTATATCATAAATGCAATGTAGTTTTCATGATAAAATAAAGAAATTAAAGAAATCGCGGAATAATCGCCACCAAGCTAACGTTCGATGATAATGAAACAAAATATCATTCTTATAACTTTACGCCAAATAAATTGCGTTAATATATTACCATACGAGTATATTTAACTTGGTTTATGTTCCAACTTACAGATACTATACGTCTTAAGTTTTCATCTGTCTGCTCAGTGTTAAGGTTTCCATTAACTAATCCCACAGGAGACAACTTTGAACGGGTTTTCTCTACGCCAATATATTGATTATAATATTTCAATCGTTGCTCCTCCCACGCAACTATGAGGGTTAACTGCTGTATCCTTCATTGCCTACTCACTATCTTCCTACCGTACGTAGTTATGCACCAGCTGTGACTAATTATGACCATGCTGGATTTCCATTGTCTCTAGCAGGCTTTACAGTTGAATGATAGGTTGGTTCCTTAGAAAAGGCCAACGATTTAATACTCTCCCGTCCCTGCTTGCTTGAACTACTCACAGTACTCCGTGTCTAATTATGTCGCTGTCCAAGCACGATTCATTACGCTCATATTCCTTTTCTCAACAACCGGTAATATACTTTTCCACCTTTTCCGTTTTTTCACTTTGCATTTCGATTGTTTTAAAATTCGCATGCGTTGTCTGAAGTTGGTATCACCCAAGCATTTTTTGTCTATGAATTCAACTGGACAGTTGTCTCTTAGGCGAATGTGAACAGCTGTGTGTGGCAGTGGGTAAAATATAGCTCGCTGCAACTTTCCAAAACACTGAAAACGGTCCGCGAATATAACTGAAGTGGCCCGAAGTTAACCACGGAACGTATTGTTATATTTAGACTGCAATTTTGCACTGAAAATAACTATGCAACTAATTATAATGCGGCACTGTGAGTTTTTAATCATATTTTTGTTGCTATTTGTTATAATAATTTGTTAGCTTGGACGTGTTAAGTATATTCTGTTTTATTGGTCTGTAGATCATTTATCATATAAATTTCCAGCAATATTTTTTAGTCGTGTTGAAACTGTATGGCAATTTCAAGTAAAGAAAATTACATAATACTTGAACTTGGGAACTATTCTTCGCAGGTCACTCATTCAATAATAAAATCATGTAGTGCGGCCCCTTCACGAACATAACATCCTGATATGGCCCCCATGCGAGGAAGTTTCTCCATCCTTGCGAGTTGCTACGCGATCCGTGGACACCCAGCTCAACCTGTGTAATATCCCTTAACCCCATTTCGTGAAGAGGACACGCACTGAAAATGCGCAACTTAGCCAACTCGTGCTAGTAAAAAGACAACGTCCAATGTTTTTTATTGTTAGTAATGCTTCAGCGCTCCGATGTTTGTTAATGATATTAATAAGCTCCTGTTCATTAAAACTAATACAATAAAAAAAAACAGGCATTTACGTGCCCGTATGTATACATCAGAGATAGTACCGAGTTTGTGAAATGAATACCTGTAAATAAGGTGGTTTTAAAAGTCAACAACGTTGTAAGCGTTTTCAATTGTACATAAATGTTACTTTGCTTGTTTATAGTATGACATAAAATTTTGTAACTATTAAATTAAAAAACTATTAATGTTTTGATTTGTCATACGTGAAACTATTAACTGATGGTAAATATACTTCCTGAATGTAAAGGTACAAATTTCTTTCCTTTCCGATGGTACTTAACACTAAAAACAAACAATAAAATATTTATCGGTTATGATACGTTATACCTACTAGCTCAATGTGGAAGTTATGATCACCAATTATTGACGTAAAACTAAAACACTCATTTAAAATCTTCGTCTGCACATTTACATTGAATTACTACAGATATTTACAAAATGAGAACAACAAACATCATATATACAAAATATATATTAGGGTAATCTATACACCTAATATATATGCGTGTATAGCCTGTTCACGGTAAAGTGAGCACTTTAGAGGCACTAGTTACGTTTTCCTTTCAGCCATATTTTATCCTTTAACCAACTTTTTAAATAAATATTCTGACGTGAGTAATCAACACAGTGTGTATATTCCACCGCACTAGGAAGATAACATCTTGGGCTAAAATAAAACAAGTTTATTGACTGTTATTTCAAATGAGTGAGCTTTCAAAAGTGCGCACTTCACCATAAATAGCCTATATGGGTTTTACATATGAGTTGCCGTGATAAAACAACATCTTCTATCTCGGGCTAAAATTAACATTGAGTAGTAATGAATAAGAACGAGATATTTAGTGAAAAAAAATTAAACGCCATTAGGAGTACTAAAAATAAATTAATAAAATGTCCATTTGCACATATGCACATGACCCTACATTTCTAATCACCATCCAACAGACTTTCTCCACATGTCGATCTATCAAGTCCAAGAAAGTATGATTTGTACGGTTATATCAGAAAACGAAAAAGGATGGGAGAAGTAATTTTGTGCTGAAGTAACTACATCTGATAATTGACAATTTGTCGTTATTAACAAATTTGTAAGGAAACACATTTTCCATAAATAACCAACGACAAACGATATTATCATTTATGTGGTTCTAGCGTACTGAGACTCGCCTCGTTAGGCAAAGACTCATTTGTAAATTCTACTTATTATATGCGAAAATAACTTCTACTGTACCATCATTGCACGCACCGGCAGTATACGTGGAACCTATAACTGCTTTAAGTTAGTAGATTAACGCATACATGTTTATAAGTCAGTATTTTGCTCGATGCATACCGGATGTTATTATTTCTCCATATTGAATTTAAGTGTTTTTTTATATATTCATTTGAATGCTCTAATGATTTATAATTTGAACAGTGTGGAAATACATTCTCTTTGTGGTATTTAAGTTTTCTTGTTGGTTATACATTCACTTTCAAGACGACATATTATGAACATTTTTTTAATCAAATATGAAAGTATTAAAGAGCACGGAAAACTAATGATTTCGCATTATAACAGAAGTAGAAATTTGTTTTCAATATCTATGTATATGCAATACCTAGGTATATAACTGACTTGTTAGCTGGTTGCAGATGTAAAAAGAAATTATTGTTAATTTATAAATGTTGAAAAGTTTAATAAAACGTTTGTTGCTACCGTTAAAGAAATGTGTCATAATCAGTCCGTTTTCTTTTGATACACTAGGGCATTTCTTAAATTTATTTTTCGTTAGTATAAACTTAGTATAAGAGTTTTTTCCCTCAGTTCTGTATCATTACCTTATCTCTTAACAATAAGTAAGGCATATCGTCGACTGTCCACAAAAATTTGCGTGTAAATGGAAATACGAAAAGCGGAAATTTAGCAAAGGGAAACTTACGTACATGCCTTAAACCAAATAATGGTTACAAATTTTGATCATAATCTATTTGTTTTTTCTGTGTATTGCTTCAACTTATTAAAATAAATATAGCCCTAAAGAACGAATGAAAACTGCAGGAAACCAACATAGCGACACATGTCAAAATACACCTCTTGTAGATATTTCCTCTTTTTTTTTTGTTTCAAAATATAGCTACAAATTTTTTTCGTTATATTTATAAAAAAAAAAAGCTTAAATGCCAAAACCGTAACTAATAAGGGAAGACCTCGATAATTATTTATTATGTTAGGCGTATTTTTATGGAATCACACGGATAAACACTAATGATAAAAGTGCCACAGATGTAAATAATAACATCGTTGTAAATATAGTTACTGTGGATTTGCATTAGTAGAGATTAATAATTACTAAACAAACTGCTGTTCTCCCTTCCTTCCAGCTGCTCTCATCCAATGCCGTACAGCTTGATGATTAAAAAACCTAATCCTATGGTACCCTTTCATAGGGTAACAGATTTCCAATATCTCTACAAGAGTGCCGAATACCGACATCGTATGTTTAAAAAGGGAAAAATCCGTAAATTTCTTGATTTTAAAAATCATGTTTTTATTCCGCCAACAATAAGGTAAAAGCCATATTATTTTGTCATACTAATAAGTATAATTTTCACGCCTACAACATCCTACAGATACTCGTATATTTTATATACGGAGCGCCCACCACCATGGATATGATGGATAAAGGCAAATGTTACACTGTGCGGCAACCAAATATGTCTATTGGCGAATGACACGCATGCATTTTTGCTCCTTCTTTTCTCGTTTTCTTGAGATCTCTGACCCCCACCGTCCTCCTTAAGCCTCGTAAAATCGAGCATGGACCGTAAACAGAACTAAACTGTCGTTCGCTGGACTTGTTACAATAACTGAGCGATACCGCAATAAAAGGTTTACACACGGATACGAGAGATTAAGTAAATTCCTGAGTTTTGACATTAATTGTAATTATTCATGAAAAGTAATTTTAAAATACCACAGAGTAGCAAACGAAATATAAACTTTATGGTACAGCTTTGTTCTTTCCCTGTGCGTATTGATCTGATTTACATCACTCCACCATTACTGTTACACATTTTATCCCGAATAACCTTAGTCACTGTTAAACATTAAATGTTATTATGCTACATCGCGCTGTAGAACTATGTCAACAAATATATTCACAGCAACGCAGATAAATTTGGAACTTCGATTGAATAAATACCATAGTACTCCTTAATGTTGTTTTGTTATCACTAGCTTTAGCTTAAGATGAATAAAGTTATTCACAGCTGCCCATATAAATTAATACTTACTATTGAGTAGAATAATGTAACCAGAGCCTGTATAGTATACCTTAACGTTACTTTGTTACCATAAGATACGAAATTATATACCTTACTTTCAGGTTCAAAAAACAAAATTAATTGTTCACAATAACTTTACTTTGATGTCAGCTGTATCGTTATTTGAATTAAGTTATCCCCAGTAATAGAAAATAATGTGTTTTTGTTGATTAAGTGTAACTCCAACGTAACATTATTTAGTTAAAACAAGCTGTAATATTTACTTATTGAGATGATGTTCTCGGAAATTGGCAAATTTGTTTGTCTATCAAACAATTTTATTAACTTTTTTGTTAAAGTGTCTACCCATTCTGTGTGCATGTTATTTTTACTATCATTAGCAAAATACATGTTATGCATCTGGTGGGAATCGTACCCTGGG
The DNA here is from genome assembly GCA_002778355.1 of Clitarchus hookeri. NCBI lineage: Eukaryota > Metazoa > Arthropoda > Insecta > Phasmatodea > Phasmatidae > Clitarchus > Clitarchus hookeri. The sequence goes on from NQII01004427.1 coordinate 89,710, forward strand.
CGCCCGCGTGAAATGCGAGCATTCTACCAGTTACCGTAAGTAAGCAACCATTTAGGTAATTATTTTTTTGTATACTTAACTTTTATACAATTTCTGTATGTTGAAATTTTTTTTTTTAATGAATAGGTATAAAACTATATTACGATTTCGCATGTTACCTGTGACGTTAATATCTTGAATAAAGAGACGTTTAATTTTCCTACATGTGGCCAGTAATGTTGTATTCCCTTGTCACGGACTAATATTTAACGACTGGTTTACTTGTGGAGACGTGCTGTGACCTGATCACAGGTCCCAGTCACTAAGCGGTACTGGTCACGGTTTAGAAGCACGCAGCGATCGACTAAGTGAAAAGGGAAGTTCTAATCGTGTTTCTCTCCGTTTTGCAAGGTTACGTGGTTATTACATAGCANAGGTACCAGTCACTAAGCGGTACTGGTCACGGTTTAGAAGCACGCTGCGATCGACTAAGTGAAAAGGGAAGTTCTAATCGTGTTTCTCTCCGTTTTGCAAGGTTACGTGGTTATTACATAGCAGCACCGTCTTCTTTGTTGGTTGGTGTGTCATGGCCGAGCTTTAGATTTTATTCTTTTCATTCTTAACGTAAATTTCGACGGTATGAACATGAGCATGTTTTTAAGAAATTGCATGTGCTGACAAATATTGTTTAATGAATGGTATGCGTTCAACGCTTAACACCCTTCTTTCGTATATTTTTTACAAGCGAACTATAACATTCGGAAGAGACTGTTGCAAAAGAAGAAGAGGAAGTAATATCTTGTATAATATGCAGACGTCTCTGGTTTTAGAAACTTAACTTCTTTCTCAAATTTCACTATTAAATAAATTTACCCGTTGATTTTAAAACCCGTTAATTTTAAACACTAATTTTTTTTTTATTATATTAAATTAATTAATTAATTATTTCATTATATATCACCTTGATGTACCTAACCATTGTCGGTTCGATACAAACATGTGTATACACACGCACAAGTGTGCGGAATTTAGTTACTTTTAGTTATTTAAAATAATAATTCAGCAAATTTTATGAAGAAGATACTTACAGTATAAAATTTCTCTGGCATAAAGTTTTGAATATTTATCAATTTACGATTTAGCTGATAGCCAAAAGTAAGTGTGCGCATTTTACAGTCATTAAAATTTTCCAAAATCATCCAATATCTTTAATTTCATTGTAAAGTGTCTTACGGTCAAACGAAATACAGTAACAATAAAAAGGTACGAAATTTTGTACATTTTATAATTCACTTGATTTTAGTTACGTCTTCCGGAAAGATTTGAGACATGGTGGATTGCCTATTTCAGTATTAATTATTTCTCTGTGTTGGCATGAACAACCCGAGTAACAGCGAATATCTTTAGGACTTCCAGAAAGCAGAGGTGATTTCCTTAGCCTGCATCTCTAAAGCACGATCACCGTGTTGAACTCCTTTCGAGCTCAAGATATGAGTTATTTTTTACGTACCTTGCTAGTTTAGTTCAAGAGACTTGACGAATAGTCTAATATCATAAATTTTGCTTTATTAAAGCTCGTAAACTTATGTTTCGTGTAGCAAACGGAATTCTTTTCTCCATTTTCTAATGTTGGGATAAGGAATTTTTAGTTAAAAGAACCATAGTTTAGTGTTTTAGTGTAATCGAAAAAAAAGTTGCTTAATTAGTTATGCAAGAAAGCGAGGCGGCAGGATTCATAACTGAGGTGCTAAATGGCGAGTCATGGACCTTGGACGATTGCATGTTGCATGTTTAGGATCGTGACCGTGACTTTGTGCCTAGTTGGTCGTGGCCACTTATTCATTTCCGCCATCGTTCAAACCCCGCGAGCGCGTCGCTCAGGTGATTGCAGCTGCTTTCTTTCTAAAGCTCATGTCTGGGGTCTCGGAACGTGTACGACAGGCAATGAATGACACGTTGTTGCAGAGCTTGTATGGGAGCATGATGTCGCACTTTTTGACAGTGTTTTTTAAGAATTGCAATTTAATTGAAATATAATAATTTTATTCTTATTGACAGCCACATCAAAATGTATCTCTATTATCAATTTAAGACCTGTGTTATATAATTTTTAACATAAACGGTTTGGTCTCTTCTAACATCCCCAGTAGTTAAAGATAATTAAATTTTTTTTAGATCTGATGTAAAAAAGGGAAAAATTTCAAGATCACGCGTATTATCTAAAAACACAAAATCACGGACACATATTTATGTTGTTGTTTACAATATATATTTATATGTGCCTTGCATTTTAACGGCATTTTTGNAAAATCACGGACACATATTTATGTTGTTGTTTACAATATATATTTATATGTGCCTTGCATTTTAACGGCATTTTTGGGAACTGAAATACAATTTTTCACATGGTTTGAAATTGTCCGGGGAAAAAAACGAAAAATAACCCTGGNATCTAAAAACACAAAATCACGGACACATATTTATGTTGTTGTTTACAATATATATTTATATGTGCCTTGCATTTTAACGGCATTTTTAGGAACTGAAATACAATTTTTCACATGGTTTGAAATTGTCCGGGGAAAAAAACGAAAAATAACCCTCGAATACACTTCTGAAACACAAAGCCTTAAACACTCAAACAATCTGCAATCAACGCACACAAGTTATCTTTATCTGGGAAGTATAGATGTTATGGCGAGTGAGGTTCAGGTTCATGCCTAAGTTCCTTGTCATCGATTTCAGATTGGAGGTAGAATTAAAAGATGTTAACCCCGGATGACCTCAAAAATGGAAGACCATGCTATAAAAAATAGTAAAATCAAATAAATAAAATAAAAAGCAAGACTAAATCTAGATTTTCAATAACCGATATAAAAAAAATATATATCATTTATTAAAAAAACAATTAATTTATTTCTATACGTAATTATATTTGTTCAGATAATCAACATTTCATATCCTATTTCCCATTTGTTAACCCTCCACCTATATATTTGTTTCCGCCATCCACCTTTAGTTCCGCTTGTATCGCCTGTTTCCGGCATTGGTCACTGGAGTGTGCTGTTTACTCGGCTTTCCACCACGTACATTTTCTGACATTGGCGACAATGTTCTTCGTTCATCTTCTCCTCCTCACTACACCTTCCTCTTTCACGTTTTGTCTTCTCTCATCCAAATTTTTATCACCTAAACAATATTTGCCTTAGGTCTGATTTTTAAATATTTTTAATTTGTTTATAAAGTATTTCCTGAATAAAGTTCATGAAATTTTTTTTCATATACAAGTTTCAGGTATATGATCAGTGTCTAAATAATTTGTCTATTAACGGCACCTATTGTAGAATGGTTAATATTATCGCATGCAATGAAATACATTTCATGAAAAAAGCGTGTAGCTTATAACATATATATGCGCTTGAATTTTAGACAACGAAATACTTTCAGGAATTAGGGTGATATCTAATTTTTACGTTAAACGCACTGCTCTGCCCTCACCGAGGCACCAAAAAATAACCTTCAGCAAGGCCGATTTTCATTGTAGTTATCATGGAGTAAGACGCGTTAATTTTGCGTTATAATTAGAATGTTCAGTTATGGATCGCGCAGCTGTGTAGGTATTTAATTTCTATAAGGCCGAGGTTAAGATAATGTTTCCATGCGAGAAACTGACCCAAATATAACATAAAGTGTTTTTTTACTGTTTTTCATTTATTTTAATCCATTCCAACTTATGCGTGGATTGTATAGTGTGTTCATCGGGTACGATTGAAACAAAAGTTTAAGTTTTCATTTTGCATATGCCTTTTTGAATGACAAAAAAATTAAAGTCCCAAATTTAAAGAATATCAATGATTTTAGATAGTCATCGAGTTGAACGAGATATAAGGTTATTAGTTGCACATAGATGCAAATGTTTCAATTATTTTTATAATACATTTTATATTATATCAACTATTTGCTAATATCTTAATTCTTATACACATATAAAGCGTTTTCCAAATCGAGATAAAGAATATTTGTTTGGAGTATATTACGATTTTTCGAAGACGATACTTTCTTACCTCTAAGGTAAACACAATTTCGATTTTTGAAAACATTTTTATGGAGTTCATACAGAGTTAACATAAAAGGCCCAATGTTATCTTCCATGTAAATCGGGCTTAGAGTCATGGGTCACGCTGCAACAAATGCTAGCTTTCTTTAAGCCCATCACGCATCCTTCATCACAGCCATGCGGTGCAGTCTACAAGGAGAATATTCGGTTCACGCCTTCACACGTGTGCAAAACCAAATATACAGCACATGATCACACACACACAATCCAAAATCAGAAAATTAATTTCCTAATAAAAATAAAACTCACATACTTTTAATAACAAAATATAGAAATAACATATTTCACCAAATCGTACATTTGTAATAATGATATCCACAATGTATTTGTTTTACGTCCCAGCATCGTATGACGCCTCCGATATTTGCCAGGTCCCCCGAAATTATACATATGTTCGAATCCTAGTCCAATATGATAGAGAAATACACCGAAAATTAACTTCAGTTTTCCCACGACTTATAACAAAATGCGAGGAAATTAAGAAAATAGTTTATACTGAAAAAAAAATACCGGACAATATTCACCCATAAGAACGTAAAGTATGGCACTAATATTTAAGGATCGCAACTCAACATTTTATATTTAGAGATATAAACATATGAGCATTACGAGAAAATGAGAATGTCAACACTAATTGTTTTATATTGCATGATTTTATATAGACTTTCGCTCTTCCTTTTCACTCAGTAAAAACATATTAGTATACACGGTGAATATTATGATGTACAGTTAAAACACTTTTTTTTTCTCGTGACGCATGTAATTGTACCAACGTGGCATTCGTCCCTCCATAAAAAATGAGATACCCGTTGAAATTGTATTTTCCGTTTGTATTAAAATTGGTAAATACATGTGAAAACACGTGTATTGTGAGACTCGCTCTCAGCAAACGTTTCTATGTTTTGTAAACTAAATAAACCTTCCCCTGTACTTAGACAATCAGCATAGGGCTAAGCTAAGTACCACAGGTGGCACACAGGCTGGGAAATCTTGCATATGACAGTTCTTCTACTTGTTAGTTACTGTAGAAGACACATGCAAGCAAACAAATACACACAAAGTATCTCACTAATGTTCAAGTAAAACGGGGTGAATAGGAACACAATTTCTCAAAACGGNTTACTGTAGAAGACACATGCAAGCAAACAAATACACACAAAGTATCTCACTAATGTTCAAGTAAAACGGGGTGAATGAACACAATTTCTCAAAACTGTTTATTGCACTGGCATATTTTTTAATTTAATGTAACACGTAAGAGTACTTAACTTCAGGATCAGCACAAACTCTAAGATGATACATTTAATTAAAAAATATGGCAGTATATTACATAGTTTTGAAATATTGTGTTTCTTTTCACCCCTGCGTTTCTATTCGGCCCGTACTTGTGTTTTAATGAAGGTTACATTTCCAGAAACAATATCTGTATTTAGTTAAGTATATTTTAAATTAACAAACATTACTCTTCCAGAAAATCTATATCCCTACGCATAGCACCTTTAAATTTGTGCAACTTAACTATACAAAATACTCTTTTACGGTATGTGGTACAACGTGGTGTTTTGGGGCTGTGTTATAATTGCCGTAGCGTCTGCGTAAAGAAATAATCGCACTGCTCCGGTTGTCAGTAAGCAAAAGGCTATCTACAACTGCAGTAAGAACATTGTAATGTATCCAATTAGAAACGAGCCTTAAATAAATACAGGTGGTGTGAATCCCGTGAGCATTTAAGAGCAGTGTGTTAACTGATATGGTATTTGTTTGTTTACCTTAAACAAAATCTATTTGCGCCAAAAATGTTTTTCTGGAATTCAGTTTTTCTCCTCTGTAACAAGGGTTTGATTTTATTTGTTTTTAAAATTACTGTTACTTTTGTCATATAGCGTAGGTTAACCTTCTACGCAAGAAATGATTTCTAAATTATATTCGTCACTACAAAACGTATCTGTATCTCTTATCTCCTCTCGTTCACACAAGCGTCACCAATGCAAATGTTAAGATTAAATAAACAGATATCGGAAATGTACTGTGTAGTTCATTCTAAGCAAGTTTACGTGTGATGACTTAAATTTGCACTTACTCTCATAGTTGCAAAATGCCTTCATGTGATTGGCCGGCATAGAACACACCGTAAAAAATATAAAATATTCTATCCACATTTGCTTACGACGAGTGGGTGGCCTTTTAATGTCGTATGTTGAGTTGTAGCAAACGCCATGAAGAAATGTCTTTTCTTTTATGTACTCTTTCTTCTTACTGTGATTGCAGCATGGCCTTTAGTGATGTATACAGAAAGAAATCAGTAAGTTCACTTCTAACTGAAGACGTGTGTGTCTCCAGATTGACACTGACCGAGTTGAGAGATTAAACGTATATAATATCTCATTAAACTTAACTCAGATAATACAATATACATTACACTTCAAGGTTATCGGCTAAGTACCACTTTGCTATGTTTATATAACAAGATGAAATTGTAACCACGTGGGTTCTATGGTGTAATGTTCAGCAATCTGGACACTGATTTCAGCGATCCGAATTCAATCTTTGGTTGAACCTTACGTTTGTTATTTTGTGAGAGTTTTTAACTGAAATAGTTCGGTTACCAAGTTATAATAAATTAATTCCCCGTAAACATTTTCCTTCCATATAAATTAATATATGAAACAATACTTAAAATGTAATTTACGATAAAAGAGTCCATAGGGTAAATTATGTATGAATAAAGATGCATTTCGTGTAATACGAGATAGAAAGCGAAATATAGAAAGCGAAATATATGACCGTGTTAATTTACATTAACTGACAGCTTACAAAAATACAATTTTGTATATAACTAACGATTAATTTGTTTTTACGGCGATAACGGAGGTGTTAATTGATTGATAAGTAATAGTAAAGAAAATAGTTTGTGCATGTACAAAGTCCGTTCGTTGCACGGCATGTGAATAAAGGAAAAGTTTTAACCTTGGTAAGTTTTAGATCTAGTTCGCACAAAGAAAATGTACGCCCATGACACATGCTGTGTGAAAGACGTCGGGCCTAAGTTTTGATAAGAAGAAAATAATTGTAATAATTTATTGTAAAATGGTTCTGTTCATTTTGTATTCGTTACTTTAAAACATTAGCAAACATTTTTAAACAAAAAAAATTAATATAATTTTACTAACCCACTTTTAATTTTTTTTAAAGGAAGAAGTTACTGTTGCATATGCGTAGCGCATCCATAATGATGAAAACTTTTTCTACCATTGGCCGTACTTTCGGAAATCTCAAAATGAATCTGTTAACTTACGCTCTGGAATTAAAAGTATTCATTAGTATTAATAATACTTTTTTTCAATATTTAATTATCACTATACAATGCTTGTAGTTTCATAATTAAGTTATACGACTGCTGCAATTTGTAAAAAACATTCAATGAAAACCAGTTTATATAAAATATTGGGGCTTAAGGTAGATTGGAATAATAATTGTTGCAGAGAGTTTACAACTCTAAACGCTGCGATTGTTTTATATAAACAAAATATAATATACAAATCTATAGATTTACTTAATGCCGGCGAGCGTCTATTTGTTTATTTTTTACTGATTCTAATGAGAAAAGTCCGATGAGTTATTTTCTAGGTGACGAAAAATGTATTTCCGTATAAATGTTGGTACTGTTGTTAACAAACGTTTGACTCAGAAGTGCATTTAAGTTCATTTATTTCCATATTGTATCAGAAAGCGAACTTTGATTATCCTGCGTTCTCCTCTATTAGAAGAAAATAATGTTAAGGCAGTATTTAAAATTTCAATAATTTATATATTCATGTTTGTTGCTTTCAAACAGAACATTATAAATTAATTTTTATAATAGAATATGTACAAAAACTCCACTTGGTTTTTATTATTCACACCAAATAAATAATACTAGAGAAATATCGGAACATCATACCCACATATGAAAAATATACAACTTATAGATTTTATCATTAAAAGTAAGACTTTTTCATGTTTAATTTTAACGCATAGAATGACTAATTTTTTTGCGTTGAATAGGGACTGAGATTCTGTAGGCTTTGAACTGATGGCAGATAAAATCTTTTTTGTCCTGAATTCGAGTTGAAACAAACAATAAACTTTAATCTTCTGCGTTTCAAAGTGAGACCATTTTCTCCGGAATAGGAGGAAGCAATGCAAATATTATGAACCATTTATGAAATAGTGATAAGAACTAAATTTACAGTAATTACAGGTTTAAAACTTCTTTGGTTACATTTAGTGCACTTATGGTTCGGTTAGACGATTTAAAATGTCTGGCGTGAGTTCTGATAATCTTCACTTTATCTGCATTGTCGAAGATTAATATATTTTTTATTTTCCCGCAGAGTATTACAATTGCTTTAAGCAGAGCTGAATTGTTTCACTTAAGTTTCTCAGCTTTCCACGAACGCAATCAATTTTCATGATGTTACATTTATTGTTAAGCTCCAAATTTTTATATCTTCGCTCAACGAAATACCCGAAGATTGTTACGCAGTCCGGGTGAAAATATGTTGCATTGTACTTATTTTCAGGACAATAATTTGGACTAGTAAAACATTTTCTATTAGAAAACAATTGTAATATCAACAGTAAAGAATTTTTCTAAACAGGTGAAGATATATGCTATAGTTTGAGACCAATTTTTTTACCGATAAGTGTGGTTTTATTAAGAAGTTGATTTTATGTGCGAAAACATTTTTCACATTATATACTAAGGTGGAAACATTGTGGTGAATAAAATCTCATATTTACATATGATAAATGGGGAGAGTGGTTGGGTGGTTGGAGCGGGGTGGGGTTTAAAGGAAGGGAGTTGTGCACACTACATCCAAAGCAGCGGTTCGTTACAACTGGTGGCAACTACTGATAAGAAGAAGGAAAAGTAACAAATAAAATGTTTTGCTATTAAATATTAAATTCAATTAAGGGTTGCAATGTCTGCTTTGAACAGTAAAAAAAACTGAAAACGAAGATCGTGTTCCTTGGCTTGAACTAGTGAAGCTGCTAGAAAACACGGGGGGATATTATTCCAATATTAAATACTCTCTTGAGTGTGCAATGCAATTATATTTGTTGAAGATTAATATGGAGATATCGCAGATTGTACAGAAACTGCACACACCTTCCACTAACTCTCCTTTAGTAAATATTTTAATGTAGACTGTATAGGTAGTGTAAATTTATCATACCGAAAACTTCACAATTGCACCTATTTAATGACATTGTTGAAGTTAAGCGAGTCTTAACAAAGAGGTCTTAAGATCCGATGAGAGTGACGTGAGGTGAGAATGAAGCAGCGCCACAATGAAGGGGCGGGTGAAACGGGAGTTCCCCGAGAAAACACGGCACGATTCCCACTTATGGAATTCCGGAGTGACCCAGCCGGGGATTGAACCCGGTTCGCCGTGGTGGGAAGCGAGCAGTATAACCGCTCAGCCACTGCGGCCACAAGATATTTAACTTCTTTTACAAAAATTTAAGTCCGTTTCTTACAGCAATTCTCGCCAACGTGACGTCAACGCAAAACGCATTTGAGCTCCAGACCAAATGCAGTATGTGTGCAAGATTGACAGGAAGTAGAATGGCGTGTGCTGTACACAGATGCGTCCTTAGACAAGTAAACAAACAACTTGTTTTCGATATGTGTGTATTGTGGGGGTTGTGGAATACGACTCAAGTACGTCATCGTAGTGTAGTATAGCGTCAGGAACAAGCGTCGTACATCGGAGTCGCAATCAGCGCACAGCAGAGTGTTAGGTGAAACGCTCGCTATGAAAGAAGGTGGAAAATAAAGAAATAAGACTAGAATGAAACTCATAGTTACAGCTGATAACACACCACCGAAGTACGAGTGTTATCAACGTCAAAATTCTATTAGTATATTTCACGGAGCGAGCGTAGCATCGGCGGTTCAGTGGCACAATGCTCGCGGTTTCGATTCCCGGCCGATACATAGCTTGCCTTTAAGGTTTCAGATAATACACCTCACTTTCATGAAATACATTTTCCTAACAAATACATCGTATAAACTGTCCTATTTTCCTCCTCACCACAGCACTGCCCTATATACACAGGTTCGCGCGATCGTGTGACTGTCGTCAACTTTTTGCTTGGAGTCCTCATAAGCAGGATAAAGATTCCAAGAGAACCCTTAAGGAGGCAAAACGTTTTAATTTAGTGTCCCCCAACAGGGCAGCATAAATTTGGCCTTGACTCAGCTCGCATTTAAATTAAATACTAGATTCACTTTTCTAAATTCTCTATGGGCCCCTTCCACGTGTGTTTTGTTTGGATATAAATATATTAATTTATTTATTTATATATGTGTGTGTGTGTTTTTGTCTTATTTGTGATACAAATCTCTTTAAAATTGTTAATTTATTCTGCCATATCTATATTAAGGTGCAACGATTGTTCGCAGGGATTTTTTATGTGACGTTTGATAACATATTTGAATATTGTTAGAATCGAACCTCCACTCAAGACACCCAACTTGAATTGAACTACAGTCATCCTACGACCTCCTTTACTTCGCAACTGTGCGAAATGTTTACAGTATTAAGATGTAAACATAAAATAGCAAACATCAGTAATATTCATCATGCGAAAATTTTTCATATCCTCGGAATAAATATAAATTTTCGCATTTAAATATCATTGCCAAATTTTAAAAGCTATTGTAAGCCAAATTTAGTCCATATTACATGCTTTAAAATTCTCTAAATTAAGGACATGCACCATTTTTTCAGAATAAGTAACATTTTTGCTACGAAATAAAGGAAATTTATTTTAGATCGGGATTCAGTATTTCTATTCTTAGTGCTTATTTAATACTGAAAAATAAATACTTTTTTTTATACAGTTTAAATTAGTGTATATCCTTTTACTAAAGGGTTTCTACAGATCTGGGAGGAGCTGTTTAAACTGGGAATCGTTAATATTTACAGATCCCTATTTTCGGCGCTGTAAGAGTAACTTATGTATTATTTGGAAAGGAAATCCTCAAACCATTGACTCACACTCAATCAAAAGTCTGTTGGGATTATCTATGTAAATATTGTTGAATTGCGGAAAATACAAGCACATTACGCAAGTATTTGAGTTTTTATGATATAGAATAAAAATCGTACATTTCTGATATCTTAGGTTAGGTTATACGCAATCACTTATTAAAGACCACTGCTATAATAATTAAACATCATGCCGCAATATTAAACACCTTCATCAGTTCTGTGTACAACAGTCAGTTGATAATTATTCATGTGGCTAGAGTTTAGTTTTTCATTGCCATTTTACTCCAAGAGACGCTTTAATTTTTCCCTACAATAGAACAGTGTTTAATTTTTTTAGATGGTCGTTGGTTGTTCCATACAATTCCTGCTTAGTAACATACACTCAATATAATGATAAGCGGAAACTGAAAAAAGTTTTGTAAATTATACATGTGAGAGCACAAAACACTGCAGGTCCCACCGAGACTTGAACTCGGATCGCTGGATTCAGAGTCCAGAGTGCTAACCATTACACCATGGAACCGCCTTACTGCATAATGATGAAATCAACATTCAAGTAGTTAGCAGATAAAGTTGAAGAGTCGCTTATTATGCTTATCTAAACGGTGCTAAGTTCAGTTATTTTTACGCACTGAATATTTTATTATAAGTTTTTCATTGTGAACTCTGATATGCATTTTACTTAGTAGATAGTTCCGTAACTATCTCGCCGCTGGTGTCTCTGGTTCGATTAAAGACCCGATGCGGGAGTGTATTATTATTACTTACGGGCAGAGTTTCTTATGTTACAAGTGTGACGGACACTGCAGCAGTGTGAGAGTATTCTATCGGCAATCTCGTATTTTCTTTCATCTTCATCCTCCTGCATCACTGTGCCGATCTCAAGTCACCCTAATGGCCTGCACTAGGTCTTTCGGCACGGCCCAGCCAGCGGAAGGTGATAGTAATGACGACCAGGCTATGTACAACCTGCTACAAAAATATTCGGCTATCATCGGCAATCGCGCAACTTACTATAGGAGACCAATGTTTTTAGCACGGCATCATGCTGCGGCAGGCTGCGCGCGCAACTACATCTCCCCGCGTATGATGCGTCAGGCTCGCCGTGAATTCACCAGGGTTGCCAGACTTACCGGAATTCTAGTATTTGTAACAGATTTTATCTCTAAGCACCAGGTACCAGACTTGTCTAATTCTGGTAACAATTCTTGGACACAAAATTTGCTAAAATTGAATCAGTAACCAATGTATTGGTTATTTTCAATTATTTTCTAAATAAAATAAAAATAATTGTCTATTCCACTTGATGTTTGTAGCCATGCATAGTGTTACATCAGACCATAGTAATAGAGACTTAATGTCATTATTTATGTTTTTTTTAGTCTCTAATTAAATAAGTTTAACGTAAATTAAAATATTTATTTTGTAAAATGAGTACGGTAAGAAATCTCTGTGTACCCAGTAACCGTTGTTTGAAAATTATGTCTGAAATTATGTATAACAATTATTATAAAAGATGTACCTTAGTAATTAAAATAATTAAACTTGTTGTGAGAAGGGGTGGTTATTTGTTATTAGATCTGAGTGGAGTATCAGCATTTTTTGGCAATTCCAGAATTTTTACTATTCATGGTACCATAATTTCACTTTTCCCTTATGGCAACACTGGAATTCACCCACATGACTTGTGGCACTAACTGTACGCCCCTTAGATTTCCCGCAAAGACAGATTTCCCCTCTTGTAAGACAGGAAGCTCCAATTAACGATCGCTTCCCACGCAGTAGATGAGAATACGTTGTCAAAATGGTGGGGTGGTTATTTGATCTATAGGTGTACTGAATATCAGGTTGACTGCGCGATGCACATGTAAAAATTAATGAGCTTACTTGGTATTTTTTTGTTTTACTGATAAAAAAAAATCAAGCCAAGCCACAGATATTTATTTATTTCCCAGCCTTTCTTTGAACCTTTTGTACGCTGATCTCGGGATGTCTTTCCTTTCAAGGAACGACCCCACGCGCTAGACCGGAAAAAACACCGCATTGACAGTAACAGGCTTGTGGTAACACAGTAAACATTGATTTGATATTTTAATTTTGATTTGGTATAGTAACAGATTGGCCATGCTTCAGGCTGACGGATAAAACTTTTATCAATGACAGGTGTTACTGATGTACATTGACTGTTTCACTCTGGCATGTTATTAATCTGCCCGTTCCTCGTAATAGGTGACCATCTTGGCCGAGATTGCTTGAGTGTTACCTTCTTACCATTAAATAATAATGCTCTTAAGCTGGTTTCAAGGCAATTTATTTGCAATGGGACTGCAGAACTTCGAGCTGTTGGAGCAAGAACCAGGCAGTTTTTTATTTTATCCGCTGTCATAACTATTGGAGGTCCAACATTTTGGTTTTAGGTGTTCTTATCCTTTAAGTGTCCTTGGCTTTAACTTTCAGGTTATCTTGCAATCTCCAAAATATTTAAAAGTGATAAAATACCGAAAACTCAAGGAAAACCCTTGTAGTGTTATTAAATGCTGTAGTGTTATCGTCCCGCTATTACAGCCTGGCCACTATAATATAACATTTCTATAAAATGTTTAAAGGGTTTGCTTTAATTTGAATGTTATCAAAATTTCTAGGCTTTTTTTTTAACATAACGCTCTCAAATATAGCATATTGTGTAAAAGTGATTTCAGTCTCTTGCAAGTTTTTATTTTACAAACATAAGTCTTTTTAATGTGACTACGTTGCAAGTTTTAGTATTTATTAATTACGTTAAAATGGCCACTCGGTCTGCTAGTCTACTCAGAAAGTGTAGGGGAGAGGAATGACTGGGAAGGCACCATACACATTTACTTTCACCTTGGACGCATGGAAAAATTGTCACATCATATTCTGTAAACTAATTCTGCATTATAATAAAACAATGAATGGGATATTTAAAACAATATATTTGACTATATTGTGCAGGAGACTCAAACGCAGTAAAGACTGACGACAAATGCTCTGCTCCAATAAAATCGCAGCCATACGGGGAGAAACACACATATAGAGATCCTTATATTCCTGCTCTCCATCGTTGCTCCAGAGGCCAGTGTTGATTACCAGGATGTCCTGTGACCGCACAGAAAGGCTAGAGGTGAAACCAGTTCTCGGTTTTTTGTTCGTAACGTACCAATACAAGGCAGAAGACGGACGACGTAAAACGGCAGGCTTATAGCAACTATTAATATTTTTTGAAATAGAAGGTAGCAACATTAAGAAGTATAGGAGGTTCAGTGGTCGAACGCTAGTCCACCACGCAGTAGGGCCGGGTTTCCTTTCCGCCCAATGCAATGAGTGATTTTGAATTGGAAATTTTACCGCAAAATTACAGCAGTTCACATTTCCAAAATTTATTCCATCGACATAAGATGCTTACAAACAGATAGGTTTGGGCTCATTTGACTTGAATTCAGCTAACTCATTTGTATGAATATTGCAAACTTAAAAAAAACAATTATTCAGTAATACATTTCTACGCCCCATACAGGACACCGCTGTGACAAAAATTAGGGTATTTTGGGTGTGAAATCAAGTTTAGTTGCTGACCATAACGCTACACAGTTATTTTCGCTGAATTGCTTCCCTTCATCACTTAATAAAATTTAATTATCTCAATTTATTGCTGATTACAATGGATACGATGTAACATAACCAAATGTATTTTAAAAGCCTTATATGGTGTGGTAACAAAATAAGTCATTTAAGNCAATGGATACGATGTAACATAACCAAATGTATTTTAAAAGCCTTATATGGTGTGGTAACAAAATAAGTCATTTAAGGTTTTACTTCGCTACTAAAGCTTTATTTTAAGAATAACTTCAAAATAAGTTTAACGTAGGAATTGTTTTGTACGACAAAAATAATAATTATATCTGCTTATGACTGTAAAATACAAGTGAGTTCATGTTGGTAAATAAAAAAATTTTAAATTACAAATAACAAAATTACAATAAGAGTATGAAATGTAGGTCTATTAGGTTATGATACGACTAAAGTTAAATTAATATTTTCTGTAATAAAATAGTTTATGCGAGTAAAATAAATATGCAGTAAGCTTGAAAACCTTCCCGTTAACACACAGAAGCAAAACCAGTGCATAAGAAGTAAACCTTTAATAAAAATACGTTATAATAATGATTTCTGGAGGATTTACAATGGAAATAAATATATTAATAAATGTCAACAAAGCAAACTGTGAGCCCATTTATAACCAGAAGCTAAATTCGATATAATGATTATATAACTACGGCATATAAGAGCCTAGAATTTTTAATAACTGATATAATACGTAAGAAGATGCACTCGGCAGTCTTCTGAGGCATGGTTTTGAAAGAAATTCTCAAGATATCTCCGTCTCTAAAAACACAAGCTTCATATCGCCATTAGACAGTCTCCAGGAAGTGCCCGCTCTTTTCTGGAGAATGGGCGGATTGTCTCGTAGTCGTCGTCCTTACAACTATAAAGACTTCCAAACGTCTTATCAGGTGTGTATATAAAAGAGACAGAAAATGGTTCGAAATAAAAATGACAAATTTAAACCAGAAACGCGTGGAGGTCGTAGGGTAACTCCATTACTCTCTTTGCAACGTTCACAAAAAATTATATTTAAAAGCCATCGATTGGCGGGGATGAAACAAACAGGACGTTCATCAGTCTTGGTGTACATGTATTGTTAATTTTTTTTCCCTTTAAAGCATGTTTTATTATACAAAGTTAACATTCATATAAAGTAGTAATACGTAATTTTGTCATGT
This sequence comes from Clitarchus hookeri, assembly GCA_002778355.1. NCBI lineage: Eukaryota > Metazoa > Arthropoda > Insecta > Phasmatodea > Phasmatidae > Clitarchus > Clitarchus hookeri. Next base: position 105,654 of record NQII01004427.1, read on the forward strand.
TAACCATATATGAAATACACCACTACCCACTGAGTAGTCATAAAGTAAGACTGTTAAAATATAAGAAAAGGTTTCTTAATTTTTAAAGATTTTTTATTTTCACATGTGTGACAAGTCTATAAATACACAAGCAGGATGGAATACATTCTCAGATTCCACATTGTTGCAGGAAGCAGAGGAAGTATACCGGCCGAGTAAGATGTTCCTTTGACACTAGTGCGTGCTGTAAGTAGTAAGAAAATGAGAGATGCTTGTGAAGCACTGTCTAGGTCGTTCTGTGGTCGCTTTTACTACTTAAGACATTTGCACTGGGCCGACACAGGAACCCTGTTTGACTACTCAAGAAGAATCACATCGTTCACATTGAGGACTATATTTCTGGTTAGACCACCCCCACAGACATTAATAACATAAATGAACTTAAGATATTCGCTTCGACGAAGCAGAGCTTCAAACTTGGAACTGTTTGTACTTCACCCTCTACAAAAACGCTAACCTTTACAGCCATGTCCACTTATCATTATTTATACGGGAGAAGGGACTACCACCTCCTTAAAAAAATTTCAACTACCTGTTCGGTGTCACGTTAAGCAATGAAGTAATGAGGTTACAAAAACAAATTTTATTTACTGTCCAATGGCATGCAGGTGCGTATGTGTTTAGTGCGATCGATAAGAAACATTAACGACATTTAAAACCTGCTGCAGGTACGTGGCTGTTGAATGTATTACATTCTCCATATATCAGTGAAATAATATTTTAAATATATATATACGATTCAATGAAAATATTANTTCGTTAGGTGTCAAAGACCAAAACGTTGGTATACTTACTAAGTAAGCATACTGCCTTGTAGATGCAATTTAATTTCATATATATATATTTATGGTTAAAGTCTCCCGGCGCAGAGAATTTACTAGTTTACTTAATAATTATTTTTAAATCATTTATTTAGGCTTCCACAAAAATGAACCATTTTATGAAACGGGGACAAACGATAACCTCACTATCGTAACTAAAAAAATAAAAAAAATTCTGAAAAAAAAAAAATATATTTTGTTTTGTGCAGAATGAGCAAGTAAAAATATTTTAACTAATATGTTCCATAGAGGAAAACCAAAATTATATACAAAAAAAAAATATATATATATATTTANAATTATATACAAAAAAAAAAATATATATATTCATTTTATTCAAAACACGACCGCAGTTCAAAAAGAGGTCACAAAAGCTAGTGTGTTTTTCTTTGATTTCCCAAAATACTGGAATAGTAGGTTTAGCATAGACTGCTATTTTCTGGTCCAAAACTCTGGATACGGTGAGGAAATGTGTGTGTTCTTAATTTTTAGGTTTGTGTTATAAATATGTATTTCTCTACAACGTGAGGAATATAATTTAGTAGTCCTGTTATAAACAATCGCGTTGATATTAAACAAATAATTTTAAAGTTATTAACACTTATGTTACATATTTTATTGTCATGCTATGTACACGTACAATTAAGTTACGAAATCGTAACACATTGGTATAAATATTTTGATAAAATACTTAAAATGTGGTATGGTAGGTCGATCGACGTATCGTTGACAGCAATGAAGGAGTCGGAAACGAATGCAACACTAGTGAATCAATTACGAATACACGCATGTCCTTCCTGGGACTCGAACCCAAGCAAAGATGTTGTCAGTATTGATGCTAGCTTGTGGCCTTACACGGCAACGACTGTTATTCTTCTGACTCTGCAAAATTTCATACGTGAACAAGTTTACTCGGGATCATATATTAAGGGCTAATTGATGGCAGGGTAGTTTGTATTTCCGTATTTTTTTTTTTTGAAATAAGTGTTTTTTTATAAAGTTGAGCTTCATAACCAAAAACGTTTTGCATAATAGCTGTTATTCTGTCGTGGTCACATTATTAATCATATGTGTTTTTGTGATTCGAGGTTTTTTTACTGATGTCTTCAGAATGGATTTCAGCTATCGATGTGGGAACTTAAGGGGGTTTCTAACTTATTTCACCTCCTACTGTCTGTGGGGTAAGTACAATACCACCGATAGGTTTACGATTTTTTAATGTTCAAAATACTTTGTAATCCGGAAGTCTTGCATGAAGCACGAGAGGACGTGTGTACAAAATCCCTGTAGAGAAGAGGAGAAAGTCTATGAGAAGTGTGGGATTCCTTGGAGCGTCACCTGAGGAGACTGAATGGCACAGTCTCGTAGAAAGCAGCTTGAAACTGCACGTTTTGTAATACTCCATTTGCCAATTAGAGCGATGCCCGAAGACACGAAATGGGGAGTAAATTTAATCCTTGTGAGGACTAGGAAAAATAATATTCCAGAGCATAGAAATTAACAGAGCGTGCCATAAAGTGTGAACGCCTGGCACCCCCACCAGCAAAGAAGGCAGACTTGGTGGCACCCATCACTAGCACCTCGTCCAAGGATCGTCGTGGAGGCCGCACAGCCTACAGCGCATGGATTTGTGCTGGTCTGGACTGAATTTAGAGAGAATCTTAAATTATATGTGGCAGAAAATACATATGACAAAGGCCTAGGACGTGTGCACATACGTGAAAGAAATTAAACAGAGTATCATTGACCAGCTGCAGGAATAAATCATGCAAAATTGGCCAATTAAATTTGACGCAGCTCGCGTGAGTTTATTCCTGTTATACTGGGCCTCATGATAGGCGGTCAATTGAACTTGAGGAATATTACTGCAGGCTTTACTAGGCCTCACGTTGGGTAGTAAATTAACTCAACGCAGGTACCGCCACTGCAGAAGACATCGTGGAGGCATCGACTATAAAGTGCGTGGGGGTTGTGGGAATTGTAATGAGGTAGACTATTACAGTTGTATTTTGTAGTACGAATATNGTGCGTGGGGGTTGTGGGAATTGTAATGAGGTAGACTATTACAGTTGTATTTTGTAGTACGAATATATTGTCTCGTGTCTATATTCACAAATACACAACATCAAAACTTTAGAGGTGTGGTACTGTAGTACTTTGGCTACTCGTATTCACGGGGCGAATTCGTGGTTGAGTGGGGCTTCTTTAGGCGACGAATTTTATACTTAACTCATCGGTGAGTGTGGGTAGGCTGTCATCTGGGGATGAGTTCCAGCGAAGTGGTAGGCCTTGGATGCAGGCCCCCTGTGCTGCTTCTCCCTGGACTGCTGTTCGGACTCGTACTCACGTCTTCTCGTGATTTCTTCCCGCAACTCTCCCCGCGGCCCGGTGATGATCAACTGTCCCGATATGACTGACCCCTTAATGATGCGGCTGACGGACGTGGCCGGGTTCCGATATCCCGGCCTTAGTAACTGTTGTACTGACTTACTCTCTGCTCGAACTGACGTCTCTCGGCGGTGAAGATGAACTAACAACTGCCCCGATATGACTGCCTGACGTACCCGATATTACTGACCCCCTCCTATTCTTGGAAAGGGGTTTTTATACACGCCAGCCGCTGCCCTGAATCGGCGGCACGTGGCGCATTTTAGGGGAGGGAAGGGGGTAAGAGGGGTGAAGTGGAAGAACGCCTAACAAGCCGTCCAACACACGTGTCCTCGTATCTGAAGGTTTGGAGGGGCGGGGCGGGGGTAATACCTCGGCACTAATACATCTCGTCAGGTATTTCTGCCGCGGTGCGTATTTACTGCGTTCAGGCGAACTACACCGGATTATTTGCTGATGACTCAAGAAAGCCCTGCACTCTCAACAGATCTCCCGGCGGCTAGAGACGTACGATGATGAAGGGGGTGTGGGGGGGAGGCCTTCGCTTCAGCTCCACGTGTCCCGAAATTTTCCACCTGCCTGTGGTTCCACGTGCCGTCTCGTAGGCGCCAGCGAAGTGCGCTAGGCGGGGGGTGTGAGGGGGTGATGGATGTGAGCCAATGTTGTGCTATAATCCCTAAACTGGCACGCGACTAATTAATGTTGATTATGGAGTGTGACTATGGCAAACCTGAGCCTCATGAAAATAAAGTGGATCAACGTAACTTAAACACCAAAAACTTGCCGTTTTACAATGAATATGGCGTGGAAGAAGCTGTGGCAGCCAGTTTAATCAAAATATGCCAAGTAGAGGAGGAGTACATTACAACGGGATCTGGATAGACACGCGCCAAAGTAATGAGAATACAGCTCAGATTGAATAAATTGCAGTTACTGTGCGCATATAGCTACATTGATTTGAAAGTGCCAATAAAAACTAAGTATGCATTGATAAACCGTAAAAACGCGGATCACGGATGCTTTAAGTGCGCCATACTCGCCAGATACATTTAAGGTGAAAACCCACAGCATATAGACAAATGCTACAGAGAACTGGAAAGCAATATCAACTTAAGTGGCATCGAGTTCCCTACACCTCTGCACCAGATATCGAAATTCGAAAAACTAATTCCCTGAGTGACTGTAAATATATCTATTCCCAATAATGAAATGAAGGTGGCACCAAGAGGTGTTGGTGTATATAGAGAGACCCATGCATTTTAATCTCCTCCTTCTCACCACCGAAAACAATATACACTTCACATATATAAAAAATTTGCCTTGTCTGATGAGGTATGATATGACAGCCCACGAGCAAAAATTACCAATTTGTAAATGGTGTTTCATCCATTACGATGTCCAGTTCCGAGTGACAGAAAAGATGGGCGAATATATGTCGGCAGAGCACAAGAAGTATTGCAGCCGTCACGCTCCTTTACGAATTGAGAAGCCAAGCCACGACAAGAAGGGAAGAATACTAACCCTCAAATTTAAAACCATCATAATGCAGACAAGATGCCAATAGTTGTATAATAAAATTTTGAGGCCTTTTCTGCTCGTTCAAACCTGCCAGGCCGGCACCCAGACATTTGGTTTACACTCTTACCAGTAGCACGAGGCATTTAGTTTTTGCTATTATGTTCAAGTAGATAAAGACACTATATAGTTCATTTAATATAAGAAGGTCACATTCTGACAGTCAGTGAATGGCAACTTAATGTATTAAAAACAAACATCGTGCCATTTACAAAATCCTGTATCAGCTGATGCACGAACGAACAGAAATTAATATTAATTTGGCTATTCTGAGAGCAGTGCCGACGCACATCAGACAAGCAGAAAATACGCGGATAAGAAAGAGTTCATAGATTAATTAACACATTTTATTTTACGTGGTCATAAAACAGCAGTTTTTAGTTTTAGAAATAAAAGTTTGTGATAAAATTGTAATGTATAGGTGTTAAAAATTAGATGCAAATAAAACGATCCGTATCCAAATGTATCGAAAAAATAGAAACCTTTTTCTAGTTTCCAGACTCTTCAATCATGTGCTGCCATCTTGTGAGGGATAGGCGCACCGGCTTTTACAACATGCCCTTTCACGCTATCTGTTATCCATATTCCGAACTACACCCAGAAACATATTATAGTTTTATTGTTTTCAAATACCGTATTTACGCGCATATACAAAAGGTGTTATTTTCCCGCGAGCTCTGTATAATTTTTAAAGTAAGATATATTTCGTGTACAGCGTTTACGAACAAACCTACACACGTCCACCAAGCTCTGTTTACGAATGCAGCGCCACCCAAGAAGTTCACCAATTGCCACACGTAGCACCACCTCCTGGACGCGCTGACTCGCCTCATAAAAGCCTATACTTGACACACCAGTTTTTGGCGAATGGATACATAAACGAAAAGACGCAGTGATTGTCAACTGTCAAGAATGTGGCCTACTTATATGGTACACTGTATACCTGCTGCCAAATCACAAAAAACAAGTCTGCCATAGGTGCCAATAATTTACTCTGGGGGAGATGCTGCCAAGAAATTCACCGAGGGAATTGTTGATGTTGGAAATTAAGTGAATGAAATTTATGATGAGATGGAACCCATGATACTGCTCAGCAACTTGGAACTTTTGAATCTTGCCATGGCAGATACCTGCTGCTGCTGCTACGAAGAAAAATTCACCAATTACATCTGGAAGGTAATGAACCATGATAACTGCACCGGAAACTATATAGAGCTTACATACAACAATTGCACCAAATTCCTCCTCAAACCAAACAGGCTGCCCACTCCATTCAACAATTTTATGTATGTTGAGAACTTTAGTTTAAAACATCTGGACAACGACGAAAAGGTATTATTCTTCATCCCGCATACCTAGAAGAAATTAATCACTTTCTCGAATTTCTGGGGGAGAGGTTCATACTCAAATTCATCGACACCTTCCGCTTCATGTCGGCCAGCCTCGCCGCCCTTCCTGAAAACCTGCTAAACGACCAGCTGAAAAACACTGAGAAGTTCTTCAGCCCAGACGAGCTGGAATTAGTTGGGAGAGAGGATGTATTCCGCATTTGATTACATAGACAGCCTGCAGAAACTTGAAGAGATGCAGCTGTCCCACAGCGATACATTTTTACAACAGATTGATGGACACAGCCGAAAGTGAAGATGATTATACTCATGTACTTAAAGTATGGGAAAAATTCGACTGTAAGACAATAGAAGATTATTCCAATGATTATTTTAAGTTGATGTGGCGCTGTTATCTGAAATTTTTGTAAACTTCAGGAAACTGTACCGGGAAACCTATGGCCAGGAGTGTGTCTGTTATATGAGTGCACCGGGCTTCTCGTTCGATGCAATGTTGAAGAACACTAACGTCAAGCTGGAAGAACTATTATTTAATCACGACAAATAGCTATTTATCGAAGTAGGTATAAGAGTTGGAGCGGTTCAGTGTGTCAAGCTGCATGGAAAGGCCAATAACAAGTACATCCCGTTTACATATGATGCAATCTCCTCGTCTACATCCCGTACGTAGACTCCAACAATTTATAAGTGTGGGCGATGTCTCTGCCCCTGCATATAAGTGACTTTCAGTGAGTGAGCACCGACATCGATGTCAGAACGGTGACAGATTATGGCCTATTCGGCTACACGCTGGAGGTAAACATAGAATATCCTGCGAAGCTCTATGATTCACACAAATAACTGCCGTTATTGACCAACAATGAATGTCCTCCAGGTGGCAAGACCAAAAAATTATTGAATTAAAGAAAAACTATATTGTACACTTTAAAAACTTAAAGCAAGCGACACGAACTCAAAGTTAAGAAAATTCATCGTGTACTGCAATTCGAGTAATATACAATGCTCAAGCCCTACATCGACCTCAACACGGGAAAAAGGCAGGCAGCTGGCAATGATTATGAAAAAGATTCTTTTTAAGCCCTATAACAACGCAGAATTTGGGAAACTGATTGAAAATAAGAGAAAATGACAAATCCTGGAATTAGTGTGCAATGAAAGATGACAGAAGAAATTTATTTCAAAGCCCATCTTCAAATATAGAACAATTTATGATGGAAATCTATCAATAACAACAATTTCAACAGTATCAATATTATTTGATAAACCCACTTACACCGGCTTTTCAGTGCTCTACCAGTCCAAAACATTTATGTATATGTTCCATCGCGATGTTGTGAGAAAGAAGTACGAAGACAATATAATTCTTCTCTACACAGATATCGACTCATTAATATATGAAATTGAAACACAGGATTATTATGCAGACGTGGCCGCAGATCCCACGCTCCGGGAAGAGTTGGATGCCAGCACCTACCCACTCTCTCATCCATGCTACTCCTCAACCAACAGGAAAGTGGTAACGAAATTTAAAGATGGTGAACTGATGAAAGCTTTCGTGGGTCTGCGTGCAAAAATGTATAGTTATATATGTGGTAGCAAAGTAACCAAGACGGAAAAAGGAGTCCAGAAGTCAAGGCTGAAAAATTTATTTACATTGATGATTACAAAAGAGTGTTGAAGCAGCAGCAAGTCGTGTGTGTAACTATAAATAATATAATATCATACTGCCATGAAGTTTTAAGCCAGTGCATGAAAAATGTCGCGCTCTCATATCAGGATGACAAGAGGCAGATATTGGATGAAGGCATAATGACGGTGCCATATGGATATAAAGGGTCGAAATAGTAGTTTCATAAACTACCATATCGTCATATAGGGTGCAAATAAATTAAGAAGAGGAGAAAGAAGAGGAAAAGAAACAAGCGAAGAGAGAAGATTGGTAGTTTTATATCCAATATAAGTATATGGTGTTGTATGTTTGTATGTATGTAAAATTGAGGATGATGTGACTACTGACAGCACACAAGAAGATTTATAAGATGAATTATATATTTTGCGAGGTTTGTTACGTTTTGTCTGATGAAATAATCATTGCTGTATTTTTATTGATGATGATTAATGTATGATGTTGATTGAAGCAATAAGCTAATAGGTGTTTGTGTGGGGTTAATTAGGGGGGGGGGACGGTTTGTTCAAAATTATGTCTCTTTCCCTGGGTGTTGGATGAATGAGGTTGGGATGCAAGGGAAGTTCCTCACCTCGGGAATTTCAAATCAAAAGCGATTTCACTTCCCCCACATTCTACAATTATAAAACACTAATTTGCTTTTTCCCTGGTGGAATATGATAAAATTTTTTAACATAACGAGATTTTTCAAGCTTAGCACTCATAGATGTATAGGGCCTGATGCACTGAGAGAGGTATATATATATATATATATATATATATATATATCGTGTAACACCCCCAGCAATTATGACTATAGATTGTGACATGTTGTATTTCACTTCGGTAAATTCGCTTGTGCATTCCCGCCCAGGTATTTGGGGCTGCGACATCTGTTTGAGCCTCCACCCTGGAATTAAGGCCAATTCCAGGGGTTCCAACCCTTATACTTCACTGTATTTGCGAGTGGTGGAATATTTTAGTTGTGCCATCTTACCCGTTGTAACCACTACAGGCGGTATGGTTCTTACCCAACATATATATCTACTTCTTATCTTTCTGTTTTTTCTATATTCTATCATCACCTGTTTCTTTTTACTTTTTGCTGTTTTCTTTATTGCTGTTTTTTTCTGTTCACATTTTTTTTTGTCCCAAGGTTCTAAATTTCAGCGTTGTAACCCACCTGTACAGCTCATTCTTGCTGCACCCTAAAGCTTAATAATAATAATAAGTATATATCACTGAAGTGCTTAATATTGTACTGTATTGCTACGTCCCCAGCCGGAAACCCAGCCGGAAAGTTTCTTTAGCAGCCATGCACTCGATAAAGTGGGAGGTTAACAGCAGAGGATGATGCCAGTTCCAGACCGAAGAATGGATGACCAGTTCCAATAATTGGTGACAAATTCCTAACCGAAAGATGGATGACTAACACAAGAAAATAAATGAAATCTCATAAATTAAAAAAATTATGTACATAAAAACCTAATAAAAATGTAATAAACAAAGTAAAAAATACATATTTTACAAAATTTATATCTTATTTTAAGTATATCTTTCAATAACATAATTTTAAAAACATTTTTAGAAAAGTGTCTAAAAATATTTTTCTTTACATATTCTTATTCTGGCATAATCGTGACATCAAAAACATACATTATTTTAATCTACATTTTTTCCCATAATCATTATACTTCATGTAACTCTTTGAAACACTAGTCCACGCTAATGTCCCGATAGCTCAGTCGGTTAGGGCGTTCACCTTACCGGCGACCCAAGGTACAGCAGTACGTTCTCGCCATAATACATGATATTTTGAGCCAAAAAAAAAATAGCGGTGTCAGTAGTAACCAACGCCAGAATCATCATGGCAGCCAAGCAAGAGCAACAACAGTACCACTAGAAAGCGGCAGTTGAACTAATGACAAGGGGAAAGAAGATGGCGGACAATGGGGACACACTGTAGCAGAAATAAAAAACATTAGAGCGATCAGTGGTGGACTCAAGTGGATGGCGCAATAACTACCGCATACGACATCCAAGAAGGCTGAAACCGAATGAAGGTGAACAATCGGGAAACCAGATGTTAGGGTGAAACAATATGGCAGCGGAAACAAAATGGCGATTGAATCAATATGGCAGTTGGAAACAGGATGGTGGGTAGAAACAATATGGTGAGCGGAAAGAAAATGGCAAATGGAAACAAGATAGCTGACAAAGGTGAAGGCCAAGGACATCCATGATGGTGGCCGTGATTTCATCTAAGACGTTGGACGGCGTCTTGACAACGCATCACCGAGCCCTTGTGCTTAATCCTACTATTCCTATCTATTAATGTGCATTTTTCGTAACAATTTATTCAGTATAATTATTATTAGAAGAAGATTGTTCTAATGGAAAGTAAATTTCGTTTTCCATATCCATGACACCAGTACCGCTAATACTCTTACAGTATAAAGTTTCATCGTGTGGGAATGTCTGACGAAAGAAACTTGTTTATATAATGTTTTAAATCATTCGAAAAATAAACCTAAGATACAGTTACTTTTTTTAATTCGGAGCGTGATTTTCTCAGTAAGCGCTTCTGACGTTTGAAAAATTAAATATTATAAAAAAAACGAACTCGATTCTCAGCACTGAAAAACAAACTGTCAGCTCACAAGCAGATAACGCTTTAATTGCTAATGTTATTTACAGTTAAAAAGTAAAAAATGAAGGATCATTTCACTTATTTTAGTATTGTCGCACTGCCATATCACAATCAAAGATTACTGACTACGCAATCTTTCTGATCGAATGTATTGAACTTGATTAAACACACACAAATGTTAAGCAGCAGACCTATAACAAGATTTATTTCAAAAACACAATATGCTCAAAATATAAGTTTGGCTGTGAGTGGGTCTCAGTCAACAATGCTTCAGTTTGCTTGACTCAAGGTGTATAAGTTGCATAATTTCCTACTTAGGCCATGAGAGGAAACTATGTGCCTCGATAAAGGCAACAAACTCATTAATTTCATTCTCAGAACTATTGAATTTCATTTCTACGAATTTTGCATTGACTTACATAATATGTATCACATGAAAGCGACCAATACGAAGTCCTAAAATAATATTTATACTAGTTGTTAGTCAACTTACCCGAAATATTTCAAAATGTGAATACGATTGGAAAATTAAGTAAACAAATGTATTACAACTTATAGCCCTGCTCAATTCCAACGCCCTCGAAAATAGAGCTGAGGAATGGAATTTCTGCAAAATATCAGAAATGTTTGGGAATTAAAGTACAATTCTCTTGCTAATGTTTAGTTTTGTCGATATATTCAAACAATGGGAAATCTCGTGTTAAAACCTTCCGCCTTCATAAAAATACTATGGGTAGCCACCCTATTATTAAATACAACCCTTTTACCTTAAATTTTTAAGGATGTTTGATCCCACCTTATTGTGTAATATGAATTATTTTTTAAAAAATTTCATTAAGCTTCACGTTGCTAGGACCGACCATTTCCTTTACATACACGCGGAGGTTAACACATAGAAAGCAATCGATATTGTGCAGACTAGTACCCAAAATTGGCCCTACATATGTGTAGAACATCAGTGTAGACAGCATGCCAAGGTTTGCGTGGGAGGAATTGGCCAACATGCTTTTGTAGTATAATGCAGCATGATGCAGTAGCCTGAGAGCACGTGATTTGTACCGACAGAAATACCCAGACCGCGTGACCCCTCATCGTGAGGCATTTGTCGCAGTTGACCAACGCATAAGGGAAACAGTTACACTGACTCTTATAATAATCATTGTGTGTGCAGAGGGTTGGAACTTGCCGACTGACTTGAACGTTTAAGCATTTGTATGCCAAATCATTGCGTCAAATCATGTTCATACGTATACTCATCATACGATTGTGTTACTGGGTATGTTTTCCCCTAAGTATCACTTAAGATTAGTTTGGTGCAATATTGGTTGCTTAAAATGTGTGTACCACAAAATGTAAACGTTTTGCCTACATGTCAGGCTTTGTATGGTAACAACTGAATAGTTTGTGGGAGTTTTAAAATCAAACGATTGCAATAAAGGCTTGTTGTCAAGTAGGACGTAAATCTCAACAAAAGGTATTAAAATTTCATAAAACTTGAGGACAAAGAAATTTAATAAAGGCAAAAAGTCAATGCATAGGTTTTTTTTTTACTGGTTAAAGATTGAGATAACACTTAACATTATCCAGAGAATCGTAGTGTTATTCCACAACGTTTCTGATTTTTTTAAAATTCGATTATCAAAGACGATTATAGATTGAGCTAGGCTGTAGGTTGTATTGCGTATGTCTGCCTCTTTTTCTTCAAGATATCACCTCCCGAAAATGTGCGAGTCATTTTCCTAATATACTGCATATTGTTATTTTATGTAAATTTTCGCATGTACAAGATGTTTTGCAATTGCACGGACAAACTAATACGATTTATTATTTAACGTGGGTCCCAAGGGCGGTACACCCCTTTGAAGTCGGAGCCGAAAGACGAAGTAATTGTAGAGTGTATAAGTAAGTATTTACAATAAAACCATGAGCTTCTAGACATTGAGTTCCTGTACAAAGACCTGTGACCAGTGAAACTCCTATCTTCATAATTAAATTAATTGTTGAATAAAGAGTCTGCGTCCATTATTTTGTAGAAAAGTTTGTGGTACGGAAGGTTAACTGATGCTGACATAGTTGTTAACCTGGTTAAAAATTCGTTGATACTTATGTGAGGAATAATTGGTAATATAATTTTCCGTGTTCTGGGGCAGATATGTGGGTGATCGGAGTTGGAGTTTCATACTTGGCGGATAGCAACGCATACCGGAGCTTACAGCCACCCAAATATGTTGAATTTCGTCACGTCCGACTGATAATATAAACAGTTTCCCTCTAAAAATGACCAGTTAGTCTTTCGAAAATGCCTGTTTGGCACCCAAAATTTCCTTTTTACCATCCAAACCCCTTGAATACTGCCAAAACAGTGTGCAAAATGCTTCTTGCTCAATGTGGCTGATATTCCGCAAAAAACTTAGTATTGTCCTATTGCTGAACGTTTTTCTGTGTAAATCAAGTGCATTAAAGTGTAATGCAATACAATCAAACAGATTAAATAAATTAATCAATATCACTTAGCTCTGACGTGTTAATAAAGAATTTGTAGTAGAAGAAAAAAATTCCTCAGAAATAAATGCTCATTTTTGACTCCTTAACTGCAAATAGCATTCCGAATTTCAACTGACATTAATTTTCAACTGTAATGGTTAAATTAATTTATCAAACTAAAATTATTTGTAGCCAGAAAAAAAAAACGCATGTATTGTTACAAAACATGTGCTGGTATTCCGTATCAAAATACTATATTAAAAAGCTTTACAATNTGTAATGGTTAAATTAATTTATCAAACTAAAATTATTTGTAGCCAGAAAAAAAAACGCATGTATTGTTACAAAACATGTGCTGGTATTCCGTATCAAAATACTATATTAAAAAGCTTTACAATTTTCTCTGAAATTACATACAGTTTAAAAACCATCGTGTTATTAACGTCTATTGAAAAAATAATGTTAATAAAATTTTACTGCTTTGGCCAATTAATAACACGTAATTTAGACCAGGATCTTGAAACAAGTGTTACAAATTTCATTACAAAATTTAAAAACAAAATTCACAATTTAAAATGACAGCGCAAGGAGTGAGGTTTACATGCTAAATGTATTACGATTCACTGCTGATTAAAAGAAAACACATCGACGAGGATGGGATTCGAACCCACGCGTGCAGAGCACATTGGATTAGCAGTCCAACGCCTTAACCACTCGGCCANATGGCCAATTAATAACACGTAATTTAGACCAGGATCTTGAAACAAGTGTTACAAATTTCATTACAAAATTTAAAAACAAAATTCACAATTTAAAATGACAGCGCAAGGAGTGAGGTTTACATGCTAAATGTATTACGATTCAATGCTGATTAAAAGAAAACACATCGACGAGGATGGGATTCGAACCCACGCGTGCAGAGCACATTGGATTAGCAGTCCAACGCCTTAATCACTCGGCCACCTCGTCACATTAGGAACATATTCATCTCCGTGATGAGGTTCAAAATATTCTTCTATTTAATAATTCCAGTAGATACCAATATTATTATTTTTTGTTTCTGAGTGAAACGGTTAAGGCAAATCTACTTTACGGGTAGAAACACGAAACACTCTCATCTTAAGTCGGTGTTATTGTGTTAGAATCAATGGCATGGATCACGGCTATAGAAGATTTGTATGGGGCCATGGCGGCAATTGTAGCCATGAACACACCTTGAAAGTGTAAAGGTCCTATCGGAGAGATACAGCAAACCAATACAAAGAGGAGAGGGCGCTAAGAAAATCTGTACGACAGTCGCGCGTGATATAATTTTGTGTATTATTCCTTTCACTGGAAAAGGGCGGCAGGAAGTAGGGAAAGTTTTTAGTTAGCGAAGATGAACTTGTGTGGGCTTGATGTAGAGTGCCATGAGAAGCGTTAAGGTGGGTTGAGTTGTAACCATGGTCGATCACCAAACTTCTTTTACTTAATTCTGTTATCACTAAATTGCCTCAATCTTACCACTATGGCACATGAAGTAAATAGCACTCCCAGAACGAGCAAAAACTGTGGCGTCTCTCAGACAGAACCAACTTTGGCGCATACATGAGTATACCCCGGTTTGAGATACCCCTTGCTCTCGACAGAGAATACATGAACCTGAAAGAAGCGACTTCGATGTAGGAGCAGCCGAACCACAAACAACCAGCCAAGAAAACACCACACGACTCCCGAAAGCCCTGTTGTCACAGCGCAGAAAGCGACAGAAAGACAAAATTGCAACCTAGCAACGGTAAGAACGGCGAGGTGGTGCATACCCACGCATATCTGACCAACGAAAGCGGTCGTGGTTGTGTAGTGGTCGAACTACTCGGCTTCCATCTGCGCGAATCGAGCTCGATTTTCGGCGGGGCTGCTCCCGGATTTTTGCACGTGGGAATAATCGTGTCGAACGATTCTACTGTTTGGGGGTTTTCTCCGGGATCTCCTCTTTCCCCGTCGCTTTTTTTCCAGCGTTGCTCCATACTGACATCACTTCCACTCTGTGGAAAGGCGGGAATGTCTCCGGCCACGCCTAAGCATGGATTGAGTTAGCTACCCCACCAAAGGAAGATATGTGCCCTTGCGCCAAATCTTAAGTGTGGATGATGACTGAAATGAGAGAAGGGTACTGCAGCCTTCTTGGCAAAAAATCACGGCAGTGTTCGCAACTTACTCTAAAAGGTAATAACTGTCTGGAAAAGGCCTTCCACCGCAGCCTGGGCTCGAACCGAGAATGCCAGCGTTGGGCAGTCATAATATAATCAGGAATTCTAATACAATGGCGTAAAATGTTCACAGCAAAATGTAAACTTTTGAAACCAACTTATAAATAAAATATCTAACAGTTTCTACAAATATTTTACAGTACACACTGGCATGCAAGCTCCTAGATAAGGAGCAGCTAATTAATTAAAAATTGTTCAAATATTAAAGGTGTAATGAGAGTGTACATTTTAAAATTATAGTAAATCATATTTGCTTTTTTCTGCCTTATACACATTAAAGTACGGATTGCCATTTTAGTAGCACATTTATTTTTTCTACGATTTCATGTTTGCACTGGACTGTTGGTAAGGAAGTTGACGTAAATTTAAATTACATATGTCAGAAGACACCAAATAAGAAACAAAGATTATAATAATTGCATTTGAATTGTTTTCTTTACTGCGAACGTGCTGTGGAATGAATACACACATGTCAAGTAGTTTCCATGAGTAAGGACGCCCATATAGGAGTGACTGTCATTCGAACGGTAAGCCCGCTAGATCGCAATCAAAAAGTGACTGGACCAAAATGATGCCCACACTGAATATTTAGCAGAATGTTGAAAACGAAGCTGTATTACTCCAAGAAATTTCACTAGATCTAGGCAACGTTCGTTAAGTTTATTTCCTTGTGGATCGTCCAGATTCAAGTCTGACTGTAGTCGAACTCAGAGGCCTAATGGGTGAGATGTCAGAACACTGGTGACTTTTTGCAAATATATTTATGACGTGTAAGAATAATACCTACATATATAATAAACAAATAAAATTAAACCCGGTTTTTACATACTGAGTATAAAATATCTTTCTACTTCAACCTTACATTTTGTAGCAGGTCTACATGTATTGATAACCGTGCAATTGAAACAACTATTTATATGTAATTGCTGCCAGAAGATAAATGTATTTCTTAGTGTACATTGATATAAATAAACACACTTTCTAAATGTAAAAGAATATATATAAGAATATTCAATCATAAAGTCGCAAATTAACACACGTTTTCATGTAAGAGAGAATACCGATGTTGGAAAAGAACACCAACAACACTTAGTATGCTGTGCGGGACGGCAAATCGCCTTTTTTCAAAAGGGGACAAAATGTGGCCATGTTTATGACGTATGTTTTTGTAATTTAATTTTTTGAGTTACGTTTAGAAATATTTTAGTGATTATTGTTGAAGAGTGTGTTTTGAAGAATATTTATTGTGAAATTTTTTTGAGGCATATGTTCTGAATAATGTTGTTTGAAGTATGATTTTTAGGAATGTTTTGTTTACGAATTAGTTTTTGTGGAACATTTTATTGAGCGATGTTTTTGAGGAATGCATTTTGAAGTATGTTTTTCGAGGAATGGTTTTGAGGAATGTTTTTTGAAGGCGTCTTTTAAGGAAATCTTTGAGGCAAGTTTTACGAGGTACGGTATTGGAAGTATTATTTTCGAGGCATGTTTGAGATCTGTTTAGTTGTTTTTTCGGTTGACCTAAGAGTTTGATCTGGAAATTCCGTTGGCGGGCTAGTATGTTCGTTTGGACATATTGATCGAAGGATTGGACAAAATAATGAAGGAAAAATTGAGAAATGGATCGAAAGGTTGATTGAAATATTGGAATTCTGATAATAACATTGGAAGATTGTGAAAAGAATGAAATATTAATAATATTATATATTATTGAAAGGAAGACTAATATAATGGTAGGAATATTGATAAAGAGATTTACTGAAATATCAATGGAAAGATTGTAAAATAGATTGAACGATTGATAGGAAGTTTAAAAGATTGGAAGAAACATTCAGAGATTGATCAATTGATGGAAAAAGTGCAACTCTAGTCGAAAGATTTGGCTAAATATTTGAAGATTGATTGAAAGTTTGCGAGAATGATCATAAGTTAAATGGAAATAATGGAAGCTGAATTGAAAGAATGTGAGATTGATCGAAAGATTGATTGACAGATTGATAGGAATATAAGAAGATTTATTGAAAATTTGTGAGATTGATGGAAATATTAAATGAAAGATTTTTGGAAAGATTGCGATATTTATCGAATTTTTGATGGAAAGATTGAAATATTGATAGAAAGATTGCGAAACTGATCAAAATATTGTTGGAAATAACAGAAGATTGGGATGTGCTTGACTGGACCTTGTAAAATGCGTTCTTTGCAATCCTGACTGACAGACAACTTTTATAGCAAAAAAACGACAATGTATCGCCACGCAGACGAATTACTTTGAATATGTCAAAATGATAGCTTGTGAATTTGGAGGAAAATAATTTGGGAATTACTATACACATTCTTGTAATTATACAGTATATCCGTCCCTAGGTTACAGTACATTTTCTGTACAAATAATAAATATATTCTGGTACACTTTTCAAGCAATTTATTGGTAAGTTAACAAACTTTTTTAAGTGTTAGCAAAAACTTTTCTGGCATGAAGTTTCCAAAAATTTTTTTGTAAAAGTGTAAAGAAATTATTTGTGATGTTAAAGGAAGAAATTTTTTTTCAACAGATTTTAATTTTAAAACAAAATTTTTTAATTTTGTCACGAATGTTTTTTTTTAAGTAACGCATTTAATGCACCTGATTCTTTTGAGTTATTGGGCACTAAGCACGTCTAACAGCATTCTTATCTAGGTTGTATTTTTAAAATTATTTTATCACTAAGTACTAACATATTTTTTTTGGTTTATTGCAACTCTTTTCATTACAGATTAATCTTACCCGGGATACACTGCTCCTTCAAAACCCTCAACCTAACCTCTCATATATTTGGTTAGTAAATAATACATACAGAAATACTGATACAAGGAGTTTATAGTCTATTTCTTTCCTATAAACAGCGGCTCTTATTTAAATTAAACTATTTCTGAAATGATAAAAACACCTTGCATCGGCCGGGAATCGAACCCGGGCCGCCCGCGTGGCAGGCGAGCATTCTACCACTGAACCACCGATGCCGACGAAGACGTATGATACTACAAAAGTATATATAGAGTGACAAATTTACAACTCATGGGTATACGAGTGTAGAGCATACTGTGTTACCTTACGTCTTGAACTCTTGGGAGTGGGTAGATGGACTGCAGTACGTGGAACGAAGAACTGGCGAACTGGAATTTCATGGAAAAAAAGTCGAAAACCCGCCGTTTTAATGAAGCATCTGCTTATCCAATGAGATAATCGGGGGTGGCCTCACTGGGAATTAGTGTATTTGGCCGTGACGGGAGGCGTGTTGTCTAACCACTGTGCCACCGCAGACTAACACAAACTAGCTTTTCAGCTATTTCGTACTTCAAAGTATTTAGGGACGTAGCTCAACAATGACTCATGATTCGGTACAGCACAACAGTAGATGATGAGGTTTTACTACATGAAGATTATACAGCTGCTATTTAAACGACTATTGTTCGGGGGAGCTTTAAATTGAAAACCACGATAATTATTTAATTACATTATGATTCACGCCATTTTAATTAAACCATAATGGAATCTCATCACCTTGTTGCAGCCGGAGGCTGATTTTGCGAGACGGTTAACGCCGGCCGGTCACACCCATCTTCCTGGTCTGCTTCGCTGGTCGAGTCCTCCAAAGGACTAAAGACGAAAGACGACCTTGCGGGTGTTACGCCAGCCTATATCAAGCGCGTGGTTCTGCGGCCCCGCTCAGTGACCGGATGGAGGGGAAATCTGCAACTCTCTTCTTTCGCAAGGATCGACGACAAAATGGTGGCGTTGCAATCCCACTAGTTTGCAGGTTTAATGTTTGAAGGTGTGATCAGGCAAGCCGTTCAGCTAAGGCCTGATCACACCATAACAATTCGCTTACATTTTAAACAATTTTTTTGCTAAAAGATTCAATCTGCCAAATAATACCGCCACACTGCTTCAAAGTGTCGGGGGTTATAAGAAACAAATGGGCTATAACCTGGTGGTGTTAGTTATTCTCTATGTATGTTTTACTAACCAAATATGTGAGTGGTTAGGCTGAGGGTGTAAAGAATCAGTGTATCCCGGTTAAGAACAAGCATTATAAATACTTTACACAATGTGTTGTAAGAAAAAAATTTATTGTTAATATTTTTCTGCTAAATTCTTAAGTTTTCTCCAATGTAACATGTTTGAATTGTGGGAAAACCTATAACTAATAATAGGTATAATTTAGGTAATAATAAATATTAAACTTAATAGTAGAATTTGAAAAATTGTTGGGGAAATATAAAATTAATCACATCTATTCCACAATATGCAAATGTAAAAATAATATCTCTATACGTACCAAAATTATGGACTGAATATTTTATAGATTTCAAAATTCCAATACCAGCCACTGTTTTTATTCAAAAAATATAGTACTACAAATATTAAAAAAAACTTGAAGTTTATTGTTTTATTTAAAAATTGGATGTGCTTAACACCTGTCAATAATTTAATTACGGCTTATTATTTTACTGTCTCTGCAAAAAGTCAGATTAATAGAATAAATTATTGATTTATTAGTAGCCAATTACAAAGAATTGCACAGCGAAAATGTTTAAAGAGAAAACCAATAGGTTGGTTTTCCATCTAAAAAATTTCTCTAGATTTCGTGCACTAAATGTGCACACAACCGGAAATATGTTCATAGTAAATCTGCGTGTGGAACATGGAATGTGGGGCACGTGTCAAAGTGAAAGTTGAAATTCAACAAACACATCTGTATCGTGGCACGTTTAAGCGCTATCTGTTGATCTAGCCGAATATCTTTTAATCGTTATTTACTCTCCAATCATTTACGCTGTTGCTTCAATTTAATATTGTTTTACAATTTATTCGCTGAAGCGCAGTTTGTTTATTCGGTAACTCTTCGTAGCCGCTCCTGTCACCTCCCAGCGAATGGTCGGTTGCAACACGAGACGTCTGCTGCTTGTGTGCAGTGAATGGACAGTCAATTGTTATATCATAAATGCAATGAAGTTTTATTTATATAATAAAGAAATTAAAGAAATCGTGCAATAATCGCCACCAAGCTAACGTTCGATGATAATGAAACGAAATACCATCCTTATAACTTTACACTAAATAAATTACGTTAATATATTATTATATGAGTATATTTAACCTGGTTTAGGTTTCAATTTACAGACACTTTACGTTTCAAGTTTTCATCTGTCTGCCCTGTTTTGAGGTTTCCGTTAACTAATCCCACAGGAGACAGTATTGCCTGGCTTTGCTCTACTAATCGGTTACCCAAACGATAAGATATTGATAGTAATATTTTAATCGTTCCTTCTCCCACGCAACTATGAGGTTTAACTGCTGTATCTTTTATTTCCTGCACACTTACTTCCTACCGTACTCAGTTACGCATCAGCGGTGACTTATTATGAACAAGCTGGTTTTCCATTGTCTCTAGCGGTATTCAAAGTCGTATGATAGGATGGTTCTTTAGAAATGGCCAGCGATTGAATACACTCCTGCCCCTGCTTGTTTTTAACTACTTACAGTACTCCGTGTTGAATTATGTCGCAGTTCAAGAACGATTCATTGCGGTCATATTCCTATGCTTAACACCCGGTAATTTACATTTCCATCCTTTCCGTTTCTTTATTTTGTATTTCGATTCTTTAAATTTTCGCATGCTTTGTCCGAAAGTGGTACCACCCAAGCTTTTTTCTTCTATGAATTCAGTGCACAGTTGTATCTAAACCGAATGGGAACATCTGCGTGTTACAATGGGTAAAGCATAGTTCGCTGCAACTTTCCAAGACAATGAAAATGGTTCGCGAATTTATATGATGTTGCCCGAAGTTGCCCACTAAACGTATTATAAACTTTAGACTGCAATGTTGCACTGAAATTAACTATGCAAAACTAATTATAATGCCACACTGTGAGTTTTAGTGATGTATTTGTGGCTATTTGTATAATAATTTAATTGCTTGGACATTTTTAGTATATTCTGTTTTATTGGTCTGTAATTAATTTATCCTTCAAATTGCCAGTAATATTTGTCAGTTGTGTTGAAACTGTATGAAAATTTCTTGTAAAATATTTACATATTACTTGGACTTCTAAACTACTCTTCTCTAACCCCGAAACTCGGTCAATAATAAAATCATATAATCTGGCCCCAGCACGTACTTTAGATCTAGATATGGCCCCCATGGGAAGATGTTTCTCCATCCTTGCGAGTTGCTATGCGTTATTTGGACACCCAGCTCAACCCGTGTAATATTCCTGAACACCATTTCTTGAAGAGGACATGCACTGAAAATGCGTAACTAAGCAAACTCATCTAGTAAAAAGACAACGTCCAATTATTAGACTCTTATTGCTTCAGCGCTTCCATGTTTGTTAATTATGTTAATAAGCTCCTGTTCATTAAAACTAATACAAACTAAATAAAACAAAGGCATTTACGTGCCAGTTTGTAGCCATCACTGTAAGCGTTTTAAAATTTACATTAATGTTACTTTGCGTGTTTATAGTATGACAATAGTAAATTTTGTAACCTTTTAACTAAAAAATTATGAATTTTTTAGTTGTCGTACGTGAAACTATAAACTTATTGAAAAATTGCCTTCGTGAATATAAAAGTACTAATTTGTTTCGTCTCCGTTGGTACTAAACACAAGAAACAAACAATAAAAAAACCCAGTGATTATGTTAGCTCTATGTGGAAGTAATGATCATAAATTGTTAACGTAAACAAATATGCTCATTTGAAGTCATGTTCTGCACATTCAGATTGAATTATTCCAGATATTTCCAAAATAATAACAACAAACATCATATATACAACCAAAATAACAGTGTTATTTATATACCTACGTATATATGCGTGTATAGCCTGTTCACGGTAAAGTGAGCACTTTTGAATCCCTTGTTACTTTTTCCTTTCAGCCGTATTTTATCCTTTAACCAACTTTTTAATAAATATCCCCACGTGAGTAATCAAGACAGTGTGTATATTCCACCGCACATGAAAGTTAACGTCTAGGGCTGAAATAAAATTTATTTATTGACTATTATTCCAAATGAGTGGGTTTTCAAAAGTGCTCACTTCACCGTTAATAGCCTATAAGTGTTTTACACATGAATTGCTGTGATAATACAATAGCTTCTATCTCGGGTTAAAAATTACATAGAATACGACCGTATCAGAAAGAGATGTTTTTTGAATGTAAATAAAACGCCAGTAAGAGTACTAAAAATAATTTAATAAAAGAACCATTTGCACATGTACATATATCCCTACATTTCGAATCACCATCCAACAGACTTGCTCCACATGTCGATGAATCAAGTCAAGGTAGTACGATTTGTACGGTTATACCAGAAATGACACAGGATGGGAGAAGTAATTTTGTGCTGAAGTAATTACATCTGATAATTGACAATTTGTCGTTATTAAAAAAATTACAACGTAACACACACCTTCCATAAATAACCAAAGACAAACGATATTATCATTTAAACGGTTCTAACGTATTGAGAATCGCCTCGTTAGGCAAAGTCTCATTTCTAAATACTACGTATTAT
The DNA here is from genome assembly GCA_002778355.1 of Clitarchus hookeri. Classification (NCBI taxonomy): domain Eukaryota; kingdom Metazoa; phylum Arthropoda; class Insecta; order Phasmatodea; family Phasmatidae; genus Clitarchus; species Clitarchus hookeri. Next base: position 128,442 of record NQII01004427.1, read on the forward strand.
ATGCAAAGATAACTTCTACTGTACCATCATTGCACATACCGGCAGTATAAGTGGAACCCATAACCGCTTTACGTTAGTAGGTTCCTAACAAAATTAACGCATAAATGTATTTTAGTCAGTCATTTTCTCGATACCTAGAGGATGTTATTATTTCTCCATATTGAATTTAAATATTTTTTAAATATGTTGATCTCAAATCTCTTATTATTTATAATTTCAACAGCGTGGAAATACATTCTCTTTGTGGTATTTAAGTGTAATTTTTGGTTATACATTCTTTTTTGTGACGTCATATTTAGAAAAAATTAAGAATCACATATGAAAGTAATAAAGAGCGCAGAAAACTAATGATTTCGTATTATAACAGAAGTAGAAATTAGTGTTCTATATATATGTGTATGCAATCACTAGTTATATATCCGACGTGTCAGCTGGTTGCAGATGTAAAAAGAAATTATTGTTAATTGATAAACATTATTGAAATTAGACATATTCAGTCCGTTTTATTTTGATACACAAGGGCATTTATTATATTTGTGTTTCATAAGTACACTGAAGAGCCAAAAAAACTGGTATACCTGCCTAATATCGTGTAGAGCCCCCGCGAGCACCTAGAAGTGCCGCAAGACGACATGGCATGGACTCGACTAATGTCTGAAGGAATGCAGGAATCAATTCACACCATGAATCATGCAGAGCAGTCCACCAATCCATTGGAATGCAAGGCGGTGGATATCTCTTCTGAACAGCATGTTGCAAGGCATCCCAGATATGCTCAATAATTTTCATGTCTGGTTGTTTAGGTTGTCAATGGAAGTGTCAAAAGTCTGAGAGTGTTCTTGGAGCCACTCGGTAGCAACTCTCGACGTGTGGGGTGTCGCATTGTCCTGCTGGAATTGTCCACGTCTGCGGGAATGCACAATGGGCATGAATGGGTGCAGGTGATCGGACACGATGATTACGTATCTGTCACCTGTCAGAGTCGTATCTGAGACGTATCAGGGGTCCCATTTCATGACAACTGCACACGCCCCATAACATGACAGAGCCTCCACCAGTTTAAACAGTCCCCTGTTTGCATGCCGGGTCCATGGATTCATGAGGGTGTCTCCATACCCGTACACGTCCAACCTCCCGATACAATTGGAAACGAGACTCGTCAGAACAGAAAACGTATTGTATTTCCAGTCATCAACAGTACCATGGCGATGCTGGTGGGCTCATGCGAGGCGAAAAGCTTTGTGTTGTGCAGTCAACAATGGTACACGAGTGGGCCTTCGGCTCCGAAAACCCATATCAATGATGGTCCGTTGAAAAGTTCGCACGCTGGTACTTGTCGATGCCCCAGCATTGAAATCAGCGCCAATTTGAGAAAGGGTTGCACGTCTGTCACGTTTAATGATTCTCGTCAGTCGTCGTTTGTCCCGTTCGTTCACGATATTTTTCCGGCCGCAGCGATGTCGAATATTTCGTATTTTACCCGATACACGATTTTTACTGTTCACGTACGCGAACAACCAAATTCTATCGCTACCTCGGAGATGCTATGTCCCATCTCTCGTTCGCTGACCATAACAGTACGTTTAAACTCACTTAAATCTTCATTACCTGCCCTTTTAGCAGCAGTAACATATCTAGCAACTTTGCCAGACGCGTGTTGNTAAACTCACTTAAATCTTCATTACCTGCCCTTTTAGCAGCAGTAACATATCTAGCAACTTTGCCAGACGCGTGTTTTCTTATAAAGGTGCTGCCGATCCCATCGCGTTACTCTGATTGATTCTATACCTCTGTTATTTGCATACGCACACCTATCCCAGTTTTTTTGGCATTCCAGTAACCTTTTCTCTTAACAAGAAATAAAGCATATCGTAGACTGTTCACATAAATTTTCGTGTAAATGAAAATACGAAAAGCGGAAATTTAGCCAAGGGAAACCAACATACATGCCTAAAACCAAATAATGGTTCCAAGTTTTGATCACAATCTATTTGTTATTTCTGTATATTTCTTCGCCTTATCCAAATGAACATAGTCCTGAAGAAGAACGAAAGAAAACTGTAGGAAAACATCGTAGCGACACATGTCAAAATACACCTCTTGTAGATATTTCCTCTTTGTTTTTTGTTAAAATACATAGTTATAATTTTTTTTTGTTATCAGTATTAACACTAAACTTTAAATGCCGAGACCGTAACTAATAAGGGAGGACCTTCATAATTATTTATTGTGTAAGCCGTATTTTTAAGGAATCACACTGGTAAACACTAATGATAAAAGAGCCACTGAGATATAAATAATAATATCGTTGTANCGTATTTTTAAGGAATCACACTGGTAAACACTAATGATAAAAGAGCCACTGAGATATAAATAATAATATCGTTGTACATATAGTTATTGTGGAATTGCATTAGAAGAGATATATAATTATTGAAAAAACNTAAACTCACTTAAATCTTCATTACCTGCCCTTTTAGCAGCAGTAACATATCTAGCAACTTTGCCAGACGCGTGTTGTCTTATAAAGGTGCTGCCGATCCCATCGCGTTACTCTGATTGATTCTATACCTCTGTTATTTGCATACGCACACCTATCCCAGTTTTTTTGGCATTCCAGTAACCTTTTCTCTTAACAAGAAGTAAAGAATATCGTAGACTGTTCACATAAATTTTCGTGTAAATGAAAATACGAAAAGCGGAAATTTAGCCAAGGGAAACCAACATACATGCCTAAAACCAAATAATGGTTCCAAGTTTTGATCACAATCTATTTGTTATTTTTGTATATTTCTTCGCCTTATCCAAATGAACATAGTCCTGAAGAAGAACGAAAGAAAACTGTAGGAAAACATCGTAGCGACACATGTCAAAATACACCTCTTGTAGATATTTCCTCTTTGTTTTTTGTTAAAATACATAGTTATAATTTTTTTTTTGTTATCAGTATTAACACTAAACTTTAAATGCCGAGACCGTAACAAATAAGGGAGGACCTTCATAATTATTTATTATGTAAGACGTATTTTTAAGGAATCACACTGGTAAACACTAATGATAAAAGAGCCACTGAGATATAAATAATAATATCGTTGTACATATAGTTATTGTGGAATTGCATTAGAAGAGATATATAATTATTGAAAAAAACTGCTGTTCTTCCTTCCTTCCAGCAGCTTTTATCCAATGCCGTACCGCTTGATGAGTAAAAAACCTAATTTAAAAGAACCCTTTCATTGGGTAACAGATTTTCAATTTGGAAGCATGCTGCGATCGACGGAGATAAAAGGAAATTTCTAAACGGGTTTCTCTAAGTTTTGCAAGTTTACGACGTTATTATATAGCTGCACCGTCTTCTTCATTGGTTGCAGTGTCCTGGCCGAGCTTTCGATTTTCTTTTTTCGATTCTTAATGTAAACTTCGACGGTATGAATATGAACAGGTTTTTAAGAAAAATGCGTCTGCTGATAAATATAGTTTAATGAATGGTATGAGTTCAATGCTTAACACTCTTCGTACGTACATTTTTACAAGAGAACTATAACAATCGGGAAGAGACTGTTGCGAAAGAAGAAGAGGAAATAATATCATGTAGAATATGCTGACGTCTCTAGTCAGAAACTTCAGTCCTTTCTCAGATTTCACTACTAAATGAATTTTCCCACTAATTTAAAAACCCATAGATTTTAAACANGGTTTAAGAAACTTCAGTCCTTTCTCAGATTTCACTACTAAATGAATTTTCCCACTAATTTAAAAACCCATAGATTTTAAACACTAAAATGGTTTTATTATATTAATATTTAATGATCTTCATATCACTTTCATGTACCTAACCGTTGACGGTACAATGTATACATCTGTATACACACGCACAAGTGTGCGCAGTTTAGTGACTATTAGCTCTTTTAAAAACAAATTAGCAAATTTTATGAAGAAAATAATTACAGTATAGAAATTCTCTGGCGTAAAGTTTTGAATAATTTTAATTGTACGATTAAGCTGATAGCCAAAAGTAATTGTAGTAATTTTACAGTCATTAAAATAATCTAATTCATCCAATAACTTTAAATTCGTTGTAAAGTTTCTTACGGTCAAAGTAAATACAACAACAATAAATATGTACGAAATTTTATACATGTTATAATTGTCTTCCTTGTACTTACGTCTGACGGAGAGTTTTGAGACATGATGGATTGCCTATTTCAGTATTAAGGATTTATTTGTGTTGGCAGAAACGGCCCGAATAAAAACGAATGTCTTTAGGACTTCCAGAAAGCAGAGGTGATTTCCGTAGCCTGCATCTCTAAAGCACCATCACCGTGTTGAACTCCTTTCGAGCTCAAAATATGCTTAATGTTTTTAAGTACCTTGCTAGTTTATCTCAAGAAACGTGTAGGAATAGTCTAATGGCATAAATTGTGCTTTATAAAAGCACGTAAGGACATTTTCCGTGTGGCAAATGGAATACATTTATCCATTTTCTGGTGTTAGGATTAGTCATTTTTAGTTAAAAGAACCATAGCTTAGTGTTTTAGTGATATCGATCAACAAAATAGCGAGTCATCGAACTTGGACTGCGGCGTGTTGCATGTTTGTGATCGTGACCTTGACCTTGTGCCACGTTGGCCGTGGCCTCTTATTCATTTTCTCCAACGTTCAAACACCGCGAGCTCGTCGCTCGTCTCTAGCTGCGCACTTCCGCAACACAAATCCTTACACATTCGAAGAATCTGCAATCAACGCACAGAAGTTATCTATATCTGGGAAGTATAGATGTTATGGCGAGTGAGGTTAAAATTTCATGCCTAATCTTCTTGTCAATGATCTCAGATAGGAGGTAGAATAAAGAGATGTTATCCCCGGATGCCCTCAACTATGGAAGACCTTGCTACAAAAAATCGTCAATCAAATAAATAAACTAGATATCATGATATAATATAGATTTCGAACAACCGACATAAATAAAATTTATCAATAATTCCTACAAAACGATTGAATTATTTGTATACCTAATTATATTTGTTCAGGTAATCAACATCTCATATGCTATTCTCCACTTGTTATACCTTAACCTAAATATTTGTTTCCGCCATCCACCTTTAGATCGGTTTTTATTGCCTGTTTCTGGCATTGGCCACTGGAGTGTGCTGTTTACTCGGCGTTCATCCACCTACATTTTCCGACATTGACAACTATGTCCTTCGTTCATCTTTCCCTCCTCACTACACATTCCTCATTCAAGTTTTGTCTTCTCTCTTCCATATTTTAGTCACCTAAACAATATTTGCCTTAAGTGTAATTTTTTAATATTTTTAACTTATTCGCAAAATATTTCCTGAATAAAGTTCATTCGAAAAATTTTATTATACATGTTTCAGGTATATGAACAGTGTCAAAATAATTTGTCTATTAACGGCACGTAGTGTAGAATGATCAATATTATTGCATACAATTTAATGCTTTTTATGAAGAAAGCGTGTACCATGTTGTAACAGATATTCGTTTGAATTTTAGACAACTAAATACGTTCAGGAATTAGGGTGATAGGAATTTTTACGTAAAACGCACTGCTCTGCCCGGACCGAGGCCCCGAAAGAATAACCTCCAACAAGACCGATTTTCATTGTAGTTGTCATGGAGTTAGACGCGTTAATTTTTCGTTATACACATGATGAGGTTTCATCGCACAACTGTGTATTTTATATTTTAAGACCGATGTATACACAATGATTCCGTGCGAGAAACTGACCCAAATTTAACATAAAGTATTTTTTACTGTTTTTTATTTATTTTAATCCATACCATCTTATGTGTCGATTGTATAGTGTATTCATCAGATACGATTGCAACAAAAGCATAATTTTTAATTTTGCATATTCATGTTTGAATTACCAACAAATTAACGGTTTCAAAGTTCCCAAATTTAAAGAATATTAATAAACGCAGATAGGCATCAAGTTAGGTGAGATATAAGGTTATTCGTGAAAAAAGATCAACATTTGAATGTGGATTTGATCCAAAATCATCCTCACGATTTCCATTCCCGTTAAAATGTTTCCTTATTGCTGTAAAATTCCTAATTTTCGATATGGAAATTGCACTTTTATTACCTATAATACCAACTATGATTATTAGATGAACATAGATGCAATTGTTTCAATGATTGTTATAATAAATTTTATATTATATCTATTATTTCATAATGTCTGCAAAGTTACACACATGTAACGCAATGTTCCAAATCGAGATACAGAATATTGGTTTCCAGTTTATTACGATTTTTCGAAGACGGGCCTTTCTTGCCTCTAATGTGAACACAATTACGATTTTATAAACACTTTGGCGTACAGTTGATTCAGAGTTAACATAACAAGCCCAATGTTATCTTTGATGTGAATTGGGCTTACAGTCATACGTTGCGCTGCTAGGAATGCTAGCTTTCTTTTCGCCCATCATGCATCCCTCATCACAGCTATGCGGTGCAGTCGACAAGGAGAATATTCGGTTCACGCCTTCACACGTGTGCAAAACAAAATGTAAAGCGCATGCTCACACACACATAAACCATAATCAGAAAATTAGTTAACCAATAAAAGGAAAACTCACATACTTTTAATAAAAAAATATAGTAATATCATATTTTACCAAATCGTAAATTTGTAATAATAGCCACAATGTATTTGTTTTACGTCCCAGCCTCGTATGACGCCTCCGATATTTGCCAGCTCCCCTGAATTAATACAAAAGTTCGAATCCTAGTACAATGTGAAAAATAAATACACTAAAAATTTAGTTAAGTTTTTCTTACGGTTTAAAACAAAATGCGAGGAAATTAAGAAAATAGTATTAACTGGAAATAAAAATACCGGACAAAATTTACACCCATTAGAACGTGGCATATGACACCAGTATTTAAGGATCGCAGTTCAGCATTTTGTATTTAAGAATCTAAACATATGAGCATTACGAGAATATGAGAATGGCAACACTCAATGTGTCTTACTTCTCTTCAGTACAGTTTGGAATATCGACACGTATAATCTCCTCGTCTACACTAGCACTGGGTCGTGTTATGATGAAATGGTGGTGACCATTACACAATCTCATGTTTTATTGCATGATTTTATATAAACTTATCGCGCTTCCTTGTCACACAGTAAAAACATATTAGCATGATTTCCTTATACATTGAGAATATTATGATGTACAGTTAAAACAATTTTCTTTGCTCGTGACGCATGTTATTGTACCAACGTGGCATTCGTCCCTCCATAGCAAATGAGATACCCGTTGACATTGTATTTTCCGTTTGTACTAAAATAGGTGAATACATGTAAAACACGTGTATTGTGAGACTCGCTATCAACACTCGTATCCATTTTTTGTAAACTAAATAAACCTTCTCCTGTACTAAGACAATCATCGTAGGGCTAAGCTAAATACCACAGGAGGCACATAGGCTGGGACCTCTTGCATTTGCCGGTTCTTCTACTTGTTAGTTACTGTAGAAGACACATGCAAGAAAACAAATTCACACCAAGTATCTTACAAATGTACAAGTAAAACGGGATGAATAGGACAGAGGTATGAATAGGAACACAGTTTTTCAAAACTGTTTATTGCACTGTCATATAATTTAAATTAATACATCAGATAAGAGTTCTTATCTTTAGTATCAGCAAAAACTCCGATGTGATATCTTTAATTAAATAATATAGCAGTACATTACAAACATTAGAAAAATTGCGCTCCTTTTTACCCCTGCGTTTCAATTCACCCCGTATTTGTGTTTTAATGAAGGTTTCATTTCCAAAAACGATATCTCTCTTGAGAGAAATTATTTTTAAATTAATGAATATTACTCTTTGTGAAAATCTATATGCCTACGCATAGCACTTTTTAAAGTTGTGCAACTAAACTATGTAAAATACGTTTTTAGGGTTTGTGGTCCTTGTGGTGTTTTTGTGCTCGGCTACAATTGCCGTAGCGTCTGCGTAAAGAAATTGCTGTACTGTTCCCGTGGTCAGCACGCAAAATGCCATCTACAACTGCAGTAAGAACATTGTATTGCATCCAATTAGAAACGANTCTACAACTGCAGTAAGAACATTGTATTGCATCCAATTAGAAACGAGCACGAAATAAATACAGGTTGTATAAATCCTGTGGTCATTTAATAGCAGTGTTTTAACTAATCTGGTAGTTGTTTATTTATGTTAAAAAAAATTTTTTTGCGCCGTCATTTTTTTTCTAGAATGCAATTTTTCCTTACTGTAACAAGGGTTTGATTTTATTCGTTTCTAAAATTACTGTAACTTTTGTCATATAACATAGGTAAACCTTCTACGCAAGTAAACTTTCTACGCAAGAAATGATTNGCTCGGCTACAATTGCCGTAGCGTCTGCGTAAAGAAATTGCTGTACTGTTCCCGTGGTCAGCACGCAAAATGCCACCTACAGCTGCAGTAAGAACATTGTATTGCATCCAATTAGAAACGAGCACGAAATAAATACAGGTTGTATAAATCCTGTGGTCATTTAATAGCAGTGTTTTAACTAATCTGGTAGTTGTTTATTTATGTTAAAAAAAAATTTTTAGCGCCGTAATTTTTTTTCTAGAATGCAATTTTTCCTTACTGTAACAAGGGTTTGATTTTATTAGTTTTTAAAATTACTGTAACTTTTGTCATATAACATAGGTAAACCTTCTACGCAAGTAAACTTTCTACGCAAGAAATGATTNTAAAATTACTGTAACTTTTGTCATATAACATAGGTAAACCTTCTACGCAAGTAAACTTTCTACGCAAGAAATGATTTCTAAAGAGTATTTGTCAGCACAAAACGTATCTGTATCTCTGATATCCTTTCGTTCACACAAGCGTCTTAGATGCATATGTTAAAATCAAAGAAACAGATATCGGAAATGTACTATGTAGTTCATTCTATGCAAGTTTTCGTGTGATGACTTAAATTCTCACTTACTCTCATGGTTGCAAAATGCCTTCATGTGATTGGCCGGCATAGACCTCACCGTAAGAAAATAGATAAATTTCTATCCATACGCGCTTGGAGCGAGTGGGCGGCCATTTAATGTCGTACGTTGAGTTGTAGCAACGCCATTACTAAATGTCTTTTCTTTTGTGTACGGTTGCATCTAACTGTGATTGCAGCATGGCCTTTAGTGATGTTTATAGAGAGAAATCATTAGGTTCACTTCTAATTGAAGATGTGTGTGTCTCCAGCCTGACACTGACCGAGGTGGGAGATAAAACGTAGGCAATAAGTCATTAAACTAAGCTCAGATGATCCAACACGCATTACACTTCAAGGTTATCGGCTAAGTACCTCTTTACTATGTTTATATAACAAGATGAAATCGTAACCACGCGGGTTCTATGGTGTAATGGTCAGCACTTTAGACTCTGATTCCCGCGATCAGTATTCGAACTTCAGTTGAACCTTACGTTTTGTATTNCTCTGATTCCCGCGATCAGTATTCGAACTTCAGTTGAACCTTACGTTTTGTATTTTGTGAGAGTTCTTAACTGAAACATTTAGGTTACCAAATAAAAATAATTTTACTTCCCGTAACTTTTTTTTTTTGTATTTTTAAAAAATGTTTGAAAAAATACCAAAAATGTAATAAACGTTAAAAGAATCCATAAGATAAAATATGTATGAATAAAGATGCATTTCGTGTAACACGAGATAGAAAGCGAAAAATATGACGGAGTTAATTTGCATTAACTGAGAGCTTACGAAGAAAGAAATGTACATATAATTGACGGTTTTTTGTTTTTATGGTGCTCACGGAGATCTTGACAGACTGATAAATAATAATAAAGAAAATAGTTTGTGCATGTGCAAAGTCTTGGAAAGTTCTATAACTAGTTCGTACAAAGAAAGATGTACGCCCATGACTCTTGTTGTGTCAAAAGACGGTGGGCCTAATTTTTGATAAGAGAAAATGACCGCAATAATTCTTCTTCAAAAGGTTTTGTTAATTTTGCATTAGTTACTTTCAAATATTAGGACCCATTTATAACCAATTAAAATTAATATCAGTTTATCAAACCACTTGTTATTTTTTTAAAAGACAGAAGTTACTGTTTTATTTGCTTAACACATCCACAATGATGAAGAATTGTTACTACCATGGGTCGTACTTTCAGAAATCTCTAAATGAATCTCTAAATTACGCTCTGAAATTATACGTATATATTATTATTAGTAACACTTTTTTCAATATTTAATTAGCACTATACAATGCTTGTAGTTTCATATTTTTCTTTAAGTTAAACGACTGAACCAGTTTATTTAAAATAATGAGCCTTAAGAANACAATGCTTGTAGTTTCATATTTTTCTTTAAGTTAAACGACTGAACCAGTTTATTTAAAATAATGAGCCTTAAGAATTATTGGAACAATAATTGTAGCAGCAAGTCAGTTACCCTTTAAGTTGTGATTGTTTTATAAAAACAAAATATAATATACAAATCTATAGAATTATAAATGACGGCTAGCGTATAAATTATTCATTGTTCACTGCTTCTATTGAGAAAAGACCGAAGAGTTATTTTCTAGGCGACGAAAAAAGNAGCGTATAAATTATTCATTGTTCACTGCTTCTATTGAGAAAAGACCGAAGAGTTATTTTCTAGGCGACGAAAAAAGTATTTCCCTATAAATGTTGGTACTCTTGTTAACAGAACGTTTAACATAGAGGTGCATTTAAGTTCATTTATTTCCATTGTGTATCAAAAAGCAAACTATGATTATCCTCAGTACTTCTACTTTCGAAAAAAATAATGGCAGTGAAGTATTTAAAATTTAAATCATTTATTAATTCATGTTCGTCGCTTTCAAACAGAACATCAGAAATTAGATTTTTATTAGATTAAGTACAAAAACTCCATTTGGTAAAGGATCATGCACACAATTAAATTAGACACGAGAAATATCCGAACGTCGTAACCTCATATGAAAAATAAACAACTGATAGATTTCATCGTTAAAAGGAAGAATATTTAATTTGTAGTTTTACTGCATAGAAATGTTGTGCGTTGTATAGGGGCTGGGATTCGGTAGGCTTTGAACTGATGCCAGATAACAGTTTTGTCCTGAATTCGAGTTGAATCAAATAATAAACTTTCATCTTCTGCGTTTCACAGCGAGACCATTTTCTCAGGAATAGGAGGAAGAGAGGCAAATATAACGAACCATTTATGAAATAGTGTTAAGTACTAAAGGTATAGTAATTATATATTTAAAACTGGTTTCGTTACATTTAGGTTAATAATGCTGCGGTAGCACGGTTTAAAATACCTGGCGTGAGTTCTTATTATCTTCACTTTATCTGTATTATCAAAGATTAAAGGATTTTTCATTTTGCCGCAGGGTATTGAAATTGCTTTTAGCAGAGCTGACTTGTTTCGCTGAAGTTTCTCAGCTTTCCACGAACACAATAAGTTTTCATTATATTACCAGATGTTATATTTATTGTTAACTTGAAAATTTTTATATCGTCTCTCAGCGAAATAACCGAAGATTCCCAATTGAGGAAATCCGTAGTGACCCGGCTGGAGGTTGAACCCGGTTCGCATTGGGGGAAGTAAGCAATCTAACTGCTCAGCCACCGGGGCCCCAAGATTTTTAACTTCCTTTACATAAATTAGATTCCGTTTCCTACAGCAATTCTCGCCAACGGGACGTCTACGCAGAACGCATTTGATCTCCATACAAATGCAGTATGTGTGCAAGATTGGCGGGATGTAGGAAGACGTATGCCGTAAACAGATGCACCCCATGACAGGTAAGCAAACATACTTCATAGTAGTGAAGTATAGCGTCAGGAACAAGCGTGATACATGGGAGACTCAATCAGCGCACAGCAGAGCGTTAAGTGAACGTTCGCTATCAAAGAAGATGGAAAATAAAGAAATGAGAGGAGAAAAAAACTCACAGCTACGGCTGATAACACACCACCAATGTACACGAGTTGACAGCCTTAAAGTTCTATAAACTTGTCTCAGGAAACGAACGTAGCCGTGGTGGTTCAGTGGTAGAATGCTCGCCTGCCACGCCAGCGGCACGGGTTCGATTCCCGGCCGATGCAGAGATTGCTTTTACAGTTACAAATAATACACCTCACTTTTATGAAATGCAATTTCTTAACAAAATATATTGTATAAACTGTCCTATTTTCCTCCTCACCTAAGCACTGGACTATATACACAGGTTCGTGTGATCGTGTGTGTAACGTAAACATTTTGTTTGGAGTTCTCATAAGCTGGATGTAAATTCCAATAGAACCCTTAGGGAGGCTAAACGTTATAATTTAGTGTCCCACAACAGGGCATTATAAATATGGCTTTGACTCAACTCGCATTTAAATTAAATTTATAGTTTGACTCTACTCAATTCTCTATAGGCCCCTGCCACCTGTGTTTTGTTTGGCAAAATATATGTTTTTTTTTTGCCTTATTTTTTGATACAAATCTCTTTAAAAGCTGTTTATTTATTCTGCCATGTCTATATTAAGGTGCAACGATTATTTGCAAGATTTTTTAATGTGACGTTTGGTAACGTTTTTAAATGTTGTTAGAATCGTACTTCCGCCCAAGAGACACAACTTGGATTGATTTATAGTCGGTCTACCATCTCCCTTACTTCGCAGCTGTGCGAAATGTTTACAGTATTTAGATGCAAACATAAAGTAGCAAACAGAATATATTAAAATGCTTCGTATTTAAATATCATTTTCAGTTTTAAAGCGTTTGCAAGCCAAATTTAGTCCATATCACATGCTTCAAGAATTAATTTAATGGTTTTAACTTACTTTGTTTTCTGATAAAAAGAAATCTGATACTAGGAATGGCCATGTATGGAGAGTGAATGGCGTTTTGCCTTTTGAGCAAATTATCTATATTAACGACATGCACCATTTTTTCAGAATAGGTAATATTTTTTGCCAACGAAATATCGGAAATTTATATCAGATCGGGATTCAGCTGTTCTAGTCTCGGTGATTATCAATTAATAAAGAATATAAAACTTTTTATACTCTTTTAATTAGTGTATTTCCTTTTAATAAAGGGTTTTTTCATATTCTGGTTGGAGCTTTGTAAACTGGCAATCGTTAATATTTACTTATTCCGAGTTTCGGCGCTGTAAGAGCAACGTACGTATTTTTGGAAAGGATATCTTAATACCAGTGATACACACTCAATCAAAATTCTCATAGGATTAGTTATGAAATATAATCATAAATAAAAATACAGCAATGATTATTTCATCAGACAAAAAGAAACATACCTGGAAAGATAATAATATAACGCATCTTGTAAATCTTCTAGTGTCCTTTAAAATATTTTGCCATTGTCGCACTGCCATATCACCATGAAGGTTTACTAACTAGACAATCTTTCTGATAGAATGTATTGAACTTCATTATACACAGACAAAAAGTTAAGCAGGGGACCTATATTACGTTTAATTCAGAAACACTATATGTTCAAAAAATAAGTTGGGCTGCGAGTGGGTTTCAGTCAACAATGCTTCAGGTTGCTTGACTTAAGGTCTATAAGTAGCAACCTTAGTTGCTGAGGCCATGAGAGGAAACTATGTGCCTCGTTAAAGGCAACCAACTCATTAGTTGCAATTTCGGAAGTATTGTTTTTCATTTTTACGAATTTTGCTGTGACTAACATAAAATACATCACAAGAAAGCGAACATTATGAAGTGCTAAAATAATATTTATACTACATTATTTTAGAATGTGATTACGTTTGGAAAATTAAGTAAACAAATGCAAGACAACTTATAGCTTAGCTCAATTCCGACGGGAGATAAACACCCTCGAAAATCGAGTTGAGAAATGGAATTTTGCAAAATATTAGAAATGCCGTAGAATGAAATTACGATTATCTTGCCAGTGTTTACTTTTGTTGATATCTTCAACCAATGAGTAATCTTGAATTAAAATCTTCCACTTTCATAAAAATAATAAGGGTGGCCACTACCTTATTACATACAACTTTTTAACCTGACATTTTTATGGAAATTTGATACCACCTTACTGAGAAATATGACTTATTAAACAAAAAATGTCAGTAAACTTTATGTTCCTAAGACCCACCATTTGCGTTTGAAATGCACACAAAAATTTTAGTGGCTACAAAACCATGTCTGGTATGTTAGCAATACTAAATACACACGGAGGTAAACACCTAGTAAGCAACTGATATTGTCCCGAGTATTACACAAAGCATAGGTGATACGAGACAGAAGGTATGTGCTGGGTCTACATATGTGTAGAACATCAGTGAAGACAGCATGGCGAGGTTTCCGTGTGAGAAATTAGCCAACATGCGTTTGATGTATGGTGCAGCATGCTGCTGTGGTCTGAGAGCACGTGATTTGTACCAACAGAAATACCCGAACCACGTGACCCCTCATCGTGAGACGTTTGTCGCAGTTGACACACGCCTAAGGGAAAGAGTTACACTGACTCATATAATAATGATTGTATGTGAAGTTGTTTGGAACTTGCTGAGTCATTTGAACAATATGCCTGATTATGCGAAATCATTTCGTTACTGTGTACGGTTTCCACTAAGCCTCACTTAGAATTAGTCGCCGCAATATAGGTTGCTTAAAATGTTTTTACCACCGAGTGTAGATGTTTTCTCTTCATGTCAGGTAATGTATCATCACTACTGATTTGTTTGTAGGCGTTTAAAATTAAACGGTGTGTTCTAGCCATTTTCAACACAGGTTGTTTTGTTAAGGAGCGCATTTTTCCCAACAAAAAGCGTTAAATTCCATAAAACGTGAAGGCAAAGAAATTGTGTGCAATAAGAGTGTTGCCACCCCTGTAAATTTTTTGAAGGCGGAAGTTCTATGCACCGGTTTTATTTTCACATGGTTGAAGACTCGATAACACTTAAAATTATCGAGAGAATCATTGATTCATTCGAAATCGTTTCTGTTTTTTTTTTAATTCAATTTCTAAAGTCGATTACAGATTGAGCTAGGCTGTAGTTTGTATTGCATATGTCTACCTCTTTTAACACAAGATATCACCTCCCAAAACGTTTTAAGTTTTTTCCTAATATTTTTTATATTATTATTTTAAGTAAATATTCGCATGTACAAGATGTTTCACAATTGCATGGACAGGCACATAAGGCTTATTGCAAAACGTGGGTACCAAAGGGTGGTACGCACCTGTGATGTCGGAGCCGAAAGACGAAATCATTGTAGATTATAGAAGTAAGTATTTGCAATAAAACCATGAGCTACTAGACAAATTGTAACTGAACAAAGATTTGCGACCAGTGAAACAATTAATGAAAGAGTCTGTATCCATGATTTTGCAGAAACGTTTGTGGTACCGAAGGTGATTAGATGTTAACATTGCTGTTGATCTGGTTAACAATTTGGATATTCATATAAAATGATTGATCAGTATTATAATTTTCCGTGTTCTGGGAGAAATATGTGGGGGATCGGAGATGGAGTTTCATATTTGGAGGATAGCAGCAGATACCGGAGCTTGAAGCCACTCGCTATGTTGCATTTCGACACAACCGACGGATAAAATTACCAGTTTCCCCCTAAAAATGACCGGTTAGTCTCTCGAAAATGCCTGTTTCGCCCCCAAAATGACTGGTATATGTGTCGAAAATGTCTGTTTCTTTCCCATAATTTCCTTTCTGTCTTCCATACCACCTGAATACTGCCGAACCTGTGTGCAAAATGCTTGCTGCTCAATGCGGCTTAAAATATGGAAGAAATTTTATATTGGTCTACTGCTGAACTATTTACTTTGTAATAGAAGTGCATTAAAATATAATGCAATATAATTGAATAGAATAAATATATATATATCAGTATCCCTTAGCTCTGATGTGGTAATAAGGCATTCGTAGAAGAGATAAAAAAAATCCCTCTTAAAAAAATGCTCATTTTNTAGAATAAATATATATATATCAGTATCCCTTAGCTCTGATGTGGTAATAAGGCATTCGTAGAAGAGATAAAAAAAATCCCTCTTAAAAAAATGCTCATTTTTGACTTTTAAACTGCAAATAGAATTCGGAATTTTAACTGATATTAATTTTTTTTCAGTTCTAAGAATCGAGTTTATTTCATTCTTAGGATTTGAATTTGCAGAGGCCAGGAGAGTTTACTTAGAATGTCACGATCTGAATTAAAACGTTAATTGGAACTTTTTTTTATGCGAGTTTTTTCGAAGCTTGTATTACACAATGCTCTCTTTGTCAAATAATGACGAAAAATACGAACCTTATAAAAAAAGATTATTATTGGTACTGTTTAAATTAATTTATCAAATTGAAATTATTTGTAGCCAGCAAAGTTTCTAGAACACTTATGTATTATTACAAAAACATAAACATGTCCTCCGTTTCAAAATACTTTATTAAAAAGTTTTAGAAATTTCTCTGAAATAATACGCATTTTTAAAACCACCGTATTATTAACGTCTATTGAAAAAAAAAACGATGTTAATTACATTTTACTGCTTTAGCCAAATATTACCCGGAAATTTAGATCAGGATCTTGACACAAGTATTACAACTTTTATTACAAAACCTGGCAATCAAATTCAGAACTTTTATTGACAGCACAGGAATGAGGTTAAAATAATAAATGTGTTATGATTCACTGCTAACTTAAAAAAGCACATCGACGAGGATGGGATTCGAACCCACGCGTGCGGAGCACATTGGATTAGCAGTCCAACGCCTTAACCACTCGGCCACCTCGCCACATTAGAACGTGTTTTTATACCCATTAGAAGGGTTCAACTATTCTTTTTTTTTTTAAATATTTAAGTTGATTCTTAAAATTATTTTTTTTGTTTATGAGTGAACCGGTTAAGGCAAACCTGTTTTACTGGTAGAAACACGAAGCTCACTCATCTTAGGTCGGGTTTATTGTGTCAAAAACGGACGCATGCATCGCGGTTACAGCAGATTTGTCTGGGGCCATGGTCGCAATTGTAGCCATGGCCACACCTTGAAAGAATAAAAGTCCTATTGGAGGGAAAATATATATACAGTGAATAATTTACAACTCATGAGTATACAAGTGTAAACAGATAGTAATACCTTACGTCTTGAATTCTTGGGAGTGGAGAGAACTGCGGTGAGACAAATGGAGTACTGGTGGGACTGGAATTGCGAGGAAAAAGTAGAAAACCCGCCGTTCTAATGCAGCATCTGCTTATACAATGAGAAAATAGGGGGTGGCCTCTCTGGGAATCAGTGTATTTGGTCGTGGAGGGAGGCGAGTTGTCTAACCACTGTGCCACCGCAGCCACTTTCATTTTCAACTATGTTTGCTAAAAGATTCACTCTGCCAAATAATACCATCATAATGGTTCAAACACAGCTGTTAAAAGAAATTTTGAATTTTGCAAGATGACAGAAAGTCATTTGTGCCGCCATGTCAGTCTAGAAAAGTTGGATGACTTATTATCCCCTAAATCATCGCGTATAAAAGACTAGCTCGAAAACTTACAATATGTTTAATGGATTAAACCCATCAGAAACGTGCACAACTGTTCGTTTCACAATCAGGAAGATTTCTGATTGGAAGACTGACAACTCCCAGAGCTGTGGTTTTGGAGGAAGGTGATTGACACTGTTGTCTAAAGGACCAATTTACTACTGAGCTAAACACAGGGCGATTGGAGTTCAAAAAAACAATCTAGTTATATTGTTTTGCTTTAAAACAAGTTAATTGACTTACAAGTTCTCGAGACAACTCCCTCCCGTTCCTGTATGTAGATTACGTATGGTTCATGTAGGGGGGGGGGGGATAATCTTCTTCGTACTTGCTGGGTGATTCCAGATATTCGTAGCACTCGCGGAACACTACTCAGAGTCCTTCACACACGCTGGATGAGTGTACTTATCTGGTTTGCTGGGCGGGTAGTTGGTCCTGCAGTTGAGGTCTGGTGAGCTGGAAGTGGCAGGACTCTGCGTCTGATGTCGGCTGGCTCTTCCGGAATCGCTCCGCGCCTTCGGACTCTCGTCGGCTGCCCGTCGTTGGCGACCCGCTCCGCGCTCCTCGACGCCCGTCCGCTGACTGCCCGGTTTCCTCGGACTCCTCTCGTTTTGTAGCCTCCATCGCCATATTCAAACTGCCTCGTCTGCACGTGGTCCGGGAATCTCGTGGCGTCTCCCTGAGTAATAAAACACGTGTCTGGGGCTCGGGCTGCCCAGCGTGGACCTTCGGTTCTGGTATGGCCGTTTCATTGTCTCGTTCTGCACGTGCTTACTTGGCGGGCGGTCTTTGGATCAGCGCCCGCAGTGGTCCTTCCCTTGTCCCCGGATATGGCTGCCCTTCTGTTCGTACATCCGCTAAAAGCTTTCTTGGTTTATTACGGCGAAGCCCGGGGTCGTGGGACCTCGGCGTATCTTGGTGCAGCTGCCCTGTGCAGCTGTGTCGGCGGCCTGGTGCCTTCCGTTGCCTCCGGATGCCGTCTGCACGTGCAGAAAACATGGGTGTCCCGTCTTTGCAGCTGTGAGGCACGGGATCCTTTTTGGATACGTCCGCCACCCTTAATATTTATTGGTGTTGACCGCCTGCAAGCTTCGCTAGCGCGTGTGTTCTGACGGCCAAAATACATGGACGCGGGGAGCGTNGTGTGTTCTGACGGCCAAAATACATGGACGCGGGGAGCGTCAAGACTATAACTAGAAATGTAAATTTTGGAGATGGACTTTTATACGCAATGTTATATGGAAACAAGCCATTCAACATTTCTGGACTAACATGGCGGCACAAATGACTTTCTGTTACCTTACAAAATTCCAAAATTCTTTTACATGTGTGTTTAAAGCAGTATGGCGGTATTATTTGGTAGAGTAAATCTTTTAGCAAACATAGTTTAAAATGAAAGTGGCTGCGGTGGCACAGTGGTTAGACAACTCGCCTCCCTCCACGGCCAAACACACTGATTCCCAGAGAGGCCACCCCCTATTTTCTCATTTGATAAGCAGATGCTGCATTAGACCGGCGGGTTTTCTACTTTTTCCTCGCAATTCCATTCCGCCAGTTCTCCATCCCTCTCACTTCAGTCCTTCACCCCACTCTCAAGAGTTCAAGACGAAAGGCATTATAATTTGCTCACTCTCGTATACCAGCGAGTTGTAAAATCTTTATTGTACATATATTTTGTAGTATTATTACCTTCATCGGCATCGTTGTTTCAGTGGTAGAATGCTCGCCTGCCACGCGGGCGGCCCGGGTGATATTCCCTGCTGATGCAATGTGTATTTATTACTTCAGAAATAGTTTACATATTTTTAAGACTGGCTGTTTATAAGAAAGAGATAGGCTAGAAGCTTCTAGTATCAGTTCTCTCTATACATTTTCTTCTAAATAAATATGTGACAGGTAATGCTGAGGGTTTAAACGTATCAGTATATCAGTATCAGTGTATCCGCGTTAAGAACAAACATTAATAAAACCCATATAAAAGGTGTTGTAAGAAAAAAAAACTAATGTTAGTATTTTTCGGCGAAATTTTTAAGTTTTCTCCTGACATGTTTGAATTGTGGGTAAACTTGTAATTAACAATAGGTAAAATTAAGGTTATAATAAATATTAAATTTACTTGTGTTTGAAAAGGTTTTCGTGGAAATATATATGTAAACATAACTATACCATAATATGCTAATGTAAAAATAAAATACCTCTATACTAGCGGAAATAATTGACTCAATATTTCATAGATTTCAAAATTTTAATACAAGCCACTGTACTTATTCAAAATATGTATTACTACAAACATATTTAAAACATGAAATTAAATGTTTTAGTTTAAAATTAGATGTGCCAAAAACCTGTCAATTATTTTCTTACGGCTAAATATTTTACTCTATGTAAAAAGTCAGATTACTAGAAAAAAATATTGATATATTAGTAAAGAGTACAAAAGAATTGCCCAGGGAGAATGTTCCAAGAAAACCCACATATTTGTTCACCATCTGAAAAATTTCGCTGGATTTCTTGCAATCCGGGGAGTCGTTCTTAGTAAATCTTTGTATTGAGCTTGGAATGTGGGGCACGTGACAAGGTGAAAGTTGCAATTCAACAAACACATCTGTATCGTGGCACGTACGAGCACTATTTGTTGGTCTGGCCGAATATCTATTAATCTTTATCTACTCTCCGCACATTTACGCTGTTGCTTCGATTCAATATTGTTTTACAATTTATTCGCTGAAGCGCAGTTTGTTAATTGGGTAACTCTTCGTAGCCACCCCTGTCACCTCCAGACGAATGGTCGGTTGCAACACGAGACGTCGTGTGCTTGAGTGCAGTGAAGGGAGAGTCAAATGTTATGTCATAAATGCAATGAAGTTTTCATTATATAATGACGAAATTAAAGAAATCGCGCAATAATCGCCACCACGCTAACGTTCAATGATCATGAAACGAAATACCATCCTTTCATCTATACGCCAAATAAGTTGCGTTAATGTATTATTAAATGAGTAACTTTGTTTATGTTCCGATTTGCAGATACTTTTCGTTTCAAGTTTTCATCTGACTGCCCAATTTTGAGAATTCCGTTATCTAATCCCACAGGAGACAGTATCGCCTGGTTTTGCTCTACTAATCGATTACAATGTCTCAAACGCTAAGATATTGATAACAATATTTTAATTGTTGCTCCTCCCACGCAACTACTTAGGGTTAACTGCTGTATCTTTTATTGCCTACACACTAACTTCATACCGTACTTAGTTACGCATCAGCGGTGACTTATTATGACCATGCAGGTTTTTCATTGTCTCTAGCAGCCTTTAAAGTCGTATTATATGATGGTTCCTTAGAAGAGGGCAACGATTTAATACACACCTGTCCCTGCTTGTTTGAAATACGTAGAGTACTCCGTGTCTAATTATGTCGCTGTCCAAGAACGATTCATTACGGCCACATTCCTTTGCTTAACGCCCGGTAATTTACTTTTCGTTATGTCCGTTTGTTCATTTTCATTTCGATTGTTTTAAATTTTGCATGCTTTGTCCGAAAGTTGTATCACCCCCGCATTTCTCATCTATTAATTCAACTGCACAGTTGTCTCTAAGGCGAATGGGGAACAGCTGCGTGTGGCAATGGGCAAAGTATAGCTCGCTGCAACTTTCCAAAACACTGCAAAAGGTTGGCGAATATAACTGAAGTTTCCCACGAAACGTATTATCAACCTTAGACTGCAATTTTCACTGAAATTAACTATGAAAACTAATTATAATGTGGCACTGAGAGTTTTAAATCATGTATTTGTGGCTATTTGTTATGATAATTTGTTTGGTTAAACATGTTTAATATATTCTGTTTTATTTGTATGTAGTTCATTTATCATACAAATTTCCAGTAATATTATTCAGTTGTGTTGAAACTGTATGGAATTTTCTAGTAACAAAAATGGCATATTACTTTAGACTTGGAAGCTATTCTTCGTAGGTCACGAGAGTCTCTAACACCGAAACTCATATAATAATAAAATCATATAGTGTGGCCCTTGCACAAACCTATCATCCAGATATAGCCCCCATGCGAAGAAGTTTCCCCATCCTTGCAAGTTGCTATACGATCTTTGGACACCCAGCTCAACCCGTGTAATATCCCTTAACCCCATTCCTTGAAGAGGACATGTACTGAAAATGCGCAACTTAGCCAACTCATCCTAGTAAAAAGACAACGTTCAAATATTTTACTGTTAGATATGCTTCAGCGCTTCCATGTTTGTAATGATTTTAATTAGCTCCTGTTCATTAAAACAAATACAATTTTTAAAAATACATAGGCATTTACGTGCCCGTATATATATATATATATATATATATATATATATATATAAATAAATAAATATATATATATATATATCAGAAATAGCACCGAGTTTGTGAAATTAATGTCTGTAAATATGGTGGTTTTAAAAGTCATCGAAGTTGTAAGCATCTTCAATTCTACATTAATGTTACTTTGCTTGTTTATAGTATGACATAAAATTTTGTAACCATTATATAAAAATTATTAATGTTTTGTGTAGTCATACATGAAACTATTAAATGATGGAAAAATGTACTTCCAGAATGTATAGATACAGATTTCTTTCCTCTCCGTTGGTACTTAACAATAAAAAAAACAATAAAATAACTATCAGTTATGTTTCGATATACCTGATAGCTCTATGTGGAAGCAATAATCACAAATTGTTAACGAAAAACTAAAACGCTTAATTTGAAATCTTCGTCNCCTGATAGCTCTATGTGGAAGCAATAATCACAAATTGTTAACGAAAAACTAAAACGCTTAATTTGAAATCTTCGTCGGCTCATTTATATTGAATTATTCAAGATATTTGCAAAATGAGAACAAACATCATATATGTATACAACATATATAGTAGGGTTATCTATACACCTAAGTATATATTCCTGTTTAGCCTGTTCACGATAAAGTGTGCACTTTTGAGTCCCTTGTTACTTTTACCTTTCAGCCATATTTTATACTTCAATNTAGCCTGTTCACGATAAAGTGTGCACTTTTGAGTCCCTTGTTACTTTTACCTTTCAGCCATATTTTATACTTCAATCAACTTTAAAAAAATTATTGCCTTGCGAGTAATCAGCACAGTGTATATATTCTGCCGCACTTCGAAGTTAACGTCCAAGACTGAAATAAGACTCATTTATAGACCGTTATTCTTAATGAGAGGGTTTTCAAACGTGCTCACATCACTGTGTATAGCCTATATGGGTTTACACATGAGTTGCCGTGATAAAACTATTGCTGCTTTCTTTAACTAAAATTAACTTTAAGTAAGACCATATAAGAACGATATATTTTCTAAAATTAAATTAAACGCCAGTAGGAGTACTGAAATAAAATTAATAACAGATCCATTTGCACATTTACACAAAACCCTACACTATCCAACAGTTTTGCTCCACATTTCGATGAGTAAAGTCCAAGATAGTATGATTTGTACTGTTATATCAGAAAAGGAAACAGATTGGGAGAAGTAATTTGGGTTTATATTAACTACATCTGATAACTGACAATTTGTCGTTATTAAGAAAATTGCAAGGAAACACACACCTTCCATAAATAACCAACGCAAAGGATATGATCATTTATACGGTTTTATCTTACTGAGACTCGCCTTTATTATATGCAAAAAGAACTTCTTCTGTACCATTATTGCACGCATCGGCAGTTTACGTGGAAAATACATAACTGCTTTAGGTTAGTAGATTATACACAAAATTTACGTATACATATTTATTAATCAGTATTTGTCTCGATACCCAGCGGATGTTATTATTTGTCCATATTGAAATTAAATATTTTTTAAATATATTTATTTCAAAGCTCTTATGAATTATTATTTGATCAGTGTGGAAATATATTCTTTTTGTCGTATGTAAGGGTTCCTGTTGGTTATACATTGGCTTTTGAGGCGGCATATTTAGAAAAAATCAAGTATCCTATATGAAAGTATTAAAGAGCGCGGAATACTAATGATTTCGCATAATAACAGAAGTATAAATTTGTGTACAATATCTATGTATATGCAATACCTAGGTATATAACCAACGTGTCAGCTAGTGAAAAGATGTAAAAAAAAATTAAAATTAATTTATAAAGGTTTAAAAGTTTAATAAAACGTGTGTTGCAACCGTTAAATGAATGTGTCATAATCAGTCGGTTTTCTTTTCATACACTACGGCATTTCTTAAATTTATGTTTCGTTAGTATAAACTAATTATAAGAGTTTTTTATCTCAGTTCTCAATCATAACCTTATCTCTTAACAAAAATTAAAGCATATCGTCGACTGCCCATCAAAATTTCCGTGTAAATGGAAATACGAAAAGCGGAAATTTAGCAAAGAGAATCGCACGTAGATGCCTAAAACCAAATAATGGTTACAAATCTTGATCATAATCTATTTGTTTTTTCTGTGTATTGCTTCAACTTGTCAAAATAAATATAGTCCTAAAGAACGAATGAAAACTGCAGGAACCCAACATAGCGGCACATGTCAAAATACACCTCTTGTAGATATTTCC
This sequence comes from Clitarchus hookeri, assembly GCA_002778355.1. Taxonomy (NCBI): domain Eukaryota; kingdom Metazoa; phylum Arthropoda; class Insecta; order Phasmatodea; family Phasmatidae; genus Clitarchus; species Clitarchus hookeri. The sequence continues at coordinate 152,571 of NQII01004427.1, forward strand.
TCATTATTTTTTGTTTCAAAACGTAGCTACAAATTGTTTTTCTTTTCATTATTACAAAAAAACCTTTAAAGGCCACAACCGTAACAAATAAGGGAGGACCTTCATAATTATTTATTAAGTAAGGCGTATTTTTATGGAATCGCTCTGATAAACACTAATGATAAAAGTGCCACAGATGTAAATAATAACATCGTTGTACATATAGTTACTGTGGATTTGCGTTAGTAGAGATTAATAATTATTGAACAAATTGCTGTTCTTCCTTCCTTCCAACTGCTCTCACCCAATGCCGTACCGCTTGATGAGTAAAAAACCTAATCCTCTACAAGAGTGCCGAATACTGACATCGTATGTTTAAAAAGGAAAAAATCCGTAAATTTCTTGATTAAAAAAAAAATGTTTTTATTCCTCCAACAATAAGCTAAAAGCCATATTATTTTGTCATACTAATAAATCTAATTTTCGTGTGTGCAACATCGTGCAGATATACTTGATAAGCGGATTGCCCACCACCATGGATATGATTGATTAAGGCAAATGTTACACTGTGCAGCAACAAAATATGTATATTGGCGAATGACACACATGCATTTGTTGCTCCTTTTTTCCTCGTTTGCTTGAGATCTCTGACACCCAGCCCTCCGTCAATCGAATATCGAACCTGGACAATAAACAGAGCAAACCTGTCGTTCGCTGGGCTTGCTACAATGACTGTGCGTTACCGCAGTAGTTTGTTTACTCACGGAACGGATAGATTAAGAAAATTTCTTGAATTTCGACATTAATTTTAATTATTCGCGAATAGTTATTTTAAACTACCACAAAGTGGCAAACGAAATATAAACTTTTTGGTACAGCTATGTTCTTTCCCTGTGCGTATTAATCTGATTTACATCACTGCACCATTAGTGTTACAAATTTTATCCTGAATAACCTTAGTACACTGTTAAACATTAAATGTTATTATGTTACAACGCGCTTTAGTGCTACGTGAAAANCAAAATTATTTACAGCAACGCAGATAAATTTGTAACTTAGATTGAATAAATACCATAGTAATTCTTAATGTTGTTTTGTTATCACTTACCTTAGCTTAAGTTGAATAAAGTTATTCACAGCTGCCCATATAAAATAATACAGTCTTTTGAGTAGAATAAAGTAAGTAGGGCCTGTATAGGGTACCTTAACGTTACTTTGTTACCATAAGATACAAAATTATGTGGCTAACTTTATCCTCAGAAACCGAAATAAAGGCTCATATTCTATCAGATAAAAAACAAAATTCATTGTTGACCATAAATTTACTTTGTTGTCTGCTGTATCGTTATATGAATGACGTTATCCCCAGAAATATTAAATAATGTGTTTTTGTTGATTAAGTGTAACTCGAAAAGCAACGTATCATTATTTAGTTAAAACAATCTGCAACAGTTACTTATCGAGTACAATGTTCTCACAAAATTAGGAAATTCGTTTGTCAATAAAACAACTTTATAAACTTTTATTGTTAAAGTGTCTACCCGTTCTTTTTGCATGTTATTTTTTCTGTTATTACCAAAATACATGTTATGCGTGGGGTGGGAATAGTACCCTGGCCGCCCGCGTGGTAGGCGAGCATTCTACCAGTTACCGTAAGTAAGCAACCCTCTAGGAAATAATGTCTTGTGTATACATATTTTAGACAATTTCTGTATGTTGACATTTTTTTTAAAATAATAGGTATAAATCTATCCCACGACTTCGCATGTATTCTGTGACGTTTATGTATTTTTTACGCCAGTATTTTTGTATTCCCTTCTCTCGGACCAATATTTAACGACTGGTTTACTTGTGGAGACGTGCTGTGCTCTGATCACTGGTACCAGTCACTAAGCGGTACTGGTCACAGGTCCCAGTCACTAAGCGGTACTGGTCACGGTTTAGAAGCACGCTGCGATCAATTGAGCGAAAAGGGAAGCTGTAATCGTGTTTCTCTCCGTTTTGTAAGTCTATGAGATTATTACATAGCAGTACAATCTTCTTTGTTGGTGGGACTGCAATAACCGAGCATTCGATTTTCTTTTTTTAATTCTTAACATAAACTTCGACGGCATGAATATGAGCAACTTTTTAAGAAAAATGCGTGTGCTGACAAATATAGTTTTGAATGGTATGCGTTTAAATCTTAACACTCTTCTTTCGTACATTTTTAGAGGCGAACTATAACATTCGGTAGAGACTGTTGCGAAAGGAGAAGAGGAAGTAATATCTTGTAGAACGTCTCTGGTTTTAGAAACCTCAGTACTTTCTCAAATTTCACTACGTGATAAATTTCCCCCTTAATTTTAAAACCCATAAATTTTAAAACCTATAATAGTTTTACTATAATAAATTAAATATCTTTATATCGCCATGATATACGAAACCATTGACAGTATGATACAAACATGTGTATACACACGCACAAGTGTGCGCAGATTAGTAACTTTTCGCTATTTTAAATAAAACAATCAGCTAATTTTATGAAAACCATACTTACAGTTTAAAATTTATCTGGCATAAAATTTTGAATATTTTTTATTATGCGATTTAGCGGATAGCCAAAAGTAAGTGTACTCATTTTACAGTCATTAAAATTTTCCAATTCTTCTGATATATTTAATTTCATTGTAAAGTGTCTTAAGGTCAAACATAATACAGTAACAATAATAAGGTACGAAATTTCGTACATTTTATAATTCACCTGATTTTACTTACATCTTCCGGATAGTTTTGAGNAACAATAATAAGGTACGAAATTTCGTACATTTTATAATTCACCTGATTTTACTTACATCTTCCGGATAGTTTTGAGACATGAAGGATTGCCTATTTAAGTATAAAGGATTTCTCTGTGTTAGCAGGAACAGCCCGAATAACAGCGATTATCTTTAGGACTTCCAGAAAGCAGAGGTAAATTCCTTAGCCAGTATAGCTAAAGAGACGTGTACGAATAGTCTCATGGCATAAATTGTGCTTTATAAAGGCACCTAAGCGTATGATACGTGTAGCAAACGGAATACATTTATCAATATTCTGGTGTAAGGATTAGTCATTTTTAGTTAAAAGAAACATAACTTAGTGTTTTAGTGTGTTATCGATCAACTTAATGGCGAGTAATCGACCTTGGACTGTGGTGTGTTGCATGTTTGTGATCGTGACCTGGACCTTGTGCCACGTTGGCCGTGGCCTCTTATTCATTTTCTCCAACGTTCAAACACCGCGAGCTCGTCGCTCATCGCTAGCTGCGCACTTCCGCAACACAAATCCTTACACATTCGAAGAATCTGCAATCAACGCACAAAGTTATCTATTTCTGGGAAGTATAGATGTTATGACGAGTGAGGTAAAGGTTTCATGCCTGATCTCCTTGTCAACGATCTCAGATAGGAGGTAGAATTAAGAGATATTATTCCCGGATGACCTCAACTATGTAGGACCTTGCTACAAAAAATCGTAAATAAAATAAATATCATGATATAATCTAGATTTTCAACAACCGATTAAAATTTTTTTATTAATAATTACTAAAAAAAAAAAACAATTGTATTATTTCGATATCAAATAATATTTGTTCAGATATTCAACATCTCATATACTCTTGTCCACTAGTTATACTCACTGGAGTGTGCTGTTTACTCGACGTTCCTCCACATACGTTTTCCGACATTGGCGACAATGTCCTTCGTTCATATTTTCCTCCTGACTACACCTTCCTCTTTCACGTTTTGTCTTCTCTCTTCCATATTTTAATCACCTTTACAATATTTGTTTAGGTCTGATTTTTATATATTTTTAACTTGTTTATAAAGTATTTACTGAATAAATTTCATTTAAAGTTTTTAATACAAACCCGTTTCAGGTATATTAACAGTGTAAAAATAATTTGTCTATTAACGGCACCTAGCGTAGAATGGTCAACGCAGGACGCATTTGAGCTCCAGGCCACATGCAGTATATGTGCAAGATTGGCCGGAAGTAGAATGACGTATGCCGTACACAGATGCGTCCTTAGACAGGTAAACAAACAACTTGTTTGCGAATTTTGTGTATCGTGGGTGTATTGGAATATGACTCAAGTACCTCATAGCAGTGAAGTATAGCGTCAGGAACAAGCGTGGTACATCGGAGTCTTAATCAGCGCACAGCAGAGCGTTAGGTGAAGGCTCGCTACGAAGAAGATGGAAAATAAAGAAATGAGAGAGGAATTAAACACACAGTTACGGCTGATAACACACCACCGAAGGGCATGTGTTAAAGGCGTCAAAGATCTATGAATTTATCTCACATTTTAGGCGTTGCATCGGTGGTTCAGTGATAGAATGCTTGCCTGCCACGCAGGCGGCCCGGGGTCGATTCCCGGCCGATGCAGTGTTTGCTTTCACGGCTTCATCTAATGTACCTCACTTTTATGAAATTTAAATTCCTTAAAAAAATTAATTGTATAAACTGTTGTATTTTCCTCCTCCTCAAAACAGCACAGCCCTATATACACAGGTTCGTGCCATTGTGTGTCTGCCGTCAACATTTTGCTTGGAGTTGTCATTAGTCGGATGTAGATAACAAGAGAACCATTACAGAGTCAAAACGTTTTTATTTAGTTTCATGCAACAGGGCAGCATAAATATGGCTTTGACTCAGCTCGCATTTATATTAAAATCTAGTTTGACTTTTCTCAATTCCCTATTGGCCCCTGCCACACATGTTTTGTTTGGATTATATATATAAAAAGTACTTTTTTTGCATTAATTATTTGACACAAATCTCTTTAAAAGTTGTTTATTTATTCTGCCATATCTATATTAAGGTGCAACAATTGTTTGCAAGATTTTTTATGTGACGATTGGTAACGTTTTTGAATTATGCTAGAATCTAACCTCCGCCCAACACAAACAACTTGGATTGACCTACAATCATCCTACCACCTCGCTTACTTCGCAACTGTGTGAAATGTTCAGGGAACTTAGATACAAACATAAAATAGCAAACATCAGTCAGTTTCCTCATGCGAAAATTGTTCATACTCTCGAAATATATACAAATTCTTCGCATTTAAATATCATTGCTAATTTTGAAAGCCAATGTAAGCCAAATTTAGTACATATAACATGGTTTAAAAGTCTCTATATTAACGACATGCACCATTATTTCAGAATGAGTAACATTTTTGCGACGAAATAACGGAAATTTATTACAGATAGGGATTCAATATTTCTAATCTCTGTGCTTATTTATTAATGAACAATTAATAACTTTTTTATACTGTTTCAATAAGTGTATTTACTTTTACAAAAGGGTTTTTATAGATTCTGGTTGGATTTGTTTAGACTGGAAAATCGTTAATATTTACTGATTCCGTTTTTCAGCGCTGTAAGAGTAACTTACGCATTCATAGGAAAGGAAATCTTAAGACCATTAACTTACACGCAGTCAAAAGCCTAAAGGGATTATCTATGTAAATATTTTTTGGATCGCGGAAAACACAAGCACATTACACAAGTATTTGAGTTTTTATGGTATAGGAAATCAAATCTTACATTTCTACTCTGTAAGGTTAGGTTATAGGCAATAATTTATATAAGACCACTGCAAAAATAATTAAACATCATGCCACAATATTAAATACCTTCATCGGCTCTGCATATAAAAGTCAGCTGATAAACTTTCATGTGGTTATGGTTTGGTTTATTCATTGCCATTTTACTCCAAAGACGCTTTTAAATTTTCCTAAAATAGCGTATGTTTTATTTTTTAGACGGTCGCTGCATGTTCCATAAAATACCTGCTTAGTAACATACACTCAATATAATGATAAGCGAAAACTGAAATGTTTCTTAAATTATACATGTGAGAGCACAAAATACTGCAGGTCCCACCGAGATTTGAACTCGGATCGCTGGATTCAGAGTCCAGAGTGCTAACCATTACACCATGGAACCGCCATACTGCATACTGATGAAATCAACATTCAAGTAGTTAGCAGATAAAGATGAAGAGTCACTTATTATGCTTATCTCAACGGTGCTAAGTTCAATGACTTTTACGTTGTATTTATCGACGTCAGAAAACGAGTAGACGCACCATGAGCATCTAGGTCATCTGCACTGAATATTTTATTTTAAGTTATTCATTGTGAACTCTGATATGCAATTGACTTTGTTGATAGTTTTGTAACTCTCTCGCCGCTGGGGTATCAGGTTCGATTAAAGACCCGAAGCGGGTGTGTATTAATAATACTTCCGGGCAGTGTTCCTTATGATACAAGTGTGACAGACACTGCCGCACTGTGTGAGTATTCTATGGGCACTCTCGTACTTTCTCAAATCATCATTCCCCTGCATCGGTGTCCCAATCTCAAGTCACAATAGTGGCATGCACTTGGTCTTTGGTCACGTCCCAGCCAGTGGAAGCTAATAGTAATGACGACCAGGCTGTGTACAACCTGTTGCATAAATATTCGGCTATCATCGGCAATCGCGCAACTTACTATAGGAGACCAATGTTTTTAGCACGTCGTCATGCTTCATCAGGCTGCGCGCGCAACGACATCTCCCATCGCACGTTGCAGCACGCTCACCGTGATTTCACCAGTTTTGCCAGACTTACGAGAATACTAGTATTTGTACTATAGTTTCTCTCTTGGGAACAGGTACCAGACCTGTCAAATTCTGGTATGCATACCTAATTTTTGTTGGTCTGAAATAAATATGTTTAAATTGAATTAAAATATTAATTTTGTAAAATTAATGCTGTAAGAAATCTCTGTGCGCCCAGAAAAAAAAACGTAGTGATAAAATATAACACATCAAAGTGTAAAATCCGAAATAAAATTTTTATAACCGGTGTTTGAAAATTATGTATGAAATTATGTAAGAAAAATATTATAAAGTATTGAATCTCCGTTATTACAAAAATTCAAGCTTAGAATAGGGAGGGGGTATTTGTTTTTAGATTTTATTGGAGTAACAGAATTTTATGGAGAATTCGAGAATTTTTACGACGCATGGTACCATAATTTCACATCGCACGCATTAGATAAGAATACAGTGGCGAAGTGGTGGGGCGGTTATTTGATTTAAATGTGTACTAAATCTCTGGTTGACTGCGCGATGCACATATGAAAATTAATGAGCTTACTTGGTATTTGTTTGTATTACTGATAAAATAAAGATTTAAGACAAGCCCTATATATTTATTTATTTCCCCAGCATTTCTTTGAACGATTTGTAAGTTGATCTCGGGATATCTTTCCTTTCAAAACAGAACATCATGCGCTAGACCGGAAAAACAACCGTATTGACATTAACAGGCTTGTGGTATCACAGTACACATTGATTTGATATTTTAATTTATTTTATATAGTAACCGATTTGCCATGCTTCAAGCTGACGGATAAAACTTTTTTCAAGGACAAGTGTTACTGATGTACACTGAATGTTTCATTCTGGCTTGTTATTTATATGCCCGTTCCTCGTAATAGGTGACCATCTTGGCCAAGATTGCTTGAGAGTTACCTTCGTACCATTTATTAATAATGCTGCTTAGATTGTTCAAGGTAATTTATTTACAATGGGACTACCAGGCAGTTTTTATTTCATCTGCATCATTACTATTGGATGTCTAACATTTTAGTTTTAGGTGTTTTTAACATTTTAGTGTCCTTGGCTATAACTTTGAGGTTATCTTTAAATCTCCAAAATATTTAATAATGTTAAAATAATGAATACTCACGGAAAACTCTGGAAGTGTTATTAAATGTTGTAGTGTTATCGACCCCGCTATTACAGTCTTGCAACTATAATATAAAATTTCCATAACATGATTAAAGTGATTGCTTTATTTGGAAGTCATAAAAAATTTTACACTATTTTTTTAACGTATCTTTCTCAAATATAGCATATTGTATCAAAGTGATTTCAGTATCTTGCAATAACACTCACACCGACATCCGTGTATGTTATTTTTTTTATTTGTCTCCAGACCAATCCTGTTAATTGACTCTTAGTCGTGTGTCCATCTAATGCCATGTTACAAATAAAAATAACTCAATGCATTATAAACAAAGGTCAGTATCCATATTGGTCAAATAAAACTTTTCCATCCTCATCGTTCATTTATAAAAGTTTTTATTCTATAAACATAACACTTTTTAATGTGACTACTTTACAAGCTTTAGTAATTATTAATTACGTTAAAATGGTCGCTCAGTCACTAGTCTATTCAGAAAGTGTAGGAGAGAAGAAGGATTGGGAAGGCACCATACAAATTTACTTTGACCTTGGATGTATAGAACAATGGTCGCATCATCTTCTGTAAACGTATTCTGCTTTGTAACAAAACAATGAATGAATGGGATAATTAAAACAATGTATTTCATAACACTGTGCAGGAGACTGAAACGCAGCAAAACTGACGACAAATGTTCTGCTCCAACAAACTCGCAGCCATATGGGGTGAAAACACACATGTATTAATTCTTATATTCCTGCTCTCCATACTTGCTACAGAGGCCAGTGTTGATTACCAGGATTTCCTGTGACCACACAGAAAGGCTAGATGTGAAACCAGTTCTTGGTAATATGTTCGCCGTAACAATACAAGGCGGCAAGACGGGTGACGAAAAGCGGTAGGCTTACAGCAACTTTTATTATTGTTTGAAGTAGAAGGTAGTAACGTTAAGAAGCATAGGAGGTTCAGTGGTAGAACGATAGTCCGCCAAGCGGGCGGGCCGGGTTTCATTTCCGCCTGATGTTAGGGGTGATTTTGAATTGAAAATTTTATCCCATAATGACAGCAGTACACATTTCCAAAATTAATCCAATCGACATAAGATGCTTACAAACAGATAGGTTTGCGCTCATTCTGCTTGAATTCACCTAACTCATTTGTACGAATTTTGGAAACATTAAAAAAACAATTAATCAGTAGAACGATTCTACGCCCCATACAGGACACTGCTGTGACAAAATTGGAGTATTTTGGGAAAGAAGTCAAGTTTAGTTGCTGACCATCACGCTACAGAGTTATTTTCGCTGAGTTTATTCCCTTCATCACTTAATTAAGTTTAATTGTCTCAATTTATCGCTTATTACAATGGATACGATGTAACATGACCAAATATCATTTAAACGCCTCTTATGGTGTAGTGGCATAATAAGTCAATTCTGGTTTTACTTCGCTACTAAATCTTTATTTTAAGTATCACTTCACAAAAAGTTTAATGTTGGAATTATTTAGTGTGACAAAAATAATAATTGTATCTGCTTATGACTGTAAAATGTAAGTGATTTCATAATGATAAAATAATAAATGTTATTCCAAAACACAAAAGCAAAATAAGTGTACGAAATTTAGGTTTATATGGTAATGACACGACTAAAGTTAAATCAATATTGTCTGTAATATACTAGTTTAAACAAGTAAATTGGATCTGCTGTAAGCTAAAAAGTGTTACTGTTACGATCCAGAAGCAAAACCAGTGCATATTAAGTAAAACCTTTAATAAAAGGAAACGTTACAAAAATTGTTTCTTGCAGATTTACGTCGGATAATGAATGGATTAATAAATGTCAATAAAGCAAATTGTGAGGCCATTTACAACCAGAAGCCGAATTTGATGTAATGATTCTATGACTACTACATATAAAACCTAGAGTATTAAATAATTGATATCATACGTAAGAAGATGCACTCGGCAGTTTTCTGAGGCATGGTTTTTAAAGAAATTCTCAAGATATCTTCCGTCTCTAAAAACACAAGCTTCATATCGCCATTGCACAGTCTCCAGGAAGCGCCCGTCCTTTCTGGAGAATGTGCGGATTGTCTCGCAATCGCCGTCCTTACAACTATAAGGACTTCCAAACGTCTTATCAGGTGTACATATAAAAGAGACAGACAATGGCTCGCAATAAAAACAACAAATTCAAACCAGAAACGCGTGGAGGTCATGGGGTAACACCATCATTCTCTTAACAACGTTCACAGAAAATTGTATTTAAAAGATATCGATTGGCGGGGATGAAACAAACAGGACGTTCATCAGTCTTCATGTATATGTATTGCTTTTTTTTTTTCATTTATAGCATCTTTTATTTTATAAAGGTAACTGTCATATAAAGTAGTAATACGTAATTTCATGTTACCCATAGATGAAATACACCACTACTCACTGAGTATTCATAAACTAAGCCCATTAAAATTTACAGAAATGTTTCTTAATTTTTTAAGATTTTTTTTTCACATATATGATAAGTCAATAATTAGAGGACTTATTTCTTTGTAAAGCTAGACTCATCTGCAATAGTAGAGGCAGGATGGAATAAATTCATAGGTTCCACGTTGTTGCAGGAAGCACCGGAATAAAACAGACCGAGTAGGATGTTCCCTTGACACTAGTGCGTGCTGTAAATAGTAAGAAAATGAGATACCATTGTGCAGAACTGTCTAGGTCGTTCCGTGGTAACTTCTACTACTGAAGACATTTGCACTGGGCCGTCACAAGAACCCTGTTTGACTAAGCAAGAAGAATCACATCGTTTACATTTAGGACTATATTTCAGGTTACACAACGCCCACAGTCATTACTAACAGAAATAAACTTAAGATATTCGCTACGACGACGTAGAGCTTCAAACTTTGTACTTTTTGTAATTTACGCTCTACAAAAACGCTAACCTTTAAAGTTATGTCCGTTTATCATCATACTGATGAGAGGAGGGACTACCGTCTTCTTAAAATATTTAAAACTACCTGTTCGGTGTCACGTTAAGCAATGAAGTTATAAGTTTACAAAAACAAATTTTATTTACTGTTCAATGGCATGCATGTGCGCATGTGTTTAGTGCGAACTATGAGTAAAGCAAACAGACAGAAAATGTCCCAGTCGATAAGAAACATTTACAACATTTAAAACCCGCTACAGGTACATGGCTGTTTAATGTATTATATTCTATGTATATGAGGGAAATAATATTATATATATATATGATTCAACGAAAATATTACATATTTATTATTGATATATAAAAAATGTTGTTATTCTATAAGTAAAAGGTTTTTCTTAAAGTTTTTTTATTCGTTAGGTGTCAAAGACCAAAACGCTTATTTATTTACTCAGTAAACACACTGATTTGTAGGAGCAATTTATTTTAATATATTTACTTATGGTTTAAGTCTCCCGGCGCCGAGAGTTTACTAATATAGTAATTAATTATTTGTTAATCATTTATCTTGGCTTCCACAAAAATAAAGCATTTTATGAAACGGGGACAGATAATCCCCTCCCTATCCTAACTAAAAAAATTCACACAATTTCTGAAAAAAAAAAAAAAATTTAATTAATTAATTAATTTTGTGCAGAATGAGCAAGTAAAAATGTTTTAACTGTTATGCTCCATTGAGGAAAACCAAAATTATATACAAGTAAATTTAAAAAAAATATTTATTTTATTAAAAGCACGACCACAGTTCAGAAAGAGGTCACAAAAGCGAGTGTTTTATTCTTTGATTTATTAAAATACTGGAAAAGTAGGTTTAGCATAGACTGCTTTTTTCTGTGCTAAAACTCTGGATACGGTGTGGAAATGTGTGTGTTCTTCATATTTAGGTTTGTGTCATAAAAATATATTTCTCTACAACGTGAGGAAAGTAAATTGTGTATCCTAGTTATAAACAATAACGTTGATATAAAACAATTAATTTTAAAGTTATTAGAACTAATTTTACATATTTTTGTCAGGATATATAAACGGACAATTAAGTTAGGAAATTTTAACACATGGGTATAAATAATATTGACGAAATACTTAAAAGTTGGTATGGTAGGTTGATTGACGTATCGTTGACAGCAATGAAGGAGTCGGAAACAAATGCAACACTAGTGAAACAATTATGAATACACGCATGTCCTACCTGGGACTCGAACCCAAGGAAAGTTGTTGTGAATATTGAAGCTAGCTTGTGGACTTACACAGCAGTGAATGTTATTATACTTACTCTGCGACATGTCAAACGTCTAGGAGTATACTCGGGATCATATATTAAGGGCTAACTGAAGGCAGTGTAGTTTGTATCTACGGATTTTTTCGGGAAAATATTTGTTCTTTATTAAGTTTAGTTTCACCCCAAACATTTTTTGCATAAAAGCTGTTAACCTGTCGTGATCGCATTATTAATCATATGTGTTTTTGTGTTCCAGGTTTTTTTTTCCTGACGTCTTCAGCATGGATTGCAGCTATCGATGTGCAAACCTAAGGGGGTTTCCAACTTCTTTCGCCTCCTACTGCCTCTGGGGCAAGTACAATACCACTGATAGGTTTACGATTTTTTAATGTTCAATATACTTTGTAATCCGAAAGTTTTGCATCAAGCATGAGAGGATGTGTGTACAAAATCGCTGTAGGGAAGAGGAGAAAGTATATGAGAAGTCTGGGATGCAGATTGGGTGCAAGGATTCCTTGGAGCGTCACCTGAGGAGTCTGAAGGGCACGGTTTTGTAGAAAGCAGCTGGAAACTGAAAATTTGGTAATGCTCCATTTTACAATGAAAGCGATGCCAGAAGACACGAAAAGGGGAATAAATATAATCCACCGAAGAAGATAGTACCTTGTGAGGACTAGGAAAAAGAATATTCCAGGGCAGATAAATTAAAAGAGCATGCCAAAATGTGTGCACGCCTGGCACCCCCACCAGCGAAGAAGGTCAGACGTCATTGCACCCAACACCAGCACATCGTTCAAGGATTGTCGAGGAGGCCGCACAGCCTACGGCGCATGGATTTGTGCTGGACCAGACTGCTATCAGAGGGAATCTTTAAACATACGTGGAAGAAAATACAAATGACCGGACCAATGACGTGTGCACATACGTGGAAGAAATGAAACAGAGTATGATCGACCAGCTGCAGCAAGAAATCATGGAAAACGGCCAACAAAATTAATGTTTTTTTTAGTTTGGCAATGGCAAACCTGAGCCCCATGAAAATGAAGTGGATTAACGTGACTTCAACACCAAAATCATGCCTATTTACAATGATTATGGTGTGGAAGAAGCTGTGGCAGCCATTTTAATCAAAATATGCCAAGGAGTGGAGGAGTACACGACAAAGGGGTCCGGATGGACACGCTCCACCGTAAAGAGAATGCAGCTCAGATTAAATAAATTGCACTTACTGTGCGCATCGAGCTACATTGATTTGACAGCGACAATAAAAAAATTACTATGAAGCGATACAAATGAAAAACGAGGATTACGGACGATTTAAGTATGCCATACTCGCCAGTTACATTTAAGGTGAAAACCCACATTATGTAGACAAACGCCACAGAGAACTGGAAAGCAAGATCAACTTTAGTGGCATCGAGTTCCCCACATATCTGCACCAGATATTGAAATTTGAACAACTATATCCTGGAGTGAGCATAAATGTATTTATTCTCAATAATGTAATGAAGGTGGCACCAAGAGGAGTTGGTATATATAGAGAAGCCCACACATTTGGATCTCCTCCTTCTCACCAACAAATACAATGAACTCCTCACATACATAATAAATTTGCCTTGTCTGATGAGGGACGAAATGACAGCCCACGAGGAAAAAATACACATTTGTAAAAGGTGTTACATGCATTACGATGACCAGTTCTGAGTGACAGAAAAGACGAGCGAAGAGATGTTGGCAGATCACAGAAAGTATTTCAGCACTCACGCTCCTGAATGATTTGTGATGCCAAGCAACGACAAGAAGGGAAGAATACCAACCCTCAAATTTAAAACCATCATAATGAAAACAAGAGGCCAAAAGTTATATATGAAGATTTCTAGGCCATTCTTCTGCCCGTTCAAATCTGCCAGGCCGGCTTCCAGACATTCGGTATGCACTCTTACCAGAAGCACGAGGCATATAGTTTTTGCTATTGTGTTCAAATAGATAAAGACACTATATCTGCTGCCAAAACACAAAAAAAAAAAAAACAAGTCTGCCAATGGGGCCAGTAATTTACTCTGGGGAAGATGTTGCCATGATTTTTATCAAGGCAATTGTTGATGTTGGAAAAAAGTGAAGGAAATTTATGATGAGATCGAACCAATGATGCCGCTAAGCAACTTGGAAAATTTGAATCATTCCTTGGCCGATACCGCCAAGAAAAATTCATCAATGACAACTGGAAGATAAAGGACCACAACCACTACACCGGAAAGAATATAGGGCTTGCATGCAATTGCAACAAATTCCTCCTCCGCCCAAAGGAACTGCCCACACTATTCCACAATATTACGTATGATGAGAACATTATTATGAAACATCTGGGATACGAAGAAAATTTTATATTGAAATCTACATCCAGCTTAAGGGGACTCCAAGAGAATGTTGACGGGAGACACATAATCACGCGAACCTGTGTATATAGGGCAGTGCTTTGGTTAGGAGAAGAAAAATACGACAATTTATACAATTAATTTTTAAAGGAATTTCCATTTCATATAATTTAGTTACAATATTACAAATCGTAAGAATAAACTCTGCATCGGCCGGGATCAAACCCGGGCCGCCCGCGTGGCAGGCGAGCATTTTACCCCTGAACCACCGATTCTACGCTAATTTAATGTAATATATTTATTTACCCTGGTTGTTAACACATCTATTTCGGTTGTGTGTTATCAGCTGTAACTGTGAGTTTGATTCCCCTCTCATTACTTTTTTTTTCACATTATTTGGTAGCAAGCGTATCACCTAACACTCTGCTGTGCGCTGTTTGCGACTGCGATGTATCACGCTTGTTACTGAAGCTTTAATTCACTACTATGAAGTACCTGAGTCGTATTCCACAACACTCACGTTACACAAAATTCAAAAACAAGTTGTTCGTTTACCTGTCTAAGGGAACATCTGTGTACAGCAAACGCCATTCTACTTCCTGCCAATCTTGCACATATACTGCATGTGGTCTGGAGCTCAAATGCGTCCTGCGTTGACGTCACGTTGGAGAGAATTGCTGTAGGAAACGGACTGTCATTTGTGTAAAATAATTTAAATATCTTGGGGTCCCGGTGGCTGAGCGGTTAGACTGCTCGCCTCCCCTCAAGGTGAACCGGGCTCAATCCCCGTCCGGTCACTCCGCATTTCCCCAAGTGGGAATCGTGCTGTGTTTCCTCGGAAATCTCCCGTTTTACCCACTCATACATTACAATATTTAAGTAAGGAAAGTTAGGGGAAGGTGTCTGATGTTTCTGTACAATCCTTATCTTTTTCTTCAGCCAATATCAAAGTAGGAGCTGTTTAGATATTCAGTTGCATTGCACACTCAAGACAGATTTTAATAGTGGATAAATATCCCAGAATTTTTCTAGCAGCTTCTCTAGTTCAAGCCACGGAACACGGCCTTCGTACTAAGAATCATTGAAAAGTTCCCCAACCCCCTCCTGAGCAATCCCAAAACATGACGATCAATTAAAGGTCATTGTTTATGCTGTTCAAAGCAGGAATTGGAACCTTTCGTTGTATTTAATAGCATAACATTATATTTGTAATTTTATATTGTTCTTATTAGTAGTGGCCACCAGGTGCAACGAAACCCTGCTTATGACGTGGTTTGCATCACTCAATTCCAATATCCCCCTTCCCACCTTACATCCTATCAACCGTTGTCAGCAACATCGGTAAATATGAGATTTCATACGCCACGCCACAATATGCCCACCTACGTATATTATGTAAAATGTGTTTTCCCATATAAAATCGACTTCTAAATAACAACACATCAGTAAACATTGGTCTCAAACTATAGGGTTTATCTTCTCCCGCTTAGAAACATACTTTACTATTTATATCACAATTGATTCATTTTCGAAAATGTTTTACTATTCCAAGTTGTTGTCCTGAAAATAAGTACTACTTTACATATTTTCACCTGGACCGCGTAACAATCTTCGGTTATTTCGTTGAAAGAAAATGTCAAAATTTGGAGTTTAAAATAAATATAACATCCGGTAACATTATTAAAACTTATTGGGTTCGTGAAAAGCTAAGAAACTTCTGTGAAACAATTCAGCTATGCTTAAACCAATTTCAATACTCTGCGGCCAAATAAAAAATCCTTTAATCTTCGACAATGCAGATAAAGTGAAAATTATCAGAACTCATTCCAGGCACTTAAAGTTGTCTAACCGCAGCACAAGTACTGTAAATGTAATGAAACCAGTTGGGACTATTGTTTAAATATATATATATAGAATCATTTTCATGGGAGAAAAATTAGTTTAAAAATAAAGTAAGTTTTCGTTGGCATGATTATTCCAGAATAACAATGTGTAATAATAATATTTTAAATCACTATTCTTAAAATATGTTTTGATTAATATTATGAAAATATATTCTTAAAAAATAAAATATGAATTATGTCAAAGTATTTAATTTTTACTATATTTATTAGATTTTTGTTAGGTTTTTATATACATAAATTTTTTTCATTTAAGAGATTTCATTAATTTTCTTGTGTCAGTCATCCATCCGTCGGTTTGGAACTGCTCATCCATCATTAGAACTGGTGATCCATCCTTCGGTCTGGAACTGCCATCATCTTCTGGTGTTGCCCTCCCACATAACTGATCGCATAGCTGCTAAAGAAACTTTCTAGCTAGGTTTCCGGCTAAGGACGGAGCAACACAGTTAACTCTTCAGCACTACAGTGATATAAAACAATTATTGTTATCATTAATTTACAGGGTGCTGCAAGAATGAGCTGTACATGTGTATTACAACGCTGAATATTATAGAACCCCAGGACATAAAAAACAATCTCAACAGAAAAATGAAACAAAACGAAAACAGAGAAAAGTAACGCGAAAGAAGAGATGATGGAAAAGTGGAAAAACAGAAAGATAAAAAGTAGATAGACAGGTTGGGTAAGAAACATACTGCCTCTAATTTTTACAATGGGTAAGATGTCACAAATAAAATATAAAATACTTCACCACTCGCAAATACAGTGAAGTCTAAGGGTTGGAACCCCCCAAGAATTGGCTTTAATTCCTGGTTGGAGGCCCAAACATAAGTCACAGCCCCAAATACTCGGGCAGGAATGCACAAGCTAAATTGCCGAAGTTAAATACAACATGTAACAATCTATAGTCAAAATTGATGGTGTTGGTGACACAACCTCTTTCTCTCTCTCTCTCTCTCTCTCTCTCTTTATCACCCTGTCTCAGTGCATCAGGTCCTATACACCCCTTTGTGCTGCTGCATGACAAATCTCGTACTGTTAACAAAATTGAATCATATGCCCCCAGGGAAAAAGCAAATACGAATTTTATAACTGGAGAATGTGCGGGTTAAAGAATGTCGAGGGGGTGGGGGTTAAAATCACTTCTGATTTGAGACCCCCAAGGTGATGAACATCCCTTACATCCCAACTTCATTCATCCAAAACCCAGGGAAAGCGACGATATTTTGAACATACCAGTCCCAGCCCTCCTACATCCCGCCGAACCGTGA
This sequence comes from Clitarchus hookeri, assembly GCA_002778355.1. NCBI lineage: Eukaryota > Metazoa > Arthropoda > Insecta > Phasmatodea > Phasmatidae > Clitarchus > Clitarchus hookeri. The sequence continues at coordinate 170,079 of NQII01004427.1, forward strand.
GCTCATTGCTTCAATCTACGTCATGTATGCATCATCATAACTAAAACTACAGCAATTATTACGTCTTCAGACATTAAGTAACATACCTTGCAAGATAAATAATTCAGCTCGTAAATTCTCTAGTGTGCTTTCACTAATTTTACCATTGTCACACTGCCATATCACCATCAAGGGTTACTGACTAGACAACAATACTCATCGAATATATTGAACTTGATTATACAAAGAAAATGTTAAGTAGTTAATCTATATAAGATTTACTTTAGAAACGCAATATCCTCTAAATGTAAGTTTGCCTGTGAGTGGGTTTCTGTCAACAATGCTTCAGCATGCTTGACTTAAGGTCTATAAGTTGTAACCTTATTTGCTGAGACCATGAAAGGAAATTATCTGCCTCGTTAAAGGCAACCAACACATTAATTGCATGTTCAGAAGTATTGTATTTTAATTCTACGAATATTTCAGTGTCTTACATAAAATGTATCACAAGAAACTGGCCAATACGAAGTGCTAAAATAATATTTATACTAGCTGTTAGTCAACTCACCCGAAATATTTCAGAATGTGATTACGTTTGGAAAATTAAAGCTGAATTCCAAAGGATACACACGCCCTCGAAAATCGAGTTGAAAAAGGGAAATTTTGCAAAATATCATAAATGTTGTGGAATGAAAGTACAATTATCTTGCTAACGTATGGTTTTGTTGATATCTTAATCCAATGAGAAATCTTGTTTTTAGATCATCCGCATTCATATACATTATCGGGGTTGCCAACCTCTTATTACATACAACTGTTTACCTTCAATTTTTATGGAAATCCGATACCACCTTAATGAGTTATATGCTTTTTTAACAAAAGTTGCCATTAAGTTTTATGTCGCTAGGAGCAACCATTTCTGTTTGAATAGCTCACAAAATTTTCAGTATCTAAGAAACAATGTCTGGTATGTAAGCAATACTTAATACTCTCGGAAGTAAACACATAGTAAGCAGCTGATGTTGAGCCGACTATTACACAAAGCATAAGTGAAACGAGACAGAAGGTAGACAGGATGTCGATATTTGCGTGGGATGAATTGTCCAACACTCATTTGTATTATGGTGCAGCATGCTGCAGTGATCTGAGAGCACGTGATTTGTAGAAACAGAAATACCCAGACCACGTGACCCCTCGTCGTGAGGCATTCGTCGCAGTTGACCAACGCATAAGGAAACCCGTCACACTGACTCTCATAGTGATGATTGTATGTGGAGTTGTTAGGAACTTGTTGTCTCATTTGAACATATATGCATATTTATGCAATATCGTTGCTTAAAAGCATGTTGGTACGTATACTCACCATATGATTGTGTTAACGGGGACGTTTTCCACTAAGTCTCACTTAAAATTAGTTGATTGAATATTGGTTCCTTAAAGTGTGTCCACCACAGTGTGTACAAATTTTGCCTACATGTCAGAAATTATATCGTAGCAACTGAATAGTTTGTGGGCGTTTTAAAATTAAATGGCAGGTTCTAGCCACTTGCAACACAGGCTTGTCGTTAAGTAGAAGGTAGTTCTCAACAAAAGGTATTAAAATTCCATAAAACTTTAAAATAAAGAAATTTGTATGCAATAAGAGGGGGCCCACCCCACCCCATTTTTATGAAGGCGGAAGGTCTATGCACCTGTTTTTTTTTACTCGTTGAAGATCTCGATAACACTTAACATTATCCAGAGAATCGTAGTTTTATTTAACATAAATTCTGATTTTTCCTTAAATTCGATTTCTAAAGTAGATTACGGATTGAACTAGGATGTAGGTTGTATTGCATATGCTTACCTCTTTTCCCACAAGATATCACCTCCCTTAATTTTTTTGTGTCATTTTCCTAATATTCTGTATATTATTATTTTAGGTAAATATTCGCATGTACAAAACGTTTCGCAATTGCATGGACAAACTAACACGACTTATTGCGTAACTTGGTTCCCAAGGGCGGTACACCCCTTTGAAGTTGGAGCCAAAATATGAAGTAATTGTAGAATAAATATGTAAGTATTTGCAATAAAACCATTAGCTTCTAGACAATGTGTTACTGAACAAAGATTTGAAAACAGTGAAACGCCTATCATTATCATAAAATTTATAGGTAAAAAAACGAGTCTGCGTCCATTATTTTGCAAACAAGGTTTGTGGTAACGAATGTAAACGGATGATGATATAGCTGTTAACCTGGTTATATATTTGGACATACTTATATGAGGAGTAATTTGTAGTATAATTTTCCGTGTTCTGTGACAGATATGTGGGGTATCGGAGTTGGAGTTTCATACTTGGCCGATAGCAGCAGATACCGGAGCTTACAGTTACTCGCTTTGTTGAATTTCGTCACGCCCGACGGATAAAATGAACAGTTTTGCCCTTCAAAATGACCTGTTAATCTTTCGAAAATGCCTGTTTCGCCCCCACAATTTCCTTTTTGCAATACAAACCCTATTAATACTTCCAAAACATTGTGCAAAATGCTTGTGGCTCAATGAATAAATCAAGTGCATTAGAACGTAATGCAATACGATTAATCAGAACCTATCAATTAATTAGTACCGATTACCTCTAATGTGGTAATAAGGCAATGGTAGTAGAAGTGAAAAAATACCTAAGAAAAAAATGTTAAATTTTGACTTCTTAACTGCAAATAGCATTCGAAATTTAAAGAAACATAAATTTTGTTTCAGTACTAAGAATCGAGTTTGTTTCATTCTTAGGATTTCAATTTGCAGAGGCCAGGAGAGTTTACTTAGAAAATCACGATCTGAATTAAAACGTTAGTTGAAGTTTTTTGTGAGAGTGTTATCAAAGCATGAATTACACAACTATCTCATTTGTAAGATATCGCCACAAAACATGAACTTACAAACCAAGAGTATCAACGGTACTGGTTAAATTATTTCATCAAACTAAAATTATTTCTTGCCAGCAAAGTTTCTAAAAAAATGCAAGTATTGTTATAAAACATGAACAGGTCCTCCGTATCAAAATGCTATATTAAAAAGCTTTAAAAATTTTCTCTGAAATTATATGCAGTTTAAAGTACATCGTATAATTAACGTCTATCGAATAAATCAAAGTTAATTATATTTTACTGCTTCAGCCAAACATTAACATGCAATTTGCTCAAAATCATGACACAAGTGTTAAAACTTTCATTACAAAAGCTAACAATCAAATTCAAAACTTATATTGACTGCGCAGGAATGAGGTTTACCTGGTAAGGGTATCAGGATCCACTGCTGACTTAAAAAAAACGCATCGACGAGGATGGGACTCGAACCCACGCGTGCAGAGCACATTGGATTAGCAGTCCAACGCCTTAACCACTCGGCCACCTCGTCACATGAGAACCTTTTCTTGTCTCCGTGATAAGGTTAAAAATATTTTTTTTTTAATACTTCGAGTCAATTCTAAAAATTATTATTTGTTTTTTTCCGAGTGAAATGGTCAAGGAAAATCTACTTTACGGGTAAAAACACGAAACTCACTCATTTAAGGTCGGGTTTATTGTGTTAAAAACGGACGCACGCATCACAGCTACAGCAGGTTTTTCTGAGGCCATGGCCGCAATTGTAGCCATTGACACACCTTGAAAGAGTAAAAGTCATATTGGAGAGATACAGCAAACCAATGCCAAGCGGAGAGGGGGCTAAGAAAATCTGCACGACAGCCGCGGAAGAAAACAAAATGTGTATTATTCCTTTCAATGAACAGGGCGGTAGGAAGTAGGGAAAGTTTTTAGTTTGCAAAGATGGACTTGTGTGGGCTTGATGAGTTGATGAAATGAATTAAGGCGGGTTTGAGTTGTAAGCAGTGTCGCTCACCCAACTCATTTTCCTATGATCAGTTATAATTTAATTGCTTCGAACTTACCACGGTGGCAGATGACGTCCCGGGCACTCGCAGACCGAACAAAAACTGCGGTGTCTCTCAGACCGAACCAAAATGACTTGAACCTGAAAGATGCGACTTCGACGCAGGAGCAGCCGAACCACAGACAACCAGACAAGGTAACACCCCACGACTCCCGACAGCCCTGTTGTCACCTTGCAGAAAGAGACAGTATGACGAGGTGGCAGCCCAGCAATGATAAGTAGTGTGAGGGGGTGGCATACCCCCCCCCCCATATCTGACCCACGAGAGGGGTCGTGGTTCTGTCGGACTACTCGCTTTCCATCTACGCGAACTGGGTTCGATTTTCGAAGGGGATGCTCCCGGATTTTCGCACGTGGGAATAATCGTGTAGAACGATTCTACTGTTCTGGGGTTTTCTCCGGGATCTCCTGTTTCCTCCTCCCTTGTGTTTAAGCGTTGCCTTATACTGACCTCACTTCCACTTTGCGGAAGGGCTGTAATGCCACCGGCAACGCCTTACCATGGATGGAGCAAGCTACCCCACCAAAGGAACAGATGTACCGTTGCGACTAACCTTAAGTGTGGATGACAGGAGGAATGAAGATGTGACTGACATTCAAACAGTAAGCCTCGTTAGATCACAATCAACAAGTGACTGGACCAAAGTGACGCCTACACTGAATATTTAGCAAAATTCTGTATTAGAACGGCGGGTTTTCTACTTTTTTCTTCGCCATTCCAGTCCGCCAGTTCTCCATTCCTCTCACTTGAGTCCTTCTCCCCACTCCCAAGAGTTTAAGACGAAAGGTATTACAATCTGCTCACACTTGTATACCCACGAGATGTAAAATCCGTAAGTATACTTTTGTAGTATTTATAACCTATGTCGGCATCGGTGGTTCAGTGGTAGAATGCTCGCCTGCTACGTGGGCGGCCCGGGTTCGATGCCCGGCCGATGCGGTTTGTTTTTATTAGTTCAGAAGTAGTTTACGTTTATCTAAGAGTCGCTGTTTTTAAGAAACATATAAGCTATAACTGCTGGTGTCAGTTTTCCTCTATGTTTTTCTACTAACTAAATATGTGAGAGGTTAGGCAGAGGGTTTTAAAGGATCATTGTATCCCCGTTAAGAACAAACATTAATAAAGCCTTTTTAAAAGGTGTTGCAATAAAAAAATCTAATACTACTCTTTTTAGGCTACATTCATACGTTTTACTCTATGTAACATGTTTGAATTGTGGGTAAACTTATAATTAATAATAGGTATAATTTATGCAAAAATATATATTAAACTTAAGGGTATTTGAACATTTTTTCTGGAAATATAAAAGTAAACACAACTATCCCACACTATGCCAATGTAAAAAATTATATCTCTATACGAGCAAAAATTATGGTCTGAATATTTCATAGTTATCAAAATTTCAATACTAGCCACTGTACTTATTCAAAATATATATTAATTCAAATATTTTATTAAACTAGAAGTTTAATGTTTTAATTTAAAATTAGATGAGCCAAACACCTGTCAATTATTTAACTACAGCTAATTATTTTACTATGTCAGTACAAAGTCAGAATACTATATATAATTACTGATATATTAGTAGCCAGTTACAAATCACTGCCCGGCGAAAATGTTTAAAGAAAACCCATAGATTTTTTGGTCATCTGAAAAATTTCGCTGGATTTCGTGCACTAAATGTGCACACAACTGGGTAGCAATTCAACAAACACAACTGTATCGTGGCACGTTCGAGCGCTATCTGTTGATCTGGCCGAATATCTTTTAATCGTTATCTACTCTCCACATATTTACGCTGTTGCTTCGATTTAATATTGTTTTACAATTTATTCTCTGAAGCGCAGTTTCTTTATTGGGTTGGGTAACTCTTCGTAGCAGCTCCTGTCACCTCCCAGCGAATAGTCGGTTGACGCACGAGACGCCTGGTGCATGTGTGCAGTGAATGGAGAGTCAATTGTTATATCATAAATGCAATGAAGTTTTCATTATATAATAAAGAAATTAAAGAAATCTTGCAATAATCGCCAGCAAACTAACGTTCGATGATAATGAAACGAAATACCATCCTTTAAAATTTATGCCAAATTAATTGCGTAAATATATTATTATATGATTATATTTAACTTGGTTTATGTACCAATTTTAGATACTTTACGTTTCAAGTTTTTATCTGTTGGCCAATTTTTTAGGTTTCCGTTAACTAATCCCACAGGAGACAGTATTGCCTGGTTTGGTCTACTATTCGATTAAAATGCCTCAAAAGCTAATATATAGATAATAATATTTTAATCGTTGCTCCTCCCACGTAACTATGAGAGTTAACTGCTGTATCCTTTATTGCCTACACACTAACTTCTTACCGTACTCAGTTACGCATCAGCGGTAACTTTTTATGACCATGCCTGTTTTCCATTGTCTCTAGCATCCTTTCAAGTCGTATGATATGATGGTTCCTTAGAAAAGGCCAACGATTGAATACACTCCCGTCTTTGCTTGTTTGAACAAATTACAGTACTCCGTGTCTAATTATGTCGCTGTCCAAGAACGATTCATTTTGCCCATATTCCTATGCTTATCCCCCGGTAATTTACTTTTCCATCTCTTCCATTTCTTCATTTTGCATTTCGATTGTTTTAAATTTCGTTTGCGTTGTCCGAAATTGGTATTACCCAAGCATTTGTCTTGTATGAGTTCAATGCACAGTTGTCTCTAAGGCGAGTGGGAACAGCTGCGTGATGCAGTGGGTAAAGTTTAAATCGCTGCAACTTTCCAAAACACTGAAAATGGTTCGCGAATATAAGTGAAGTGGCCCGAAGTTGCCCACGAAACGTATTATCAAATTTAGACTGCAATTTTGCAATGAAATAAACATTGCTAACTAATTATAATGTGGCACAGTGAGTTTTTAATCTTTCTTTTGGGGCTAATTGTTATAATATTTCGTTTGCTTGGACATGTTAAGTATATTCTGTTGTATTGTTCTGTAGTTCATTTATCATACAAATGCCCAGTAATATTTTTCAGCTGTGTTGAAACTGTATAGAAATTTCTGGTAAAAAAAAATTACATATGACTTGAACTTGGAAACTATTTATCGCAGGTCACGAGTGTTTCTAACACTGAAACTCATTCAATAATAAAATCATATAGTGTGGTCCCTGCACGAACTAATGATCTATATATATATGGCCCTAATGAGAAGAAGTTTCTCCATCCTTGCGAGTTGCTATGCGCTCCTTGGACACCGAGCTCAACCCGTGTAATATCCCTTAACCCAACTCCTTGAAGAGGATATGCGCTGAAAATGCGCAACTTAGCAAACTGATTCTAGTAAAAAGACAACATCCAAATTTTTTACTGTTAGAAATGCTTCAGCACTTCCATGTTTGTTAATGATGTTAATAAGCTCCTGTTCATTAAAAGTAATAGAATTAAAAAATAGAACACAGACATTTACGTGACTGTATTTATACATCAGATATTGCACCGAGATTATGAAATCATTAAATTAAAAACTTATGTATTTTTTGAGTTGTAATACGTGAAACTATTAACTTATGGATAAAGAGACTTCCTGATGTAAAGGTACAGGTTTTTTTCCTCTCCGTTGCTATTAAACACTTTAAAAAAAATTAACTATTTGTTATGATTCATTATATTTGATAGCTCTATGTGGAAGTAATGATAGAAAATTATTTAACGTAAAACTAATACGCTCATTTTAAATATTCATCTGCACATTTAGATTGAATTATTCCAGATATTTGTAAAATGGTTGCAACAAATGTCATATATACAACAGATATAGCCGTGTTATCTATATACCAAAATATATATTTGTGTATAGCCTGACGACGGTAAAGTGAGCACTTTTGAGTCCCTTGTTACTTTTTACTTTCTGCCATATTTTATCGTTTAACCAACTTTTTAATAAATATTCCCATGTGAGTAATCAAGTCAGTGTGTATATTTCACCGCACATGGAAGTTATTGTCTAGGGCAGAGTAAAATAAATTTATTGACTGTTGTTCCAAATGAGTGGGTTTTCAAAAGTGCTCACTTCACTGTGTACAGCCTATATGTGTTTTACTTACGAATCGTTGTGATAAAAAAGTAGCTCCTATCTCGGGATAAAATTAATATTGAATAGGACGGTCTTAGACGAGACATTTATTGAAATTAATTTTAACACTTCTAAGAGTACCAAAAATTTATTAAAAAAAGATCCATTTGCACATTTTCACAAAACCCTACTTTTCTAATCACCATCCAACAGATTTCTCCACATGTTGATGAATCAAGTCCAAGGTAGTGTGATTTGTACGGTTACATAAGGAAAAGAAACAGGATAGGGGAAGTAATTTTTTTGTGTTGATGTAACTACATCTGATAATTGACAATTTTTTGTTATTAAAAAAATGTGCAAGGCAACACACACCTCCCATAAATAACCAACGACAAACGATATTATCATTTATACGGTTCTACCTTACTGAGACTCGCCTTTATTATATGCAAAGATAACTTCTACTGCACCATCATTGCACGTACAGACAAAATACGTGGAAACACATAACTGCTTTAGGTTAGTAGATCATACAGAAAATTAACAAATAAATTATTTATAGCCATTTGTTTTTCTCGATAGCTAGTGGATGTTATTATTTATCCGTATTGAATTTAAATATTTTTTTTTAATTTATACAACTCAAAGCTTTTATGATTTATAATTTGAACGCTGTGGAAATATATTTTCTTTGTTGTATTTAAGAGTTCTTGTTGGTTATACGCTACCTTTCAAGGCGGCATATTTAGAAAAAAATTAACTATCATATATGAAAGTAATAAAGAGCGCAGAAAACTAATGATTTCGTACTATAACATAAGTAGAATCTTGTGTATGCAATCCCTGGGTATATAACCGACGTGTCAGCTGGTTGAAAATGTAAAAAAAGATTATAGTTGATTTATAAAGGTTGACAAAGTTTTTTAAAACGTTTGTTGCAACCGTTAATAGAAATGTGTCATAATCAGTCCGTTTTATTATGATACACAAGGACATTTTTAATTTATGTTTCGTTTGTATAATCTAAGTATAAGAATTTTTTATCTCCGTCCTCTCTCATAACCTAGTCTCTAAACAATAAGTAAAGCATATCGTCTACTGTTCACAAAAATGTGCGTGTAAATGGAAATACGAAAAGCGGAAATTTAGCAATGGGAATCATACCTAAAATAAAATAACTATTCCAAATTTTTATTATAATCTCATTGCTATTTCTGTATATTTCTTCACCTTATCGAATAGAACATAGTCCTGAAGAACGAATGAAAACTGCAAGAGAACATAATAGTGACAAATGTCAAAATAAACCTCTTTTAGATATTTCCTCTTTACTTGTTACAAAACATAANCAAGAGAACATAATAGTGACAAATGTCAAAATAAACCTCTTTTAGATATTTCCTCTTTACTTGTTACAAAACATAAATATATATTGTTTTCGTTATCATTATTAACAGAAAACTTTAAATGAAAAACCGTAACTAATAAAGCAGGACCTTCATAATGATGAAGATTCGGCTGTTTCTGGGTTCTCTCATCGGTGAAGTCACAATTGACTCACTGACTGACTGACTCATTCCCACTCTATCTCGAGCTTCGCNCTGGGTTCTCTCATCGGTGAAGTCACAATTGACTCACTGACTGACTGACTCATTCCCACTCTATCTCGAGCTTCGCGTCCCGGCTTGGTGATACTACTGTTTTGTTCCCGTCACACGACTGACTACTCGCGCATCTCAACATCGCTCCCGTCTGACGCCTCCCGGCGGCGGGGATTCAACTGACTCTGAACAACTGACCCGGCTCCGGCCGGGATCCGATCCCATCCCCGACTGACTCACCCCACTGCCTTTTCTCTGCTTGCGATAAGACTACCTGACAGATTCTCACTCACGCTCTGGTCTAGCGCCCCTCGACGGCATGGATCCCACTGGCTCGGCTGGCTCCTCAATTTAACTCATGTCCCGCTATAATCATGTTACATTTGTCAGCAGTTTCTCGAGAGAGAAACACGGACTTCCACTGTTTAACTCGTGCGTTTTGTGATTTGTCAGCGGCTTGTGTGCTCCTCCTAGGCTCGAGGGATGGTGCAGTCACTGTGGCGGGGATTCCTACGAAGCTGGGTCTGCACAAATTCTCGTTCCTTCGCCGTGTGGCTGCCTATTAGTTATATGNTGGCGGGGATTCCTACGAAGCTGGGTCTGCACAAATTCTCGTTCCTTCGCCGTGTGGCTGCCTATTAGTTATATGTCTTGCGTGGCAGAAGGGTCATCACCGAGCAATAATCTCGGGACTTACCCTGTTTTCTTCGGCTTCGGTTCTTCCCCGAGTGTCCTTACGTATCGCGACTGCCCCGAGGGTGAATCCCCGGATTGAAAGTTACGTTGTCAGCCACCCGCCCTGGCTATCTGCCTTCTCCTGGATAGCTGTATAGGTTGTGGTAACAGCGCTATGCCNCTTCGGTTCTTCCCCGAGTGTCCTTACGTATCGCGACTGCCCCGAGGGTGAATCCCCGGATTGAAAGTTACGTTGTCAGCCACCCGCCCTGGCTATCTGCGTTCTCCTGGATAGCTATATAGGATGTGGTAACAGCGCTATGTCTATCGCATGTACACGCCACGCGTCACCCTTTCATAGGTTAACAGATTTTCTATCTCTCTACAAGAGTGCCGAATAAAGACAACAGATATTTAAAAGGGAAAAATCCGTAAATTTCTTGATATACAGATATACTGTATATGTGGATTACCCACCACCATGTATATGATGGATTTAGGCTAATGTTACACTGTGCGGCAACCAAATATGAATATTGGCAAATGACACGCATGCATTTGTTTTTTCTTCTTTCCTCGTTTGCTTGAGATCTCTGACACCCACCCCTCCGTCATCATAATATCGAGCCTGGACCATAAACAGAAAAACACTGTCGTTCCCTGGGATTGTTACAATAACTGAGCGATACCGCAATAGTATGTTTACACACGGATGCGAGAGATTAAGTAAATTTCCCGACTCTTGACATTAGTTTGAATTACTCCCGAATATTAATATTAAAATAACACAGAGTGACAAACGAAATATATAAAATTTTTTGTACAGCTATGTTTATTCGTTGTGGGTATTTATCTGATTAATATCACTGCACCTTTACTGTTACAAGTTTGTATTCCGAATAATGTTCCTCACAGTTAAACATTAAACGTTATTGTGTTACAACGCGCTATAGAGCAATGTAAACAAATTTATTCACAATACTCCTTAATATGGTTTTGTTATAACTAGCTTTGACTTAAGTTAAATAAAGTTATTCAGAATTGCCCTTAAAAATGAGTACAGTCTATTGAGTAGAATCATGTAAGTAGGGCATGTATAGAGTACCTTAACGTTACTTTGTTACCACAATATACAAAATTATGTGCCTAACTTTATCCTCAAAAACCGAAATAAATCCTCATATTCTATCACGTTAAAAAAACATAATTCATTGTTCACCAAAACCTTACTTTGTTGTCAGATGTATCGTTATATGCATTACGTTAGCCCCAGTAATAGCAAATTATTTGTTTTTTTTATTAAGTATAACTTAGAGGGCAACATAACATTATATGGATAAAACCAGCTATAAAAGTTACTTATAGAGTGTAATGCTCTCGCGCAATTAGAAAATTAGTTTATCCATTGAAAAATTGTATTTACTTTTATTGGTAAAGTGTCAACCATGCTTTTTGCATTTCCGCCCGCATGGTAGGCGAGCATTATACTACTTACCGTAAGTAAAGAACCCTCTAGGAAATAATGTGTTGTGTATACTTATATTTTACACAATTACGGTATGTTGAAAAAATATGAAAAAATTAATAGGTATAAAACTATCTCACGACTTCGCATGTTTTCTGTGACGTTAATATCTTGAATAGAGAGACGTTCAATTTTCCTATTTGTGGCCAGTCTTTTTGTATTCTCTTGTCTCAGACTAATATTTAACCACTGGTTTACTTGTCAAGACGTGCTGTGCTCTGATAACAGTTCTGCGTCACTAAGCGGTTCAGGTCACGGTTTGGAAGCACGTTGCGATGGACGGAGCGAAAAAGGAAGCTCTATATGTGTTTTTCCCCGTTTTGAAAGGTTACGAGGTAATTTTACAGCAAGACCGTCTTCTTCATTGGTTGCTGTGTCATGGACGAGATTTCGATTTTATTTTTTCTATTCTTAACGTTTACTTCGACGGTATGAATGTGAGAGTTTTTCTATGAAAAATGCGTGTGTTGATAAATATAGTTTAATGAATGGTATGCTTTCAACGCTTAACAGTCTTCTCTCGTACATTTTTACAAGAGAAGTATAACAATCGGGAAAAGACTGTTGCGAAAGAGGAAGAGGAAGTAATATCTTGTATAATATGCTGACGTCTCTGGTTTTAGAAACTTCACTCCTTTCTCAAATATTACTACTAAATAAATTTCCCCGTTGATTTTTAAAACCGTTAATTTTAAACACAAAAATTGTTTTATCATAATAATAAATAAATGATCTTTATATTACCTTGATCTACCTAACCATTGACGGTACGATACGAACATGTGTATACACACGCACAGGTGTGCTAAGATTAGTTACTTTTAACTATTATAAATAACAAATCAGCAAATTTTATGAAGAAAATACCAACAGTATAAACTTTCTCTGGCATACAGTTTTGAATATTTTTGATTACACGAATTATATGATAGCCAAAAGTAAGAGTAGTCATTTTACAGTCATTAAAACATTCCAATTCATACAATAACTTTAATTTAATTGAAAAGTGTCTTACGGTCAAACGAAGTACAGTAACAATAAAAAGGTACAACATTTGTACATTTTATAATTAACTTCGTTTTACTAACGTCTTGCGGAAAGTTTTGAGACATGGTGGATTGCCTATTTTAGTATTAAGGATTTCTCTGTGATGGCAGGAACAGCCATAATAAAAGCGAATATCTTTAGGACTTCCAGGAATCAGAGGTGAATTCCTTAGCCTGCATCTCTAAAGCACCGTCACCTCGTTGAATTCCTTTCGAGCTAAAGATATGAGTTATATTTTACGTACCTTGCTAGTTTAGTTCAAGAGACGTGTACCAATAAATTGTGCTTTATAAAAGCACGTAAGCGTCTGTTTGTTTAGCAAACATAATACTTTTCTCAATGTTCTGGTGTTAGGATTAGTCATTTTTAGTTAAAAGAACAATAGTTTAGAGTTGTAGTGTAATGGATCATCAAGTTGCGTTATTAGTTATGGGAGTAAAGCGAAGCGGTAGGATTCATAACTAAGGTAGTAAATGGCGAGTCATCGACCTTGGACGGTGGCGTGTTGCATGTTTGTGATCGTGACCGTGACCTTGTGCCACGTTGGCCGTGGCCTCTTATTCATTTCCGCCATCGTTCAAACCCCGCGAGCTCGTCGCTCGGGTGATTGCAGCTGCTTTCTTTCTATAGCTCATGTCTGAGGTCTCGGAATGTGTACGACCGGCAATGAATGACACGTTGTTGCAGAGCGTGTATTGAAGCATGATGTCGCCCCGTTGAACAGTGTTTTTTATTTTAAGAATTGCAATTAAAATGAAATACCATGGTTTTATTCCGATTGCCAGCCACATCAAAATGTATCACTATTATCAATTTCTGACCTGTGGTTATTTCATTTTAAACATATATGGTTTGCTCTCTTCTAACATTCCAAGTTGTTAGAGAGAATTTAATTTTTTTTTCATCCGATGAAAAACGGGGAAAAATTTCAAGATAACGCGTATCATCAAAAAACACAACATCACAAACATATAAACATATTTTATTTCTAATATATTATTATGGGCCGAACTTTTTAAAGGCATTTTTGCGAACTAAAATACAATTTTTCACATAAACTAAAATTTACCGCGGAAAAAAACGAAAAATAACCGCGGATTGCACTTCCGCAACACAAAGCCTTAACATTCAATGTACCAAATTTAACTTTGCCTGAGCTCCTTGTCAACGATCTCAGATAGGAGGTAGAACTAAGAGATGTTAACCCCGGATGACCTCAACGATGGAAGACCATGCTATAAAAAATCGTAAATCAAATAAATATAATAAATATCATGATATAATCTAGATTTTCAGCAACCATTAAAAAAAATTTTAAGTCATTAAAAACTAAAAAAAAAAAATTTTATTTATATACCTAATAATATTTGTCCAGATAATCAACATTTCATATCCTCTATTCCACTTGTTAAACCTCAACCTACATATTTTTTTCCACCATCCATCTTTAGTTCCGCTTGTATCGCCTGTTTCTCTCATTGGCCACTATAGTTCGCAGTTTACTCTGCGTTCTCCACCTAAATTTCCCGACATTAGCGACAATGTTCTCCGTTCACCTTTTCATCATCACTACACCTTCCTATTTCCTTTTTTGTCTCCTCTCCACTCATTTTAACCACCTTAACAATATTTGCCTTAGATCTAATTTTTTAATATTTTTTACTTGTTTTTAAATTACTCCTGAATAACTACCATTTAAAGTTTTTAAAACATACCCGTTTCAGGTATATTAACAGTGTCAAAATAATTGGTCTCTTAACGGCACCTAGCGTAGAATGGTTGATATTATTGCATGCAATCAAATCCCCTTAATAATGAAAGCGTGTACCTCGTTGTAACAGATATTCGCTTTAAGTTTAGACAACTAAATACGTTCAGGAATTAGGGTGATAGGAGCTTTAACGTCAAACGCACTGCTCTGCACTCACCGAGGCACCGAAAGAATAACCTCCAATAAGGCCGATTTTCAATCTAGTTATCATGGAGTTAGAGCGTTATACTTATGTTCAGGTATGGATCACGCAGCTGTGTAGGTATTTCATTTATTTAAGACCGACGTATAGACAATGTTTCCATGCGAGAAACTGACCCAAATTTAAAATAAAGTTAAGTTAAAATAGTGTCAGCCAAGCAGGTTAGTAAAACAATTTTTTTAATGTTTTTCATTTTTTTAAATCCATACCAACTTATGTGTCGATTGTATAGTGTGCTACTCGTATATGATTGCAACGAAAGTTGAAGTTTTAATTTGGCATGTGCATGTTTGAATGACCAACAAGTNACCCAAATTTAAAATAAAGTTAAGTTAAAATAGTGTCAGCCAAGCAGGTTAGTAAAACAATTTTTTTAATGTTTTTAATTTTTTTAAATCCATACCAACTTATGTGTCGATTGTATAGTGTGCTACTCGTATATGATTGCAACGAAAGTTGAAG
The DNA here is from genome assembly GCA_002778355.1 of Clitarchus hookeri. Classification (NCBI taxonomy): domain Eukaryota; kingdom Metazoa; phylum Arthropoda; class Insecta; order Phasmatodea; family Phasmatidae; genus Clitarchus; species Clitarchus hookeri. The sequence continues at coordinate 185,344 of NQII01004427.1, forward strand.
TTTTAATTTGGCATGTGCATGTTTGAATGACCAACAAATTAACGGTTTCAAAAGTCCCAAACTTAAAGAATATTAATGAACGCAGATAGGCATCAAGTTAGGCGAGATATAAGGTTATTAGTTGCACATATATGTAAATGTTTCAATGATTGTTATAGTAGTTATTTTATTATATTTATTATTTTATAATATCTGCAAAATTACACACATATAAAGCGTTTTCCAAATTGAGATAAAGAATATTTGTTTGGAGTGTATTACGATTTTTCAAAGACGGGCCTTTCTTACCTCTAATGAGAACACAATTTCCATTTTATAAAATTTTTGGCATACAGTTGATACAGAGTTAACATAACAAGCCCAATGTTATCTTCTATGTGAATCGGGCTTACAGTCATGGGTCGCGCTTCAACGAATGCTAGCTTTCTTTAAGTCCATCATGCGTCCCTCATCACAGCCAAATGGTGCAGTCTACAAGGAGAATATTCGGTTCACGCCTTCACATGTGTGCAAAAAAAATATATACAATGCATGCTCACATACTCACAAGCCAAAATCTGAAAATAAATTAACTAATAAAAATAAAACTCACATACTTTTAAAAACGAAATATTGTAATAACATATTTTCCCAAATCATACATCTGTAATAATGATAGCCAGAATGTGTTTGTTTTATGTCCCAGCCTCGTATGACGCCTCCGATATTTGGCAGCCCCCCCGAATGAATACATAAGTTCGAATTTTAGTCCAATTTGATAAAGAAATTCACTGAAAATTGACTTTAATGTTCCCACGTCTTAAAAGAAAATGCGAGGAAGTTAGAAAATTGTATTAACTGAAAAAAAAAAAAAACACGGGACAAAATTTATACCTATTAGAACGGGGAGTGTGACATCGGTATTTAAGGATCGCAGGTCAGTATTATGTATTTAGGGAACTGAACAGATTTGCATTACGAGAAAATGAGAATGGCAACATACAATGTGTCTTACTTCTCTTCTGTACAGTTTGCAATATCACCTCGTATTATCTCCTCGTCCACGCTAGCACTGGGTGGTGTAACAACAATAACCAAATCTTATAATCCATATTGCATGATTTTGTACAGACTCCCAGTGCTTCTTTGTGACACAGTAAAAACAGATAAGCATGATTTTTTAATACACTGTGAATATTTTGATGTTCAGTTAAAACAATTTGCTTTGCTTCTGATGCATGTTATTATACCAATGTTACATTCGTCCCTTCATAACAATTGCGGTACTCGTTGGCATTGTTTTTTCCGTTTGTATTAAAATAAGTGAATACATGAAAAAACACGTGTATTGTGAGACTCGCTCTCAGCAAACTTTTCTATGATTTGTAAACTAAATGAACCTAATCTGGTACTCAGACAATGAGCATAGGCATAGGGCTAAGTTAAATACCACAGCAGGCACACAGGCTGGGAACTCTTGCATATGCCGGTTCTTCTACTTGTTAGTTACTGTAGAAGACACATGCAAGCAAACAAATACACACAAACTATCTCACAAATGTACAAGTAAAACGTGTTGAACAGGACAAAGGAGCTAATAGGAACACAATTTTTCAAATCTGTTTATTTCACTGGCATATTTTTAAGTTAATGTATCACAATAGACTACTGATCTTCAGGATCAGAAAAAACTCCACGGTAATACCAATAATTAAAAAATATGGCAGTACATTACACATTTTGAAAAAATTGTGTTCCTTTTTACCCTTGCATTTCTATTCACCCCATACTTGGGTTTTAATGAAGGTTTCATTTCCAGAAACGTAATCACTCTTGAGAGGAAGTATTTTTAAATTGATAAATATTACTCTACGTGAAACTATATCCCTGCGCAAAGCACATTTTAAATTTATGGAATTAAACTATGCAAAATTCCTTTTTTAGGGTATCTGTTACAATGTGGTGTTTTGGGGCTGTGCTCAAGTGCCGTAGAGTCTGCGTAAAGATATAATCGTACTGCTCCCTTGGTCAGCACACAAAATGCTATCTACAACTGCAGTAAGAACATTGTAATGCATCCAATTAGAAACGAGCACGAGATAAATACAGGTTGTGTGAATCCCGTGGGCATTTAAGATCAGTGTTTTAACTGATCTGGTATTGGTTTATTTACTTTATATAAAATTTACTTGCAAGGTTTCTGGAATACAGTTTTTCTTTACTGTAACAAGTGTTTCATTTTATTAGTTTTTAAAATTACTGTATATTTTGCCGTATAACGTAGGTTAACCTTCTACGCAAGAAATGATTTATAAATCGTATTTGTCACCACAAAACTTATCTGTATCTTTTATCTCCTCTCGTTCGCACAAGCGTCACCGATGCAAATGTTAAGATTAAAGAAACAGATATCGGAAATGTACTATGTAGTTCATTCTAAGCAAGTTTACGTGTGATGACTTAAATTCTCACTTACTCTCATGGTTACAAAATGCCTTCATGTGATTGGCCGGCATAGACCGCACCGTAAGAAAATACTTTTTTTTCTATTTACATGCGCTTACTGCGAGTGGGTGGCCATTTAATGTCATATGTTGAGATGTAGTAAACGCCATAAAGCAATGTCTTTTCTTTTATGTACTGTTACTTCTTACTGTGATTGCAGCACGGCCTTTAGTTATATATAGGGACAGAAATCATTAAATTTACTCCTAACTTAAGACGTGGGTTTCTCCAGCTTTTAACTGATCGAGTTTAGAGTTTAAACGTAGGCAATAACTCATTAAACTAAGTTCAGATAATACAATACGCATTACACTTCAAGGTTATAAGCTAAGTACCTCTTTTTTATGTTTATATAACAAGGTGAAATCATAACCACGTGGGTTCTATGGTGTAATGGTCGGCACTCTGGACTCTGAGTCCAGTGATCCGAATTCGAACTTCGGTTGAACCTTACGTTTTGTTATTTTATGAGAGTTCTCCACTGAAACAGTTCCGTTACCAATTAATAAAAAATTAATTTTCCGAAACTATTTTCTTTGTATTCCACAAAAATATTTATGTAAAAATTCTTAAAATGTAATTTAAGATAAAATAATCCATAGGGTAAATTATGTATTAATAAAGATGCTTTTCGTGTAACACGAGATAGAAAGCGAAAAATACGACCGATTTAATTTACATTAACTGAGAGCTTACAAAGGAAAAATGTTGTATATAACCTATCGTTTATTTGTTTTAACGGTGCTCCCGGAGGTCTTAATTAACTCATAAATAATAGTTAAAAAGTAGTTTGTGCATGTGCAAAGTCCGTTCGTTGTATGATATGTGAATAAAGGGAAAGTTTTAACCTTGAAAGGTTCTAGAACTAGTTCGCACAGAAAAAAATTTACGGCCATTCCTCTTGTTGTGTCCAAGACAGTGGGCTTAATTTTTGATAAGAAAAAATGACTGCAATAGTTCATTGGAAAACGGTCCTGATCATTTTGCATTACTCGCCTTAAACTATTAGCACACATCTATACCCAAGATAAAATAATGTAATTATATTTAAACCGCTTGTTATTTATTTAAAGAAAGAAGTTGACACATTCTGCGTCCCTATATTTAATTCGTCAGCACACACACTCTGGCGAAGCTCGCAGTCAGACGACCGCAATAAGGATTAAGGGTTTGGCGGACGTGATGAGGAGAATGGCACCAGGACGGCCTGGCGGAACGACCACGTGCGGAGGAAGGCGGATGCAGCTGCATCCCACAGCTGCCAAGGGATGCGGAGCCCACACCAGCGGCTAAGTCTGTCCTGGGCTAGTTTCAGAAATAGACCTTGAGAGCTTTTAGCGGGTGTGCTGGGATGTAGTGGCACGATATCCGGAGGCAGGATAACCACACGTGCGCCGAACCAAAATGGCAGCCAAGAGTTCCCGCACCTGCAGAACGGAACAATATACTTCCAGGCCAGAATCAAGGGGCGACGCCAGGCCGACTGCGGACCACAGGAGCAGCAGCCATGTGTTTTACGACTCAGGGGGGAAGCGACAAGCACCCCGGACATGTGCAGATATGGTGCAAGTTGAATATGGCGATCGAGCCTACAAAACAACGAGGAGGAGGGAGGAACCGATCAGTCAGTCGAGGATCGAGCAGTCAGGTCAGTCAGTGGGAGGACCTAGAGCGAGAAATCTGGTTCAGAACCGGACGACATCAGGCAGTCAGACGCGAGCAGTCAGTTGAGAAACATCAACGAGTCAGTCAGTCGGAGTCAGTCGAGGATCGAGAATGCATACGACGTCAACCTCAGTCGGAGGCCGTCAAGCGGGACGTGCTGCGGGAAGAATCCGAGAAAAGTCAGTCGAACTTCGTCAAACGAGAAGGGTGGACCGGGAGCCGAGAGAAAACGAGTTCGCCAAATGCATCAAAACGTGGACCTTAGTCGGAGGCCGTCAAACGGGACGTACGGCGGGAAGAGTCCGAGAAAACGGCAGCCGGCCGTCACCAAACGAAGAGTGATGAGTGGACCTGGGAGGAGGAGTTCTGAGNGAGGAGGAGTTCCGAGAGCAGGCGTCGGGACGCCCCACCAAGCGCCGGAGCAGTTCCAAGTCGCCAGCCGAGGGAAGACAGCGCCGCAGTGTCAGATAAGTAGTTCTACACCAGGTGTGAAGAATCCTGCCCCCCCCCACGATGCCAATCGCGGCGTTAAACCATACGTAGCCTACATAGAAAAAGGGGAGGGGAGTTGTCTCGTGCGTTCATGTACCAGTTAACCTGTTCAAGCAACAATAAAACTCGATTACTTGAACTCGCAAATAAACTGTAATTTATTAGTAAATTGGACCTAGAGACAACAGTGTGGAAGTATTCCTACGCCCTATCATTGAGAGCTAGCATCAAGTGCTGGTGCCTTATGCCACAGAGCAGATTCAACACCTACTTCCAAACTTCAGCATTGGCAAGTATCAATTCTGGCGCCGAACGTAAGGGGCAAGCTGAAGTCTGTATAGCTGGAAGCAAGGACAAACTGAAGCACCTGGGAGAAAAGGGATCTCGCCCCGAGAGCTAGTACATTTACTACTTCGAGAGGGTTATATAATAAAAATAAAATACAATTAACCCTCATGGCGCCCAGCCCAGTACCAACAATAGAACCGAGAAGGGAGCAGAGGAGGCAATAAACCAGACGAGAAATGGCCGGCCGCAGATGTGCGCAGAGAAAAATAGATACCCCCAGTGGGTTACTAGGTCACCAGACGGTGAACAATAACGAGCTAGCCAGGGAAAACACAGACTTCAGGGAGGCCATGACAAAACAACCTGTAGCATCCAGTAATATTACTTTAAGAAGTCCCAATTAACGAAGCAGAAGTTAGCGAACAGGAAAGGAAACGCGGAGCGGATGCCAGGCGTGGGCAAGGGAGATGGAGTAGCGAGGATAACGAGGTAAATTTCACTGGATGGTGGAAAGGACGTGGGATCTGGCGGACAGGTAAACTACCGTGCCAAAGATTACAGTAACCGGAGCGCCGGTGAAAGAATAAAGTAGGAAAAAGTAGGCACTGATTCCTTGGATGGGGAATAGTGACACTTTCCGAACAAGTAAACCAGTATTTCCGCCCGCCATAAGACCACTCGGATGAGCGGCAGAGAAAGGGCAGGAAAATAGTTCACTGTATGGTACAGAGACTGCGAGATAAGCGTAAAAGCAAGCTGCCAAATAAACCAAGTAAGATCGCGCAGTCTGGTCCCGAAGATAAACAAACACGAGCGAGTGCGCACGGGAGTTTAAAAGGCGACTTCAGCACCACGAAACCTAGTGCACACGGGAATACCCATGTGAAGCGGACGACGAGAAGTGTGACCCAACACGAACGAAGGATGAAGGAGGCCGGAACTCTTGCGTGCGCTGGAATAGAAGGCAAAGAGAGGCAAGCGAAGAGAAATGCTACAAACGGTCGTCCAGCGCGCGCGGGGATATACGTGGGAGGCAACGATGCGAGAGGAAGCGGCCGCGGAGAAAATGAAGAGGGAAGAAAGTGGAGGGAGCTGCATTGGCAGAGAGTTGAACCCAGCAAACTTCAGCGAGGTGAGGCAGTTCCATGCAGACCCGACTAATCGGCGGGACGAGACAGCAGCCGCAGCCGTCAACTGAACGANCGACGCGAGAGAATGCGGCCACGGAGAAAATGAAGAGGGAAGAAAGTGGAGGGAGCTGCATCGGCAGAGAGTCGAACCCAGCAAACTTCAGCAAGCCGTCAACTGAACGAGAGATGGAAGGGGGGGACCTTCCCTTCCCCCCTCACCCCCGCGGGCGGCCCAGGCCCACAATGCGGGGAGGGCCTCTTTCCAACGGGGCCGTAAGTAAACAACCGAGGGGACTTCTCCAGGACCCCCTGTTTCCAGGGGCCAAAAAGGCAGTCAGCACCAGGTAAAGTGTTTACACACACAACACCCCCCCTCTTCATAGAGAGACAAAGGCGAGACCGCGCAGCGAGAAAATATTTTGTTACCGAGTGCAAAGTATCCGATTAGTTTCATTAATTTAAAGACCGTACCGGGAGTGCTAGGTGCCAAGAGGCCTCCAGCCCCGTTTATAGAGTGTGGTAATTATGTGTTCAAACATGCACAGTGAAAACCACGAAAGTCCGCAACAAAAGAGGCAGGACATCTGTCTCATTGTACTAGAGCTAAATTCATCATTAGCACTGTTTGCCAGTTACTGATTGTTTGCACTTGTGTGTCCCCAATTAATAGATGTTCACCGATGTTTGTATTTTGTTTACTTTATGTTTACCACTGTAAAGCATTGTTTACGAGTGTGTTAAAAGATAACCCAACAGATACCAGTAAGAAATGCCAGTAAAAATTACAACCTGTCACTACACAGACAGTGGAAATAACCTTAATACTTTTTAATCGCCAAAAATTGGTTAAGTTGCTAAGAATTAATTTTCATATACCCGTTACTGGAGGTATATAGTATGTAAAGTGTTACGGGAAAAAGCTGCCTACTAAATATAGTGTAGAGAACCATATGTGAGTTATTTAATTTCTTAATTGTCATGGCTTATAATGTTGACCGCATTTGATAATACGTTTTTGTTGTATGAGTAGACCGCTTGTGACGAGTATACTTCGCGTAACGACGCTGAGGGCGAGATTCATGGTTTTAAATCAGTCGTTTTTATATTTTGTTACGTATTACTACAGAAAAAGTCCGTAGGTTAGTAAATATCGCTTGAAAAACGAGTAAGAATTAGTAATTTTGAATCTACGAGGAGAGAGAGGAAGGAATGAGGCTCCAACCAATGACGGGGCTCTCGCAGGCCGCGCGAGATGGCCGCGCGGGCGTGCGTGACACGAGATGCGTGGTAATTACAGGTAGTGTGTCGGGAAAATTAAATGTTTTATTTCAATGGCGCGAGTTGGGTAGAACAAAAGGTTATGTTATGTAAAAGGTCCGAGATAACTTATATTATTTTTAAGTGACCCATTTATAGGTTAACCGGTGATTTTAAAGTACTGAAATATAAATTTTTTTTTGAGAATTTCTACAAGTGGCAAAAATTTGTACGGTCTTTTGGAGTCTTTGGCTTAGAGTTTTAATAAGAAATTTCTTAAGGTATGTAGTGGTTTTATGCGGTAAAGTGGCAGTGCTGCGGTAATTAAAATACGGTTCAATCTGCATGATTTTTAGCTTGTCAGAGTTGGTGACTAATCTGTTTGACAAGGGTTAGTGTGTAAGGTGAAATTCGAGAGTTAGGCCGCCAGCCGCATGGGATTATGAGTTTTTTTACCGCCCGAGTCAGAGTGAGTAAAAGACCGCCAAGAAGGTTTTTTTGAGAGGCCTACCTGCCCTCATAAATAACGTGTGTTCACATCACGGCGAGGGCCATGCATGGTGTTGTTAATCCCGAGAAATGCGCAATTATGTATCAGTTGTTTACCGCTAGGTTTGAGAGTGGTTATTATTGTTTACTGATGTTTCACTTCATCAGTCTCATTATGTAGCAATGGTTATCTAGGGTTTACCGATGTTCGCTTGTTGTTTACCGTTGGCAAGTTACATGTATTAAAAGGCGTAAATACATAGTAGAATTCGAGATTTAGAGCCTCAGACATTGTAAGTTATTTCTTTCGGGTACGAGTCACGAGTCACAAGATCGGAGGAGGAAAGGATATGACCCAGTGTAATTAATTGTAAGGATGTAAGAGGAGTGTGCAATGTAACCAGGGTTTATTTTGTTTGTACTTTTGTCAATTTTCAAAGTGTGAGACAAACCCCCCCTCCCCCCTGCCAGAGAATTAGGAGCAGGTAGAAGCTCAGACCCCCAGGGTTTTGCGGGCCTGCGATGTTCTTAAATTGTAAGAGGGTGTGCCCCTCACAAACTGTTTTGTGACGCAGAAGCCCTAACTTTCCCTCAGATGCACTGCCAGTGCCACGCGACAGAGTACTGAGGGGGACCGCCCCTCTCCGCCCCTAACGAGGTCAGAAGCAGAAGACAGCCCCAGCTGTTTTCGCTGCCTCCCGGCAACGCAGGAGCAGCGCCGCGCCCGCACACAGAACCGCGGTTAGCCCAGAGGACAACCATAAGAGGAAGAAATGCAAGAGTGTGCACTGACGCAGAGAGCGGTGGGGTGTTGAAGCATTCTGCGTCCCTATATTTTATTCGTCAGAACACACGTTCTGGCGAAGCTCGCAGGTGGACGACCGCAATAAGGATTAAGGGTTTTGCAGACATGATAAGGAGAATGGCGCCAGGACGGCCCGGCGGAATGACCATGTGTGGAGGAAGGCGGATGCAGCTGCATCCAGCAGCTGCCAAGGGACGCGGAGCCCACACCAGCGGCTGGGTCTGTCCCGGGCTAGTTTCAGCAACAAACCTTGAGAGCTATTAGCGGGCATGCTGGGAGACAGCGGCACGATATATGGAGGCAGGAGAACCACATGTGCACAGAACCAAGAGGGCACCCAAGAGTTCCTGCACGTGCAGAATGGAACAATATACTTACAGGCCAGAATCAAGGGGCGACGCCAGGCTGACTGCGGACCACAGAGCAGCGGTCATGTGTTTTACGACTCAAGGGGGACGCGACAAGCACCCCGGACACGTGCAGATATGGTGCAAGTTGAATATGGTGATCGAACCTACAAAACCACGAGGAGGAGGGAGGAACGGATCAGTCAGTCGAGGATCGAGCAGTCAGGTCAGTCAGTTGGAGGACCTAGAGCGAGACGTCCGGTTCGGAACCGGACGACATCAGGCAGTCAGACGCGAGCAGTCAGTTGAGAGACGTCAACGAGTCAGTCAGTCGGAGTCAGTCAGGGATCGAGAATGCATCACGACGTCTACCTCAGTCGGAGGCCATCAAGCGGGACGTGCTGCGGGAAGAATCTGAGAAAAGTCAGTCAGACTTCGTCAAACGAGAAGGGTGGACCGGGAGCCGAGAGAAAACGAGTTCGCCAAATGCCTCAAGACGTGGACCTCAGTCGGAGGCCGTCAAACGGGACGTACGGCGGGAAGAGTCCGAGAAAATGGCAGCCGGCCATCGCCAAACGAAGAGTGCTGAGTGGACCCGGGAGGAGGAGTTCCGAGAGCAGGCGTCGGGACGCCCCACCAAGCGCCGGAGCAGTTCCAAGTCGCCAGCCGAGGGAAGAGAGCGCCGCAGTGTCAGATAAGTAGTTCTACACCTGGTGTGAAGAATTCCCCTCCCCCCCACGACCCCCATCGCGGCGTCAAACCATACGAAGCCTACATAGAAAAAGGGGAGGGGAGTTGTCTCGTGAGTTCATGTACCAGTTAACCTGTTCAAGCAACAATAAAACTTGGTTATGTGAACTCTCAAATAAACTGTAATTTATTAGTAAATTGGACCTAGAGACAACTGTGTCGACGCATTCCTACGCCCTATCGCTGAGGGCTAGCATCAAGTGCTGGCGCCTCACTCCGCAGAGCAGATTAAATACCTACTTCCAAACTTCAGCATTGGCAGGTATCAAAGTTAATGTGGTATATACTTAGCGCATCCACAATGATGAAGTATTTTTACTACCGTGGGACGTACTTCGGAATTCTCAAAATGAAACTGTATCTTACAATCTGGAATTAAACATGCATATCATTATTTGTAAAACTTTTTCAATTTTTATTATAACTATACAATGCTTGTAATTTCATATTCTTTAAGTTAAACGACTGCTGCACTTTGTAAAAACATTCAATAAACATCAGTTTATATAAAATATTAAGCCTTCAGGTTTATTGGAAATATAATTGTCTTAGAGAGTAAATAACCCTAAAGCTGCAATTGTTTTATACACACAAAATATAATATACAAATCTATAGAATTACATAATGATGGCTAGCGTATAAATTATCCATTGCATACCGCTTTAATTGTGAAAAGACCGAAGAGTTATTTTCTAGGCGCCGAAAAATGTATTTCCGTATAAATATTGGTAACGTTGTTAAGAGAACGTTTAACTCAAAAGTGCAGTTAAGTTAATTTATTTCCATTGTTTTATCAGAAAGCGAACTTTGATTATCCTGTGTTCTCCTATATTGGAAGAAAATAATGTTAAGGCCGTATTTTAAATTTCAATAATTTATATATTCATGCTCGTTGCTTTCAAACAGAACATCAGAAATAAATTTTTAATAGATTAAGTACAAAAATTCCACTTGCTTTTTATAATTCACACCAATTTAATAATACTCGAGAAATATCCGAACATCATAACCACATATGAAAAATAAACAACTTATACATTTCATAATTAAAAAGCAAAACCATTAAATTTTTAACTTTACTGTATAGATTGACTAAATTAAGTGCGTTGTATAGCGGCTGGGATTCTGTATGCTTTGAAATGATGCCAGATAAAAGTTTTGTCCTGAATTCGAGATGAAACAAATAATAAAATTTCTTCATCTGCTTTTCAAATCGAGACCATTTTCTCGGGAATAGGAGGAAGCAAGTCTAATATAACGAACCATTTATGAAATAGTGATAAGTACTAAAGTTTAAGTTATTGCATATTTAAATATGGTTTGGTTACATCTATAGTACTTATGCAGCGGTAAAACAATTTAAAATGCCTGGCCTGAGTTCTGATAATCATCACTTTATCTGGATTGTCGAAGATTAAAGGATTTTTTTATTTTACCGCAGAGTATTATAAATTGCTTTCAGCAGAGCTGAAATGTTTCGCTGAAGTTTCTCAGCTTTCCACGAAAGCTGAGATGTAATACCGGATGTAATATTATTTGTTATCCTCCAAATTTTAATATCTTCTCTCAGCGAAATAACTGAATATTGTAACACGGTCCAGGTGAAAATATGTCATATAGAACTTATTTTCAGGATAATAACTTGGAATATTGAAACATTTTCGAAAAGAAACCGGTTGTGATATCAACAGTAATGTATTTTTCTAAATATATGAAGATATATGCTATAGTTTGAGACCAATTTCTACTGATAAGTGTTGTTTCATTAAGAAGTTTATTTTATTTGCGAAAACACTTTTTACATAATAAACGTAGGTGGACACATTGTGGCGTATGAAATTTCATATTCACCGATGATGGTGGAGAAGCAGTGGTTTGTTACAACTGGTGGCCACTACTGTTTTAGAAGAACGGAAAATTACAAATTAAATGTTTTGCTATTAAAGCAACTATGGGTTTCAATGTCTACTTTGAACAGTAGAAAAAACTGCAATAGATTGAGAAAGATAGCTTGTTGGATGTTGGGAATATCGACTGGTGATGGCTGAAGGTTTTTGTTTTGGAATGTCAGAGGGGCGTTGGGGCTCTTTAACGTAGTTTACTACGAGGACCGTGTTCATTTTTTGAACCTGTGAATCTGCTAGATAAATCGTGGGTAATTTTTTTCCACTATTAAAAACTGTCTTGTTTGTGCAATGTAGCTGAACAACAAAGAACCCATATTTTGATATTGGTTGTAGATAAAGCTGTGGAGATTTCACAGATTGTACAAAAAAATCACACACCTTCAGCTGACTACAAAATTGCACCAAATTAATAACATCACTGAAGTAAAGTGAGTGAGAGAAGTGATTTAGGCGGCTCTTCACAACAAGGTCTTAAGAGCCGATAAGGGTGACATGAGGTGAGATGGAGCATCGCTGAATTGAAGGGGCGGGTGAAACGGGAGATCCCCGAGAAAACACGGCACTATTCCCACTTGGGAAAATCTGGAGTGACCCGGCTGGGGATTGAAACTTGTTCGCCCAGGTGGGAATCGAGCAGTCTAACCACTCAGCTACCGCGGCCCCAATATATATAACTTCTTTTACACATATTACGGTCCGTTTCCAGCAGCAATTTTCACCAACGTGAAGTCATGGCAGAACTCCTTTGAGCTCCAGACCACATGCAGTATATATACAAGATTGGCAGGAAGTAGAATGACGTATGCCGTAAACAGATGCACCTCATGACAGGTAAAAGAACAATTTCTTTGCGAATTTTGTGTATCGTGGGGGTTGTGGAATACGACACAAGTACTTAATATTAGTGAAGTATAGCGCCAGGAACAAACGTGGTAATTCGGAGTCACAATCAGCGCACAGCAGAGCGGTAGGTGAACGCTCGCTAAGAAACTCACAGTTACGGCTGATAATACACCACCACGGTACATGTATTAATAGACTCAAAGTTCTATGAATTTGTCTGAAGTATAGTGCGTTGCATCGGTGGTTCAGTGGTAGATTGCTCGCCTGCCACGTGGGCGGCCCGGGGTTCGATACTCGGCCAAAACAAAGTGAATTTTAATAGTCTAAAATTATGTATCCAACTTTTATGAAATACAAATTCCTAACAAAATAAATTGTATATACTGTCGCATTTTTATCTTCCTCACCCCACCACTGCCCTATATACACATGTTTACGCCATCGTGTGTCTGCCTTAAACATTTTGCTTGGATTTGTCATAAGCGAGATGTAAATTCCAAGAGAAACCTTACAGTGGTAAAACGTATCAATTTAATGTCCCATAACAGAGCAGCACAAATATGGCTTTGNTCAGTGGTAGATTGCTCGCCTGCCACGTGGGCGGCCCGGGGTTCGATACTCGGCCAAAACAAAGTGAATTTTAATGGTCTAAAATTATGTATTCAACTTTTATGAAATACAAATTCCTAACAAAATAAATTGTATATACTGTCGCATTTTTATCTTCCTCACCCCACCACTGCCCTATATACACATGTTTACGCCATCGTGTGTCTGCCTTAAACATTTTGCTTGGATTTGTCATAAGCGAGATGTAGATTCCAAGAGAAACCTTACAGTGGTAAAACGTATCAATTTAATGTCCCATAACAGAGCAGCACAAATATGGCTTTGNATTCCAAGAGAAACCTTACAGTGGTAAAACGTATCAATTTAATGTCCCATAACAGAGCAGCACAAATATGGCTTTGACTCAGCTCGCATTTAAATTAAATTCTAGTTTGATTTTTCTAAATTCTCTATTTTCCTTGTTTTTTGACGTAAATCTCTTTAAAAGTTATTTATTTATTCTGCCATATCTATATTAAGGTGCAAGGATTGATTGCAAGTTTTTTTTTATGTGACGTTTGATAACGTTTCCAACTTGGACTGATCTATAGTCATCCTAGCACGTCCCTTACATCGCAACTGTGCGAAATGTTTACAGTACTTAAATGAAAAATTAAAATAGCAAACATCAGTAATATTCGTCATGCGTATATTTTTCACACTCTCGGAATATATATAAATTCTTCGCATTTATATATCATGGCCAGTTTTGAAAGCTAATATAAGCCAAATTTAGTGAATATTACATGCTTCAAGAATTTATTTGTGGTTTCAACTTACGTGTTTTCTGATAAAAGGAAATCTGATACGACGAGTGCCCATGCATGGAGGGTGAATAACGTTTTTCTTTTTGAACAAATTCTCTATATTAACGACATGCACCATTTGTTCATAATAGGTAACATTTTTTCTGACGAAATAACAGAAAGTTATTTTAGATCGGGATTCAGTATGAATTATCTCGGTACTTATTTATTAATGAGCAAAAATTTTTCTTATTATTAATGTTTCAGTTAGTGTATTTCCTTTTACTAAAAGGTTTCTACAGATTCTGGATGGCGTTGTTTAAACAGGCAATCCTTAATACTTACAGATCCCTATTTTCAGCGCTTCAAGAGCAACTTACGTATTCTTTGGAAAGGAAATCTTAAGACCATTGACTCACACTCAATCAAAATTCTGTTGGGATTATCTATGTAAATATTGTTGAATTGCGGAAAATACAAGGTCATTACGCAAGAATGTGAGTTTTTGTGAAATAGGAAACAAAATCGTACTTCTCTGCTCTCTTATGTTAGGTTATAGACAATCAGTAAAGACCACTGCAAAAATTGTTAAATATTATGCCGCAATATTAAACACCTTCATCAGTTCTGTGTACACCAGTCAGCTGATAAACATTCATGTGGCTATAGTTTAAATTTTTCATTGCCATTTTAATCCAAGAGGCGCTTTAATTTTTCCCTAAAATAGAATATTGTTTAATTTTGTAGACGGTCGTTAGTTTTTCCATAAATTACCAGCTTACATTCAATATAATAATAAGCAGAAACTGAAAAATAATTTCGTAAACAATACACATGAGAGCACAAAATACTACAGGTCCCACCGAGACTTGAACTCGGATCGCTGGATTCAGAGCCCAGAGTGCTAACCATTACACCATGGAACCGCCATACTCTTTTCGGATGAAATCAATATCCAAGTAGGCAGCTGATAAAGTTGAAAAGTCGTTGATTATGCTTATCTCAATGGTGCTAAATTCAATGACTTTTGACGTTGTATTACTCGAGGTCAGAAAACGAGTAGACGCACCATGAGCATCTATGAAATAAGAACTGAATATTATATTTAAATTTATGCATTGTGAACTCTGATATGCAATTGACTTTGTAGATAGTTCTGTAACTCTCTCGCTGCTGGGGTCTCATGTTCGATAAGACCCGAAGTTGGAGTGTGTTATTATTATTTTCGGGCAGGGTTCCTTATGTGACAAGTGTGACGGACACTGCCGCAGTGTGAGAGTATTCTAAGTACATTTTCGTATATTCTCAAGTCTTCATTCCCCTGCATGACTGTCCCGCTTTCAAGACACAAAGGTGGCATGCACTTTGTCTTCCGGCACGACCCAGCTGGCATCAGCTGATAGTAGCAACGACCCGGCTCTGTACAACCTGTTTCAAAAATATTAGGCGCACATTGGCATACATGCAAATTAATAACAGAGACTAATGTTTTTTTGCACCGCCTCATGCTGCATCAGTCTGCGGGCGCGACTACCTCCCCCCTCGTAGGAGGCAACATGCTCACTATAAATTCACCAATTCTTCAAGATATACCAGGATTCTAGTATTTCTACAAGATTATTTCTCTTAAGACCAGTTACCACACTTGTCTAATTCTTAGATGCATATCTACCACATTTTTGTTGCTCCGAAAAATTGGCTAAAATTGACTGAGTAACGAATGTATCGGTTAATTTCAATTATTTTCTAAATAAAATAAAAATAATTCTATATTGTACTTGAGGTTTATAGGTATGCTTAGTGTTACATTAGAACATATTGTTATGAAGTCTTAAAAAAAATAATGTTTGTTTTTTTCATTCTCTGTCTAAAAATTTTTTTTATCGAAGTAAAATATTTCTTTTTTTTAATGAGTACGGTAAGAAATCTCTGTGCACCCAGAAAAAAAATGTAGTTATAAAATCTATCCAATCGCAGTCCAAAAACATAAATATTTTTTTTTTATTGTTGTTTGAAAATGATGTATGTATTGATGTATAAAAATTTATATAAACTATTTAACCTTCGTATTTACAACAATTTAGACTTGGCGAGAAGGAGGAAGAGGGTTATATGTTTTTTGATTTTAATGCACTAAAAACATCTATGGAGAATTCCGGAATTTTTAAAACGCATGGTACCATAATTTTACTTTCTCCGATTGTCAACTTTGGATTTCACCCGTATGACTTGTGGCACTAACAGTACATTCCTTAGGTTACCCGCAACAACAGATTTCCCCTCGAGGAAGACAGCAGCCTCCAATTAACGTTCGCTTCGCACGCAGTAGATAAGAATACACTGTCAAAATGGTGGGGTGGTTATTTGATGTATAGGTGTACTGAATATCAGGTTGACTGCTCGATGCATATATAAAAATTAATGAGCTTACTTGGTATATTTTTCTATTGCCGGTAAAATAAAGAATAAAGTCAAGCCATAGATATGTATTTATTTCCCCAGCCTTTCTTTGAACAATTTGTAAGTTGATCTCGGGATGTCTTTCCTTTCAAAGAACGACACGCGCGCTAGACCAGAAAAATAACCGCATTGACACGAACAGGTTTGTGGTATCAGAGAACACATTGATTTGATATTTTACTTTTGATTTGATATAGTAACAGATTTGCCATTCTTCAGGCTGATGGATAAAACTTTTATTAAGGACAGGTGTTACTGATGTACATTGAATGCTTAATTTCGGAATGTTATTAATCTCTCAGATCCTCGTAATATGTGACCGTTTTCGCTGAGATTGCTTGAGTGTTACCTTCTTATCATAAATAATAACGCTGTTTAGCTAGTTTCAATGCAATTTACTTGCAATTGGACTACAGAACTTCGAGTTGGTGGAGCAAGCACCATGCAGTTTATTATTTAATCTGCTGTCATTACTATTGGACGCCTAACATTTTGCTAATGGGTGTTCTTAACCTTCCAGTGACCTTCGCTTTAAATTTGAGGTTATTTATAAATTAACGAAATATATAAAATTTTTAAAATACAGAAAACTCAAAGAAAACCCTTAAAGTGTTACTAAATGCTGTAGTGATATCGACCCCTCTATTATAGCCTGACCACTATATCATAAATTTTTTATAATATGATTAAAGTGTTTACTTTATTTGTAAAATTATAAAAATATTTGCACTCTTTTTAACATAACTTTCTAAAATATAGCATATTATGTAAAAGTGATTTCAGTCTCTTGCAATACAGCTTTACAACTTTATTAATTATTATCGTCTTGTAACTATAAAACAGACAGCCATGTATGTTATTTTCTTAGTTTTGACTCCCGACCAATGCTGTTGGTTGACTCTTAGTCGTGTGTCCATCTAATTCCATGTTACAAATATAAATAACTCGAAGCATCACAACAAAGTTTAGTAAGCATATTGGTAAAATACTACTTTTCCTTCCTCACCTCTCATTTATTCAAGTTTTTATTTTACAAACATAAGACTTTTGAATGAGATTAAATTGCAAGTCTTAGTATGTCAGTATTTATTAGATACGTTTAAATGGTCGCTCATTCTGCTTGTCTTCTCAGAAAGTGTAGGGGAGAAGAAAGATTGGGAAGAAACCATAAACATTATTTTACCTTGGCCGCATAGATCTAGGGTTACATCGTATTCTGTATACTTATTCTGCTGTGTAATGAAACAATGAATGCGGGATATTCAAAACAATATACTTGATAAAATTGTGCAGGAGACTCAAATGCGAAGACTGGCGACAAATGCTCTGCTCCAATAAACTCGCAGCCACACGGGAAGAATCACACATCTGGAGATTCTTATATTCCTGCTCTCCATCCTTGCTCCAGCGGCCAGTGTTGATTACCAGGATGTCCTGTGACCACACAGAAAGACTAGATGTGTTTGGTCAAGAACCATTATACAAGCAGGTAACAATACAAGGTGGGAAGACGGGCGACTTAAAGCGGTAGACTTATAGCAACTATCATTATTTTTTGGAGTAGAAGGTAGTAACGTTAAGAAGCATAGAAGNGACTTAAAGCGGTAGACTTATAGCAACTATCATTATTTTTTGGAGTAGAAGGTAGTAACGTTAAGAAGCATAGAAAGTTCAGTGGTAAAAAGCTAGTCGTCATATGGGCGTGCCGGGTTTGATTTCCGCTTGATGCAGCGAACGACTTTTATTTTGAAAATTGTATCGCAAAATGGCAGCAGTACACATGTCCAAAATTATTCTAATTCACATTAGATAATTACAAACATATAAGTTTTGGCTCATTTGGCTTGAATTTAGCCAACTAATTTGCATGAACAGTGCAAATTATTAAAAAAAAACTTATTATTCGAAATACATTTCTTAAATGTCAACAAAGCAAACTGTGACGCCATTTATAACTAGAATCTTAACTTGATGTAATGATTCTATGATTACTACATGTAAAAACCTAGAGTATTAATAAATTGATATCATAGGTAGGAAGACGNATGATTCTATGATTACTACATGTAAAAACCTAGAGTATTAATAAATTGATATCATAGGTAGGAAGACGCACTCGGGAGTATTCTGAGGCATGTTATTAAAAGGAATTCTCAAGATATCTCCCGTCTCTAAAAACACAATCGCACAGTCTTGTACTTGTTCTTCTTCCAAATTTCTTTTAACAGCTGTGTTTGAAGCAGTATGACCGTATTATTTGGCAGAGTGAGTCCTTCTCCCCACTCTCAAGAGTTCAATTTGTAAGGTATTGCAATGTTCTCACACTGGAATGCAAATTTGTAAGTTTATATATACTTTTGTAATATCAATCACCATCGTCGGCATCGGTGGTTCAGTGGTAGAATGCTCGCCTGCCAAGCGGGCGGCCCGGGTTCGATTCCCGGCCGATTCAGTGTTTTTACGGTTTCAAATAATTAGCCTCACTTTTATCAAANGCGGGCGGCCCGGGTTCGATTCCCGGCCGATTCAGTGTTTTTACGGTTTCAAATAATTAGCCTCACTTTTATCAAATGCATATTCCAAACAAATTAAAGTTTATAAACTGTCGTATTTTTCACCTCGTCATTACAGCATTGCCCTATATACAAACGTTCGCGTGATCGTGTATGGCCTTGACTCAGCTCGCATTTAAATTACATTCTTGTTTGACTTTTCTAAATTCTGTATTGGCCCCTGCCATGTGTGTTTTGTTCGGCATGATATATATGATTTTTTGTCTTATTTTTGTATATAAATCTCTTTAAAAGTGGTTTATCATTAAGCCATATCTATATTAAAGTGAAAATATTGTTTGCAAGATTTTTTTATGTGACGTTTGGTAACGTTTTTAAATGTTGTTAGAATCGAACCTCCGCCCAAGAGACACAACTTGGATTGACATACAATCATCTGACCACCTCCCTTACTTCGCAACTGTGCGAAATGGCCACAGTATTTAGACGCTTACATAAAATAGCNACAATCATCTGACCACCTCCCTTACTTCGCAACTGTGCGAAATGGCCACAGTATTTAGACGCTTACATAAAATAGCAAAATCAGTAAGTTTCGCTAAGAGGAAAATGTTTCATACTATCGTAATATATGCAATATCATTGTAAGTTTGAAAGCCCTTTGCAAGTCAAATTGTGTCAATTATATATATATGAGAATTTATTTAATGATTTCAACTTACGTGTTTTCTGATTAAAGAATATATGATACGACGACTGGCCATATATGNTGAGAATTTATTTAATGATTTCAACTTACGTGTTTTCTGATTAAAGAATATATGATACGACGACTGGCCATATATGGATGGTGAATGACGTTTTTCCCGTTGATCAAATTCTCCATATTAACTATATGCGCCATTTTTTCAGAATACGTAACACTTTTTGAAACGAAATAAGGTAAAATTCATTTCAGATCGGGATTAAGTATTTCTAATCTCGGTTCTTATTTATTAATCAATAATAAATATATATTTTTATACCCTTTCAATAATTTTATTTCTTTTTCTTAAGCATTTCTACAGATTCCTAATGGAGTTGTTTAAACTGGCAATCGTTAATATTTAATCTTTGTATAACAGTCAGATGAATAACATTCATGTGGCTATAGTTTATATTTTTCATTGCCATTTTACTCCAAGAGGCGCTTTAATTTTTCCCTAAAATAGAATATTGTTTAATTTTGTAGACGGTCGTTAGTTTTTCCATAAATTACCAGCTTACATTCAATATAATAATAGGCAGAAACTGAAAAATAATTTCGTAAACAATACACATGAGAGCACAAAATACTGCAGGTCCCACCGAGACTTGAACTCGGATCGCTGGATTCAGAGCCCAGAGTGCTAACCATTACACCATGGAACCGCCATACTCATTTTGGATGAAATCAATATCCAAGGAGGCAGCTGATAAAGTTGAAAAGTCGTTGATTATGCTTATCTCAATGGTGCTNGAGATTGTTTGAGTGTTACCTTCTTATCATAAATAATAACGCTGTTTAGCTTGTTTCAAAGCAATTTACTTGCAAATGGACTACATAACTTCGAGTTGGTGGAGCAAGCACCATGCAGTTTATTATTTAATCTGCTGTCATTACTATTGGACGCCTAACATTTTGCTAATGGGTGTTCTTAACCTTCCAGTGACCTTCGCTTTAAATTTGAGGTTATCTATAAATTAACGAAATATATATAATTTTTCAAATACGGAAAACTCAAGGAAAACCCTTAAAGTGTTACTGNGTTATCTATAAATTAACGAAATATATATAATTTTTCAAATACGGAAAACTCAAGGAAAACCCTTAAAGTGTTACTGAATGCTGTAGTGATATCGACCCCTCTATTACAGCCTGACCACTATGTCATAAATTTTTTATAATATGATTAAAGTGTTTGCTTTATTTGTAAAATTATAAAAATATTTGCACTCTTTTTAACGCAACATTCTAAAATATAGCATATTATGTAAAAGTGATTTCAGTCTCTTGCAATACAGCTTTACAACTTTATTAATTATTA
>NQII01004428.1:0-16533 GCA_002778355.1 Clitarchus hookeri
GGTGCGTGTATGTAGTAATCTTTGTTCTGCGACCTCCTCCATACCCCTCCCCACCAACAAGGGAAGGCGCGTGTACAGTTTAGGGAGCCAAGAGCCAAGAGAGGATATAAGCCTCTTTGCGGGGAGGGTGGGATATCAGTTCAATCAATTTGTTCGGAGAGCAGTTGACCCAGTCAGTTAGAATCGCGCGCCGAGAGAGGAAGTCAAGTCAGTCAGGCGAGGACGGGGGTTCAGGCCCATGCTGAGTCAGTTTGCAGAGACAGTCAGTCAGTGAAACCCCGTCGCCGGGAAGCGACGAGCGGCAGGTGGCGCGGCATTCGGTACCGCCACACCGGGACGCGCAGGTAGTCAGGATCGGAAGCCGGATCGTGGAAGCCATCCGGGTGAGAATCACAACATTAAACCATATCGGGACAGCCCGCAGTAATCTCCTGCGCCATGAGGTGCTGGACCAGAGTCAGTTCAGTCAGAACAGACGTACCGCCAAATCGGGACGCGAAATGTCAGACCGAACCCGGGAGTCGTTTAGGGCCTCACGAGAGACACCACGCGAGAGGAGGTAGACGGCGCCATAGACGGCGCCGGATGGCGCCGAAGCACCACGTCGAGACACAGAGGATGATACCGAGAACGGAAGGGGAGAGAATCACGGAACAGCCAGTCCGAGGGCCTGTAAAAGGGCCACCCAATTCACCAGAACTCAAGTTACCGCCGCCGGAACAGCACCAAACAGCAGAACACAGATAAGTACCAACGGCGTCACTCAGGGACGTGTCCGGTCACCTAATTCCCCCACAGCGTCGGAAACGTTGTAATCAGCCCTTCATGTCAAGAACTCGCAGGGCCGAGAAAGTATGTGTACTTCACGCAAAAGTGCCGGGAATGTGTGTATGAATTCCCGTCAAATAAACATGTTAAAACGAAGACGTAATGAAATCATTGTTTTATGTACCCTCAACCTTCAAGGTACCTTATAGTCTGTGCCATCTAACAATAACTGAGAACCCTATGAACCACTCTGTACACCACAAGTGGGGAATAGCGTCAGTCTATTTGCGATTTCTTCACATTTTTGTTTATTAAAATTGAGTTTTAATTTCTACAGATAAGGGTGAAGTCGTGGCCTATGCGATTTTCGATTTGCAAGATACCTTTGAAAAATCACCCTATGAAATACATGTTTATTTCCTACATATGTCATGTTATCACAAAANAGTCGTGGCCTATGCGATTTTCGATTTGCAAGATACCTTTGAAAAATCACCCTATGAAATACATGTTTATTTCCTACATATGTCATGTTATCACAAAAGTTTTATCCTTCTGTTCATAAAAATACCTTTTTTATGATTAAATTAAAATTTTATTAAAATTTTATTTGTAAATTACAACATTTAATTTATAATAAATATGAATAACACCAGTGAGAAAATAAATAAGTATGTTGGTAATTCCTAGAGAAATAGTTATCATGCAAAACATTATTTCACTGAGTGCGCAGGGGTCGCGGTGGGTGAGCGGTTAGACTGCTCCTCTCCCACCAAGGCGAACCGGGTTCAATCCCCGGCTGAGTCACAGGACTTTCGCATATGGGAATCGTGCCGAACGACGCCACTGGTCGGCGGGTTTTCTCGGGGATCTCCCGTTTTCCCCACCTTTTCATTCCGGCACTGCTCCATACTCCCCTCAATCTCCATCATAGACTCTCAAGATATCGCTGTTTGTTAAGAGCCGCCCAAATCTCTTCACTCACTCACGGAGTGCGCACGAATGCGGTGTGCTGTCCCTTTGGTGTAATTTTCTAGACTCGGCAAAATAACTCTCACGGAAAAAGTATTAAGTCATATTGCCAAATAATATTATAATGTATGCTAAATAAATGTCAATTTGAAATAATTAAAGTTTGCTAGATTGATTTCCAGAAAATAATTTTTTCAATTTTTTTTAAGTTCAAATATATTTTGTGACAAAACGTTCCCGGTAGACACAAATATAATGAGTAGTGACCCGGAAATTTCACGAATTCGTTTCAGGACAAACTGTTCTTCAGACACATGTACGATTTAATTAATTTTGTCAATTGGATCGCAGTTTGTAAGCCCCGCCCTGGACGAATTAAAGCCAATAACCAACCTGCAAGTGAAAGAGCTTCCTGGTCTGTGCTGAAAATGAAGCATCACACAATGAACAATTTTTCTGAAAATAAAGTACACTATGGATAGTGGAGTCGAGTTTGTTGCCATCTGAATCCGCGAAATTTCCGAGTCTCTAATAATCAGCTAATGATAATTTACAATTTTGCAAGGGATGCTTACAATATGTTACTTACTTAACCTGGACTGTATCATTACTTATTAGTTTATTGGTTTAAACAACCGGGGTGTGGCCGTGTTAGGGCATGGCCGTGAAAACGTCTGGCGTTAGCGGGCAATATTTTCTTTGAGATATGGGAACGAAATCAAAGAAATGAAATTGATCATTGACTCTCTATGGCTTAAATCTACATATCTAGGTGAGATATTTTGTTAGGCACCAAAATTAGCGTTCTAACACATTGTAGCTGTGACATGTACTGACCGGAAATGTTCGCCCACGCCCAAAATGACTTCCAATCGTTGCAGCCCACCACCCACGCCTTGGGGCGAGCGCGGCGCCATCTCAAGGTCATTTTCGCATATTAGTCGCATACCCGATCGAACAAGACCACATTTATTTTCATCGTGTTAAGGGTTCCGCTTGCCTGTTGCTTGAACTGCGGTGCAGAGTTTTTGAAATCCTGGTTTTTTGACGAAACTATATAACGCACCCCAATTAGTTTACCCACGAAAATATACCATACTCCAGACGACGAAGAAATGGTTCTTTAAAGATACAATGAACGCTGTAAATATTATTTTGGACCCTTCTAATATAGTTAAAAATGGCTTTTTCAGACTGCAGTATCTTAAAGCACACTAGCCGGACACGAGCCAAACTACGGTAGGAGCGTGTATTGAACTTGGCTACAGATTCTTTATCAACGAAATGATAGGGTCGCCACTGGAAGTCCCATAGGTACACGCAGAACTACGAGAACACTGCACGCCAGTTCAGAGCCTTGCGCGTAACGGCGATAGCGCTATTTTAGCGCGTGCCAGTGTAACCCTTATAGCTCCCGCGCTCTCCCAAAAAAGGAGAAAAAAGATGCATGCAGGCAGGACCCTTAATAATCACGAACTTAGAGCGTCGGAATGGATCACCCTGCAAACTTTACGATGCCATTGCCGACCTGATACCTCATGTGTAGGTTTGATTTTAAATATGAATTCACATCAGACATACTGTTAGAAGCGGATGGATGATTTCCTCTCTGAGGTAACTGTCAACAAACAGTTTTCCTGAAGGTGAGCAGTCCTCTACTCAAAACCACGGAACGACTTATTTGTGCGTGCTTTCAACTATCGTGTTCCGTGATCTGAAAAGGTATTGTGTCTGATGCGTCCTTGACGGATTTCTTGACGAGGGGAACTTTTTAATAATGGACGTGCTGCGATAAGACCACCGCAGACATGGTCGTTAGGCGCAGGGTTTGAGAGTCCGGTTTCCGCCCGCGAGAAATGCACTCCAATCAGCGGGGGCTGAGAACCTACACAGGTGTTTTGTCTGACGAGTCGTTCCCGATAACGTCTTACGCGGAAACTTGCTGTTTTCGACCAACCGCTTCTTCACGCCAAAAATTTCCACTGCCTGTCATAAATCATATTCGAACACCTATACGTTTCTAAAATGTATTTGATATGATCCTTTTTTTTAACCAAATGTTTTATAATTAGTAACACCTATTGTTCGTTAAAAAATACTTGCGCGCAGCAAGGCTTCAACATTCTCTACGTACCGACTTACGTCTTTCCTTTGGTTACTGGCTGCGTGTCTCTGTAGGAAGACATTTTATTACTCATTGGGTCAATCAAAATTAAGTTACTCAGACACAGAACGTGCTTGATTCGTGAGCAGACACCTAAGACTTGTGAATATGAAAATCAACCAATTCAAAAATCATAGTTGAGCTGAATTTTTTCGGATTACAACTAGTCGTGGAATATTTTCGTCAAACACAGATGCCCTTGTCATAATATAATGCACTAATCGACCAAACATTTTTTCGTATGTGTGCAACCGTCCATTTACAAATTAACGTAAAAGCATCTGATTAGGCCGTTGGACCCGTAGGCTAGATATAACGTTCATCGATATTATTGCCTGGAGGGGGAAGGGGGTGACTATGTTCTCAGCATAGTAACATTTTATATATACGGCGAGAAAATACGACAGATCACTAGATGGAAGTATATAGGCTACTAGTCAGGTACGAACTTAATTCAGAAAAAAGCTTACTCCCATTCCGCTTAAGCTGTTACTGAACTAACAAAATATATCTGCGACGAAACTGTATCTGAACAGGTTGTATATGCAGTATATTCAAGATTTAATAATGATGGCATATTCACCCAACGTATATTTTACATTCATGCACAATGATAAAACAAAATAAAACACTATATTGTTTCCCAAAAGTGTGCCATAAAAACATAAAAAATTATATATACAGTATTTAAATTGATTACAAGAAACTATAAAAATATTTATAAGACTTCGCAGTACAAAGCTAACATCTGAAACAGAAATGCAACGCTATAATTCCCCCTATATTTATTTATAGGAAAAATAGGTAAGTTATTTACGAAGCAAAGAGGTGCGAACTCANAACGCTATAATTCCCCCTATATTTATTTATAGGAAAAATAGGTAAGTTATTTACGAAGCAAAGAGGTGCGAACTCAAGAAATATTTTATTTTGGCCTGATGAATATTTCAGATCGTAAAGACGTTGCCATAAATGTGCCAGTAGTCGTGCTGAAGATAAATTCTAGAGCTCCTGGGACCAAATAAGATCAAGAACTCGAGATATAGCTAGATAAAGAACCTGAGATATTATGTACCAGTTACGGAGAGCCAAAACATGAAATATTTCAATTTAGGGAAATGGTTTTACATTCTTACAGGCCTTCAAATTACTCAACAGCATTAAATTATAAAACCTATACCCAATGCGTAAGAGACAGAGACTAGAGGCGCAGCTAAGTTAAACACAGAGTTCGACGTTCGTCAATAAACAATAAGCTACTGACATATATACGACTTACGAATTAACTTTAAAAAATAATTGCAAAGAGCAGCGTATAACCTCGAAAGATTAGATAAACCGCTGTTATCGTACTCAAAGTATCACAGGAAATATTCTAGTTGCATGGATGAAAGTGGCGTATATCTGAAAGTGAACGAATAACTGCGACATTTGCAAACCTGTCACTGTCATATAATTAGCACATGAAATCCATCGGATCCGATTATTTTATTCTGCTTTAAATTTCGCGACACGGAAGGATCATTCGATTCTTAACAACGGATTATTAGTAAGCTTGTCAAAGTACGCGGAAAAATGGTAAACATATGTTACAACTATAATCTCCATATTTTTGACTTATTAATGGACTGAATTTAAAACAAAACTTTGCGACACCTGGCAGGTAGACAACATCTACAATTGATATTCGGGTTCCTCAACGCAGGGCATCTGGTACTGCACATGTGTGTATTGCGAAACGAATTTCTCATGAGAGATAATCGTGTTTCAATAAAGGTTTCAGAGGCTGATGCACATGCAAATTAATGAATGAAAACTTCATTTAATGGCGTGAATTTACTTATTTCCATTTTTAGGTGTTCATATTGTCGGTTTTTTTTACAAAACTGGTTTCTGGTGACCATATATTATGCATTTCTTAAGAAACATTTGACTCATGATACACAAAATAATTTTTTTATGGCTTCTTCATGTACAGTAACAACCATCTCGCTCTGAAAAGTGAATTTACCTGTACCTTACGTAAAAACATCAAAAAGTGATTCCATTTCAAATTAAAAAAGAAAAATACGTCAGGTAGTTGAAACAAACCCATAAATTTAATTTTTAAATTAAAATGCTTCGATATTACAAAATCAATCTATCATTGCGTAGTTACCAAAAACTCGTTAGGAATAACCTGAGTTGTGGGATGCGAATATCTACTTTTGGGGCTTTTTTACTTCTAGTTAGAGTCGATAAGTTCCCTAGCTTATCTTGATCCATAATCTGATTATTATGAGCAACTGAAANTCCATAATCTGATTATTATGAGCAACTGAAATTAAATGTATAACTATGTTTCTCCAAACATGCTGTAAAAATATCATTTCACGCTTCTGAGAGGCCGGGTTTAGTTCATAAAAAATTATAATGCAGTTATTTAAGGAACAACTGACATCTTCAGATGGTGCCTTCTGATATAACTTAAGACTTTTTCAGCGCATGAATTATATTAAAGAGTATTTTAGTTATAACAATTGTTTCTGTATTTGGTGGTTGTATAATAAGTTGAATTTTATTACCAACTCCTTATTTAATTATATAACCATTTAGTTTGAAGTTAATAATAATTATTATTTGTTTATCTGGATCTTGATTAGGTTATTTTAGAAATAAATTTAGTTTATTTGATAAAAATTTTAGTTCTTATTATAGTGGTGTTTGTTATTTTTTTGTTAATATGTGATTTATACCTTATGTTACTGTTAAGATTCCTCTTTATCCTTTATCTTTGTCCTATCTTAAAAGTAATATATCTTTTATTCAACAGAGCCGAATATATATTTTCGATAATACATACGTATATTTGCAAATCAAAATAATTTATTTATTAACTTGCACGTTTTAACACTTACTACATCAGCTATTATATAACTTAAAAATACTGATAGCACCTTTGAGATACAAGCAAGTTTTCTTCAAGTTCTTGGTGGATCTCGCTATTAAAAATTCAACTCAACGGTAAAGTTTCTTCTGACCTCCGTTGTCGGAACAAAGTTAAATTTTACGTGGTCTGAAAGAAATGAGTAAATTGTTTTCCTCACTGTCTAGGATATTATTATGAATTCACAGGCCAAGTTGTGTGGAAATTTTTCTGTAGCAGCGATAAAGATCTAATGCCATTATGCACAGATAAAACTAATGTTGTATAACCTACACATTTTTTTGNTTCTGTAGCAGCGATAAAGATCTAATGCCATTATGCACAGATAAAACTAATGTTGTATAACCTACACATTTTTTTGTAGCGTTACTAAAACATTTTTTAATAACACGTTCACAAAATATTTTTTTTTTTTAATGTGAAAAAATTGTTATGGTATTGCTGTAATGCAGTTACTATCTACAAAATATCTGCCATGAAGCTGGAAAATTAACATAAGAGAAACATATTCATTTATAAAATAAAATCAGTATTTTCGATTTTTCTCAATGATGTGGAAATTACTCTCAATATTTCGCAACAGTGCTTAGGTGTTAAAAATTCTAATTGACTTTTGTATAATTGAAGAGCTGCAAGTTCACTTAAAATTTTGTGAACTTTCTGGACATTTTGTAGGTTTTCAAGCTATTTGGTAGGAAAGTTGTATTTTCACTTATGATAGTATTGTACATTCCCGACCAGTCCGTACAACACAGGTGTTTTTTTCGCCGTTCCTAACGATCGTTAATACCGGCGTTGTGCTGTTCTACATAGTGTAGGCAAGGGGTAGCGGCGGTGCATGCCGAACACTGAATCACGAACATCGAATTTCAAACATAGACTAAAGATGAGGTAAACTGATTCCTCGACTTCTGCGCACGTACCCAACATCGACTTACCACAAACCAACACAACTGTCTAAGTCACGTGGTGAACATTGACGAACGTGTTTCTTTACATCTTAATTTTCAAAATACAAGCACCTTTATACGAATAAATTTTTTTTACCTATTTGAATTTAATCAATTTTACTCATCGCTTTTTACCTCAGAAATATTTTCTCTCTAGTACATAACATATATTTATTTCAGGAAAACAATTTTAGCAATATTATGATTGCACCCGCAAGCACCAGAACTGTAATAAACTAAGTAAATATTATTCTGGTGCAAATCCTTTGCTGCTACGCAGACACTCGGTCACAGTACTGTTAAACTGTTATTTCTAGGGGTTTTTTTTCCTCCCATTGCATGAAGAGGTAGCAAATTATTGCGGCCGGTTTGAACCCACAACGTTGCGTGGCTCCTTCAGCACTGTTGGTGGGCTGTCGATAACGGGCTTTAGGTTTGGTGAGGGGGAGGGGGATCGAGTGGAGGGGGGACGACGTCGAGATTGTCATCTTGCCAGAGACGCCGAGCACAGGAACGAGAAATGCCTTGACGTGGCGCCGCTGGACAATGGTCAGGAGTCGTAACAAACAACGACTGGTGTTGCAGAGTTCTGGCTTCGCTCCAGCAGGCGCGACATCTGTAGGCGAAGGCAGAGCTGTCCGATGTAGGTCGGGCCACGCGACCACTTCGCCGCGTCACGGCGCATTTTACGTCGCGGGATCTCTCCTACGTTAAGGCTTAAGGAGGAGGGGTATCCATTCCATCTTCAATTTTTCTTACAGATCTTTCTAACTGAAAATTATGACCAGACACAAAAAATTATAGCTAGATATAGCATAGGACTAATTTAAGAATTTCTTTAAATTCGTACGGTTTCAATTATACCTGTAGTTTCCCATGTGGGATTGTAATTATTAAATAATTAGGTATTATTTGATCATGGTTACAGATACGAAACTAATCATGTAAGAAAATTGAGTCGAATTTAGAATTAATTATTATCATCATCCTTATGTTTTGACTAACTTGGTTTTTAAATATTGGCTCTGTAAATTAAGTTATGGAGGAAAATACGTAAATCCAAGATGGCAAGGATACTCCCCCCTGGGTTCCACCTTCCAGGTGCTTGAACTGCTTTGCAAAGTGTTTTAAATCCTTGATTTTTGACGAAGCTATTATACGTGCCCCCAGGATGTTTACCTACGAAAAACATCATACCTCAGACGAGGACGGAATGGTACTTACGTTACAACGCTTGCTGTAAATCTTATTTTGAAGCCCTCCAAGATGATTAAAAACGGATTTTTCAACTGCCGTATCTTAAAACATACTAGTTGGAAACGATATGAACTACGATAGGAGCCTATATTAAACAGGTTTTTTCATCAAAGAGTCACGGCTGAAAGCCCCATACGTACACGCAGTACTACGAAAACACTGAGAGCCCTGCGCGTAGCGGCGATGGCGCTCTTGTAGCGTGTGCTAGTGTAACCCTTAAGTGGTTTTCACAATTGAGTGACGCGATGCGGCGCGACGACCTTCAAGCACAGAGCTTTGACGCTGGCTTTGACGTTCGTTGGCTGCGACGGGTAATAAGAAGAATAACGTTGGCGTATTTCCTTAATAAATAAACTGCCGAGTGGCTGAGGCAAAGAACAAATGCAATTTTGCATCATAAACGGTATGCAGAGACACTAATAGTAGTCCAGAATTATACTGATTTTTCCTGCCTTAAGGAAAACAAAAGAATAATGTTTCCCGATGCCTAAAGAGACGTTCAAGTTCTAAAAAACAATTTCGAATTTTAATAGGGACCTTGGTGGCTGAGTGGTTAGACTGCCCGCCTCTCACCAAGGCGAACCGGGTTCAATCCTTGGCCGGTTCACTCCTGATTTTCGCAAGTGGGAATCGTGCCGGACGATGCTGCTGGTCGGCCGGTTTTCTCTGGGATCACCCGTTTCCCCCGCCCTTTCATTCCTGCGCTGCTCCACACTCACCTCACTTCACTCACGTCGGCTCTCAAAGCCTGGCTGTTAAGAGCAGCCCAAATCTCTTAACTCAATCGAATTTTAATACATTAAATGGCAAAAAAATTCACCGTCTCTCGATCTCTTTTGGAATTTAATTGCGAGCTTCCTTTGCAGGATAACAGATGGCAGCACGGCCTGTGTCACCGTCGGTCAGTGATAGAACATCGCTCTATTGAGAAGACGCAATGAACGCTCGTCGCTGGCTGCAAGCTTCGGACACGACGCGCCGCATCGCGTCGCGTCGCTCTATTGTGAAAACCGCCAACTCCCACGATTCTCGGCAAAAAAAAAAGGGAGAAAAACTATGCAGGGAGGTGGGCCCCTTAATGTCACTCGATCTATTTTATGTTATGGCTTAAGGAATCCGCTTAGCTTGCGCATGAAATGCTTTGCATAATTTTGGTACAAAACATGTGATTTAAAAACGGTTGCATATTTTGCAGTGGTGTCTAAATAGGAAAAGCATTTAAGAGACTCTTCGTGCCCAAAGACAAGTTTAAAGTTGGAAATAGTTAAAAAGGTGTTTTCGGAATCGATTTTGCCAGCTAAATTTTCTGTGCAGAAACTTAAGATCAGTCTTTAAACACGAATCCATACTTTTACCTTCTTTAGCGTGGCATAAGAATACAGCGTCACCGCTTGAAGTTACGTTCAGGCGCGTCACCTTCGCATAGAGGCGACGATGCATAAGGTGAGTGAGCAAGAATCGGCCTAAATGCTCGCGTGTGTCGAAGCCTCGAACGTATAAAAACATCTGCAGTCATGAGGAACCCTTAGCGGCGTTGGAACCCAAAAAATTTATATTTTTATTTTGTACCAATCTTTGTTCAAGTTGTACACATGATATGAGATTACATTCTTCTCGATTAAAAAAGTATTTATACTTCATACTTTTTGAATAATTTGATGTCAAATCCTAATTTTTCCTGTTTTGCTGCAGCCATAAACGCAAATACTAACTAAGTTGTACAAATGAAAAAATTTATAAAGTAAATTAATGCCATCGGCTACCGTGTGACATGTTATCACCAAATAACAATTCATACTTTTAAAAGAAAGTTTAAAATATTCCAAATATTTCTTTATATTTAACAATTTTTTTCATATGCATATGTTATTACTTTTTAATTTACGTACACGTGTAATTTTCTTAACCATTATTACATATTGCGTGTTTTTGTTTAAGCATAAACAACTCTTTATGCGTCCACTTAAATGTGGCGTATTTATGCCGGTAGGCCGAAATAGGGAAAATAGAACTTNACAAATCTTTCTAACCAAAAGTTATGACCAGACACAAAATATTAAAGCTAGACATGACGTAGGACTAATTAAAAAATTTATTTAAATTCGTACGGTTTCAATTATACCTGTAGTTTCCCATGTGGGATTGTAATTATTAAATAATTAGGTAATATTTCATCATGGTTACAGATGCGAAACTAATCATGTAAGAAAAATAAGTCAGATTTGAAAATTAACTATTAATATCATCCCTATGCTTTAACTAACTAACTTGATTTTTAAATATTGACTCCGGAAATTAAGTAATGAAGAATACGTTAACCTAAGATGGCAAGGATACTTCCCCCTCGGTTCCGCCTGCGAGGTGCTTGAACTGCGTTGCAAAGTGTTTCAAATTTGACGAATCTATTATATGTGCCCCCAGTACGTTTACCTACGAAAAACATCATACCTCAGACGAGGACGGAATGGTACTAAAGTTACAACGCTTGCTGTAAATATTATTTTGAAGCCCTTCAAAGATGATTAAAAACGGATTTTCCAAACCGCCGTATCTTAAAACATACTAGTCGGAAGGTAAACTACGATAGGAGCCTGTATTGAACTTTGCTACAGAATTTTCATCGAAGAGCCTCGGCTGGAAGCCCCATACGTACACGCAGCACTACGAGAACACTGAGAGCCCTGTGCGTAGCGGCGATGGCGCTCTTGTAGCGTGTGCTAGTGTAACCCTTAAGTTGTATTCACAATTGAGTGACGCGATGCGGTGCCACGAGCTTCAGGCACAAAGCTTTGACGCTGGCTTTGACGTTCATCAGCTGCGAGGGGTAATAAGAAGAATAACATTGGCGTATTTCTTAATAAATAAACCGCCAAGTGGCAGAGGCACAGAACAAATGAAATTTTGCATAATAAACGGTATGCAGACACACTTAATAGTAGTCCAGAATTATACTGATTTTTCCTTCCTTAAGGAAAACAAAAGAATAATATTTCCCGATGCCTAAAGAGTTGTTCACGTTCTAAAAGACTATTTCGAATTTTAATAAGGACCTTGGTGGCTGAGTGGTTAGACTGCTCGCCTCCCACCAAGGCGAACCGGGTTCAATCATCGGCCGGTTCACTCCTGATTTTCGCAAGTGCGAATTGTGCAAGACGATGCCGCTGGTCAGCCGGTTTTCTCGGGGATCTCCCGTTTCCCCCACCCTTTAATTCCTGCGCTGCTCCATACTCACCTACCTTCACTCACGTCGGCTCTCAAAGCCTCGCTGTTAAGAGCAGCCCAAATCTCTTAACTCACTCGAATTTTAATATATTAAATGGCAAAAAAAAAATTCACCGCCTTTCGATCGCTTTTGGAATTTAATTGCGAGCTTCCTTTGCAGGATAACAGATGGCAGCACGGCCTGTGTCGCCGGCGGTCAGTGATANGCAGCCCAAATCTCTTAACTCACTCGAATTTTAATATATTAAATGGCAAAAAAAAAATTCACCGCCTTTCGATCGCTTTTGGAATTTAATTGCGAGCTTCCTTTGCAGGATAACAGATGGCAGCACGGCCTGTGTCGCCGGCGGTCAGTGATAGAACATCGCACTATTGCGAAGACGTAATTAACGCTCGTCGCTGGCTGCAAGCGTCGGACACGACGCGTCGCATCGCGTAGCACTATTGTGAAAACCGCCAACTCTCGCGATTCTCAAAAAAAAAAAAGAAGAGAAAAACTATACAGGGAGTTGGGCCCCTTAACGTCGCGCGATATATTTCATGTTATGGCTTAAGTAATATGAAATGATTTGCAGAAGTTTGGTAAAAAACATGTGATTTAAAAACGGTTGCATATTTTGCAGTGGTGTCTAAACAGGAAAAGCATTTGAGAGACTCTTCGTGCCCAAAGACAAGTTTCAAGTTCTCATTTAAACTCCAAAGATAATTGGGGGGGGGGGGAGCGTGGAAATAGTTAACAATGTGTTTTCAGAATCGGTTTCACCAGCTAAATTTTCTGTGCAGAAACTTAAGATCAGCCTTTAAACACGAATCCATACTTTTATCTTTGCTAGCGTGGCATAAGAATATAGCGTCACCGCTTGAAGTTACTTTCAGGCGCGTCGCCATCGAGAAGACCGTACGCCAATTGAGCGACTTGCGCGTAGAGGCGACGATGCATATGGTGAGTGAGCAAGAATCGGCCTATATGCTCACGCGTTTCGAGGCATCGAACGCTTAAAAACATCTGCAGGCTTGCGGAACCCGTAGCGGCGTTGGGACCCAAAAAATTAATATTTTTATTTTGTACCAATCGTTGTTCCACTTGTACACACGATATGCGATTGCATTCTTCTCTAATAAAAAAGTTTTATACTTCATATTTTTTGAATAATTTGATGTCAAATCCTAATTTTCCTGTTTTGCTGCAGCCATAAACGCAAATACTAACTAAGCCGTACAAACGGAAAAAAAATATAAAGTAAATTAATGCCATCGGCTACCGTGTGACATGTTATTATAAAGTAAATTAATGCCATCGGCTACCGTGTGACATGTTATTATAAAGTAAATTAATGCCATCGGCTACCGTGTGACATGTTATTATAAAGTAAATTAATGCCATCGGCTACCGTGTGACATGTTATTATAAAGTAAATTAATGCCATCGGCTACCGTGTGACATGTTATTATAAAGTAAATTAATGCCATCGGCTACCGTGTGACATGTTATTATAAAGTAAATTAATGCCATCGGCTACCGTGTGACATGTTATCACCAAATAACAGTTCATACATTTAAAAGAAAGTTTAAAATATTCCAAATATTTCTTTATTTTAACTATTATTTTCATATGCTTATGTTATTACTTTTTAATTCAAGTACACGTGTAATTTTCTTAACCATTATTACATATTGCGTGTTTTTGTTTAAGCATAAACAACTCTTTATGCGTCCACTTAAATGTGGCGTATTTATGCCGGTAGGTCGAAATAGGGAAAATGGAACTTCTGACAAACCAGACTTTTCCTCAGTTTATGTCTAAAAGGAGCACACATGCCTTACGAGGGGTTCAAATCGCAGGACCCTACACTTCTTAGGTTGGTGCTTCAACCAAACATGGCATGGGTATCGGCTCATAAAAATATGTTTTCGTCATTAATATTACATGGTAGTTAAGTAACATAACGTTTTGTATTGTGTTATGTTCTCGAATTTTGCAGTATGCGAGAGTGTAGGAAATATTTAAAGAAAGATTACTACGGTAGTTTTGATTTACTAGGAAAAAACAATACTGATTTTTTTATTTTTCACCTACTGATTAACTTGAATGTGAACTGGATGAGTAAGAAGGTACGAAGGCACACGGTTAACGAACATCATAATTATCCACCTCCGTGAGACACTATCCTCAGTAGAGCCGGCTGAGATCGATCCCTTCGGATACTGACAACTCAGAAAAATGCGATGTGAATAGAACAGGTACAAATGGATAAACTGGTTTTCCTTAAGGCATTTAGGTATTGAAATAACCATTATCTTATACCTGTCNGAGATCGATCCCTTCGGATACTGACAACTCAGAAAAATGCGATGTGAATAGAACAGGTACAAATGGATAAACTGGTGTTCCTTAAGGCATTTAGGTATTGAAATAACCATTATCTTATACCTGCCGAAAGTTTTGCAATTTTTGAGCACTATAAGAAAATAAGTATAAGATTTCCTGTTCCTTAGATTTTGCGCGAATACCTT
Organism: Clitarchus hookeri; assembly: GCA_002778355.1. NCBI lineage: Eukaryota > Metazoa > Arthropoda > Insecta > Phasmatodea > Phasmatidae > Clitarchus > Clitarchus hookeri. Next base: position 14,775 of record NQII01004428.1, read on the forward strand.
GTAAAGTCACGATTATTATACAATCTTATAATTCATATAAAAAGTAATAATTTAAAACAAATTCATGTTTTATTGGTCAAAATTTTTATATTTATTTAAGTGTAAATCACGTGGAGTATATGCAATAACTAACATTATGTATATAGTATGTATAAATATATATTTTTTAAAGCAGAAAATGAAAACGTAGTAAAAATGGTGTTTTCATAATTTAAAATTTTATTTAATGAGTTTGACGGTTATGTTTTATTGTTTACCGCAAAAAGAAAAAAAATTGAATTTGTCAGGGCATTACGCACAAACTACGTAAATTAAAAAAATGTATGGTTTCCGTACTTTTCACAACACACGTTTTGACGACCTAAAGCAATTTCCGTTCTCCTTTATTTTCACCTTTCTTACTGTAAACGGCTCAACATTTTGTGAGACATGCATAATGTGGAAGAAATCATCTAGATTGATTAACTGAATTTCTGTAAGTCGACTCAGAGTATATTTATCATCCTTGAAGTTATTACAAGCAAGAGTTTCAAGTGAGCGGCGTTTTGAACAATTATCACATCATAAATTCGCAGTTTTTGCCGACATGTTCATATTTTTGAAAGGAAATTTATGCTCGAACTGAAAAATGTTTTTACATTACAAACACTGATGTTCTTCAGGTTGACAGCAGTTTAAAAAAAATCCAACTCGCATTTCTCCGTCCGACAGTTCGCCTTAAGTCGTTCGTGAACATGGATCATATCGTATTAAATTACGTTTATGAACAGGCTTAAATTGCTGGCGTGGTTAAAACTGCGAAACTTGAGAGTGAATATCAAATACTTTATGGCTACTCTTTCCGTGCATCTACAAATTACGTGTTCCTATTGTTTCGAGTATTATAACTTTTTGAAATGCTGTCCGCCGAAAGAGAAATAATCTCGCGAAATACGAAATTTGGTCTTTGTCACGGACAATTTTCGGACTAGTTCGAATAAGGTTTGATCAACCACGGTAGTGAGGTCCAACCACATTTTCACCGTACTGTGCAGGGGGGGTCGCGGAGGCTGAGCGGTCAGCATGCTCGCCTCTCACCAAGGCGAACCGGGTTCAATCCCCGGCCGGGCCATTATGGATTTTCGCAAGTGGGAATCGTGCCGGACGATGCCGCTGATCGGTGGGTTTTCTCGGAGATATCCCGTTTCCCCCTCCCGCTCTAATCGGCGCTGCCTTATTAGAACATCGATCACCCTCATCGGCTCTCAAGACCTCGTTGTTTGAGAGCCACCCTTATCCCTTAACTGAGCAAGTACTGTGCTGTTTGACACTAGAATATTCAGTTATTATTTATTCTTAGAATATCTATACAGGGTGATTCTAAAATCATGGGACAAACTTTGAGGGGTGGTAGAGCTCACTTAAACAAACAATTATTGTATAGGAATATATGGGCGGAAGTGACGCGTTGAGGCACAAACATAACACATGACATGCAAAACATTGTTTATTTACAACGTCACCGCTAAATGACTTTTTACAGCAATGTTTATAATAATTGCTCAAAATTGCTACCACTGACAGTAATAAAAGCGTGGTAGCGTCGGTGAAGTGATTGGCGAAGAGATTCAAATACGCCGGGTATTTCACGCACGCGTGCAGCCGCACAGGATAGTCGAGCGACGAGGTCTTCAATGGAATCAACTGGAGTCTCGTAAATGAGGGCTTTCAAATGCCCCCATAGGAACAAATCGAGACTCGATAAAAAGGCATTTAGCGG
>NQII01004428.1:16897-47792 GCA_002778355.1 Clitarchus hookeri
TATGAAGTTCTCTCGCGGAGCTCGGCACCTCTTCTGCGCGAACACGCTCCTCTTGCAAATCTGTGCGCCGAGATACCCGTCACACGACACTCTAACTTAACATTTTGAAAACTTTTTCAGACATATAAACACGTGGTTTTAGTCGTTGTATAGTTTGTTCGCGATTTATTCACACTTATCGAAAAATTTAAAAAATAACCTCATGTATGATGTGTTTGGTTGTTTAATAAATGTGGTATGTTTTACAAGCGTTTTATACTCCTATTAACACACAAGTCTCTTAATATTGGTTAAATTCAAATTTTTTACTTATGTCTCAGCTTTAAATCATATTATTTTATTAATAATTTATACGAATAAAACAGGGAGAAAATAAACGTGTTGTTAATGCCCAGTAAGAAATGGTTCTTATGCAAAATGCAACATATTACTCCCAGTGCACACGAATGCGGTGCGCTGTACCTTTTTTATAACTGTCTAGACTCAATTTAGCTTGGTTTGCGTGAAGCGTGGGAATATCCTGGCAGTAGAACTTGAGCGTAGCTTCAGAAATGTTGGAAGTAATCGTGAGTAGACTATAACGAACGCCTTTTTTGTTTGGTAGTGTTAAGAGTCGCCTAGGGTGCGTCCAAGTTCGTGAGATATAGAGGTCTTACTTAACAAGAAGTATAGAAATGAGCATATTATGTAATAGTACTTGTATCAAAGTTGGTGAAAAACTCTTATAGCAAAGGCAACGTAATATTACTCATAATGATGCAATACCACCAACTCATTTATATTAATGATGTNAAAACTCTTATAGCAAAGGCAACGTAATATTACTCATAATGATGCAATACCACCAACTCATTTATATTAATGATGTAAATATTTATCATTTCCCCAACCATATATATATTTTTTTACTTCCAGAAGACTGTCCACCACATGCTACCACCATTTTTTTAAATAGCCACTAGATTATTTATTGACCACTTGCTAATAATTTTGTCTACTAGGTAGTAATTTAAATCCACCAATTCTGGCGGAAAATTCACTAAGTTGGCAATGATACTGCCTACATAAAGAGACGCCAAGGCTTATATGCTCGTAACTGTGGTGAGTTGTGACCCGGATGTTCTTCGCAACTCGTGCCGTACTAAGAAGGGGTTTGTTTAAATTTTGTTATAGTGGAATTCTAAATGAGAAAATTATAATTCATTTTAAAAACAGTTATATATCTGTATTTACTTATTTTGTGGTTTCCATTACGTAATTATTTGAAGAAAAAAAAACAGTCCCATTATTGATGTATCGATGGTTTTGTCCTTTCAAACATAATATGATAAATAAAACAAATCACATCGAAAAATGTTAAGTAGATTAAATTCGGTTCTTGAATTTAACAAGACTTTTTAGTTTTAAGCAATCCCGCTACCCGCCTTTCAGTTGTACCATGCGGGTTGCCTGGGCACAACTTCGCTAGGCGCTATGCGGTTTTTGCAGTGGCAAAAGCCAAACTGGCTCATTGCCATGAAAATCGTGATGCTCCAGCATAAAGGGGCTCATCTGCCTGTAGCTGTTTTCGGCGTTTGAGGCGGAGAAGCGCGAGAGCGATAAGGTTGATACTGCCACGTGCACCAAGAGCGTCATCACCGCTACGCGCAAAGCTCACAATTGGCGCGTAGTGTTCTCGTATCGCAGCGTGTATTTATGGGACCTTTAATCATTGCCCTCGCCACCTTATAGGGGAAAAATATTTAGCGAACTTCACTACAGGCTCCTACCGTAGTTTCACTTGTGCCCGGGCAGTCTGAAAAAAAAAGTTTTTAACGATATTGGAGGGATTAAAAATAATATTTATAGCAAGAGTGATAACTATGGAAACCTGATTTTCGCGAAAAGATTACACGACTAGTTGCACTCACGCGTCATATGGGTCTGCCCTCGAGTCACAAACGACAGTATCGGAGTAACCTAATTGTAATTGGCCAGTCAAGTGAGATAAGTCTTCTCTTGGAGACACGTCGCCAATAAGCAAAATAATACTACTGGTGTGCCCGTAGGGTATTGATTTATGGCATGTGTGTGAAATATTTCCACGAAACACAGGCGTACTTGGTGATAACTTTCAGTTTTCCTTCCATTATCGTTTAGGGCATGTGTTATTTTATTAGGTTTACACATTGGGGACACGTTTAAGAGTTTCGTCAAAAAACTATTATTTATTAAAAAAAAAGAAAGCTGCAACTGTTTTACGCGCCAGTTAGGCGGGTTGCTTAATCCATTCAGACCCAGTGTACACTCAGTGTACACAATTATGTACATTACGCACGTGTAGGTAATTTTTTGTCTGTACTGCGTAAAGCTCAATGACCAATGATCTTGCTTGTGGGTAAATGATTCGAATACCGTCATACTGGTCGAGGACATTATTGGTTCATATAACTGTATCCGAAAATATAGCCTTCATATCATTGGCTGTGACAGCGAAACGAATGTTGTGTAGACTTAAGTACAGTACGCATCATAAGATTTTTTGTTTACAACCCCTGAACCCGTAAATTAAAGAGGGTGTAAAAGTATTAAAATCATTAAGAAAACTGCAAAACTGATTCTCAGGCTCATTAATTGTTTGCTTCTGCGGCAATAAACTGGCAGAGAACTCCATACCTGCCTGAGTGTAAGACTGTGGAGTCTAACGTACAGGTATCTATAGATCGCGAATTATTAAAGTCTCCAGCGAATGAATCATTAACGTGCTAGCGTTGCGGTGCAAGGCCGTTGCCCAGTCATCGACGACAGACGAGCAAGCGAGAGCCATACCGAAGCTCAGGACAGAAAGTGCTCGGAATCGACTTGTCCTCGATGTGAGCGCACACTCTGTTGCTGGTTGGCAGCTTCTGTCGCTGTGGAACGGATATTGTCCCTGAATGGCCCCACCGTATTGTGCATTAGTTCCTATTGGTTCGGCTTCTGTCAGAGAGACTGGGCCACGCGAACTGCTTGCCAGGACTTTTGGACACTTTGTAGGGTTCACGATAGGAGTACAGGACACATGAGGAGGTTTCACTGTTGAATACATCTTTATTCTGTCACTGACTCAAAATAAATTTATAATCATTACGGTGCAGAAAATCGCATGGCTCGTGTCCATAGAAACCCGTAGCAAAACAGACACTAGGTACACTTAATTCAATAAAATTTAACTCCGATTTACTTCTGCACTCTTACTTTCTCTGGATCCGGAAAACTGGAGATTTTGAATGCAAATACGCAAGTTTTTCTTGCCTTCAAGCAGGGTTATCAGGGCTTTCGAGGGTACTGGAGGAGGACGGGTTGAGGATAAGTGGAACAGGCTGTATTATTCGAGACGCATACCTTTCTCCGAAGAATGGATGGGTCAAAGTTGAGCTTGGAATAGTGGCGGATTGGAGATAGGGAGAAAAAAAAACAGAGTGTCTCGAGAAAACCCACACACCACGGCGATGTCCATCAAATTCCCTTCATGCGAACCCCAGTAAGAAAAATGCTGTAATTTCTTGGCGTGGCACCAAACCGGGGGATTACAGGGATGGGAGGCTATTGAGAAAAACATATGAGCCAGTCGTTGTGCCCACGAGGACAACTACCGAAAGTAGAGTTTAGTATAGGCAGTTCACTGTTAAAGGTGTCGCCTACCTGATGCTTGAGATGCTTGGCAGCGTGTTTGAATTTTTTTTTTTTGCGAAGCTATTAAACGTGTCCTCTATATGCTAACCTACGTAAAGCAAACGTACCTAGGACGAGGGAATAAGAGACGCGAAATTGTTAGGAACCTAAACGTGTTATTAACAAAATAATTTCGTACTCAAATGTGTATAAGGTGAATGACAGCCAACTCGAGTTCCTATAAATTTAAACATTACACTCGTAATACAACGTCAGGACTCGGAAATATGTTACTTAATTCGTTGCCAACTTAATTGGGAACCTGCAAACCTATGTGTACCGTGGTATACAAGTAGTTAACGTTCTGTGTTTTTTTATTCAAAGGCTGAATTCAAAAGTGTATACTTTACCGTGGGGAGCCTATATTAAGGCATCGTGCATTCTATAAATGTTATTTTCGATACCTCCGACTGATGTATCTTAAAACACAGTATACATTGCCAGCAAAACTTCTTAACGAGCTTGTCTTAAATTTTGTACAAATTTCCGACCAATAAAATCGTAGGGTCGCCGTTTAAAGTCCAACGGGCAGACGCAACACAGCGAGAGCACTGTACGGCGGTTCAGAGGCTTGCGCGTAGCGGCGATAGCACACGTGATGCCTGTGGCAGCGTAGTCCTTATCGCCCCCGCTCTTCTGAGTTTGAAACGAAAAAATAGTCGCCAGTGCCTTTATAATGCACTTTTGAAATCAATCTCGTTAATGTTCCTTGCTGCACTGATCGCCTTACCACTGCAAGAGTAAGGCAACTACTAAAATCAGACTTGCTGAGTATAATGCATATAAAGTTTTCAAAGCTTTTTAACAGTTCATTTGATAAGTGAATAAAATTCGCCAATAATTTATAATTTTCTAGGTTACGTTGTTTTCGGATCACATTTAAGGGATATATTTTGTAAAATAAAATTTCAATGAACTTTATTTCAAATAAATAAAAAAATTCGCAAATAGTTTGTTTTGGGCAGATTATCAAAAACTGCAAATCCAGTTTTTGAAACTTTGTATATACCGCCGTTTTACTCTGAAGATCATGCTGAAATATACACAGTGCTGTAATAATAAAAAAATCAAATCATTTGCAGATGTCCTACTCTTGGATTGGCACGATGGTGTATTAACAGGTTCCTATTGAAGTTGATAACGAGATATGAAAAGTAGTTACATGACTTCAAGCCGTATTAAAAATGTTGTATTTAAATTTGTCGAAACTGAAGGTATTTTAATTTAGTTTCCTTGTGTTATGCATATGAAAGTAAGAACGCATTGACGTTCTTAACATTTTCATAGTTGAGAAGTTGACTGGAAGTAAGGCCTCAGTAAGAAAATCACGTTCCGAGATAATGGCAGGTCTAGGTTTTCGAAACTTTCATTGTTTGCAACTCAGAAAACCAATCATGTGGTTTTAATTTAGAATACGGCAATGCCTACAAACTGTAACTACTCACATTAATAACATACAATAAACTAAGTTAAGGAAACAACATATATTCAATAATACTAACATCGTTGGACAATAAAAACATTAATAACTTGGTGAAGAATTGAGCTATCGATACCAGAGTTTGTGTGCTATATCTACGGGCAATCAGGAACATGAAAAACTGTTTGATGTAATAAAAGCCTTAGCTTTCTTAGACTTTTCCCCCAGCCAGTCGATCGGCGCATCAATTACGTAATTAGTTCCATGGAAATGTTAATGTTGCATGTACTGGAATAATAAAAAACGGGTTGAAAGGTAGATCCTTTGCAGGGACTTCAATAAAGCCCAAGTAAACATGAGCAGCCGGTAAGTATATTGTGTGATGCAGTAAGTAGACTATTACTGGATATCATTCAGGAGAGTCACGCCATGAACACTCCCGTGTGTAGACCGCAGATGGAGTAGATGGGACCCGGTTAGTTCAAAGTGGGTTGTATACGGAGCTAAGATAGACTGCAATGAATGGGGAAGCTGGATTACCCCGATAAAACCCACCATATTCCGGGGAAGGCCTGTTTCGAATGGCTTAGTTTTATGAAGAGGCGAAATTTATTCTCATATCCCGGAAGACTCTAAGACCACAGGAAACGTGAAAATATCGCATATCCGAATTATATTCAGGGCTGTAAATAAGTGATGATTTATTATGTTTGTGGTAGCAAATAAACAAATAATAGTCGTAGCCTACGGAATACTGCTACCCATAACATTCTTTTAACGAAGAAATTTACCGTATCTGACGGTAAGTAAATATATCTATCATTTGCAAAGTGGGCCATGTGCTTATACGCAGCAAATACATTGTCCCAATTAAAATATATATCTAATGCAGTTTAACAAACTAAAACACGAGGAATGTAAGTATAATTTATTTATCGTATTTTAGTGTCATTTTTTATATTAAATTTATATCTGTGCTATTTTCTGACGGTTTTTCTTTTATGAGTTAAATACCAGGAGAGTATAACAGTTTTAACAATTTTTTTACTAGGTTGCAGTTTATGTGACTTAAGGCGATGGTAAAATCACATTTTTTTGACTGCATACTTAAAATTTAAAAAACAATGTTTTATTTTAATTACTCAAAAGTTAACAAATAATATTTGTGAGTTTTTTTGCAATAAACATGCGCTATACACAGATTCATATGCGTTAGATATACAATTATTGCAACTATTGAAACAAATTGATAGGAAACGAAAGATGGTTATAATCTGGTACCAAATCGCATGGAGAATGCTCACATTTTCCTGCAATATTTTCCCTTCCTCTTCTGCACTTCAAATGCTATAATTATATCTCCTTCTTTGTAGCACCAGAGAGAATATTGGAACGGCCCACTTATAAGACGGGGAATCGACGCGAATACGATTTCAAAAGTTTCTATAACGGAACTCGTCGACAAACGCGCTTACCTCGAAGGCGAAATTCGGGATCAGCGGTGGAATTTACGTTAATTACCTCCCGCTAACTTCCTTATTGGCTAATTCATACATCCTTTATAACCTGATTACACACGATAAATAAATTTCATGCCATTTTCAGGCAGATATTCTCGACGATACCCTCCTCCAACGAAAATTTGGGTAGTACGAAATCGTACAGTTCTCAGCAAAGAGAAACAGAGCCTGTGTGACGTACTGGATGAGCTATTTTATATCTTTAATATGTAACTAGTACTCATCGGGTGTCGTGTGAACCACTTTTAATATAATGAAAGCATTTATTCAAAAATGTTAATAAGAAATGTAATAATTATTTTTAAAATTATTTTTAAATCCAAGTTGCAAATAAAATTTAGAAATAAATTCTTACTGAAAAATTTGTTTTCTTTTATATTCAGTGTTGGGGAGAGACAGGACACTAAAATAATTTTTTGAGTTTAAATTGTTTTAGAAAATAATTTTAAATAATTAATGAAAATATTTTGAATTTAGTTTTTGGATAAATATTTTAGTTATGTGAAAAGGTATTCAAGTTACACCAGATGTATATTACTTACGAAGAATTCAATTTATTTCCATATTTAGTTTACGTTTGAGACTAAAACATTATTTTGACATTCAATTTTTATGAGTATTAGTTATAAATAGACACTTAACCTTTTTAACGTTAAACCCGCGAGTACTCGGTGATATTAAAAATAATTAGTTACGGTTAAGAAAATATGAAATATATCATGGAAACCTTTCTTATATTGTAAATTAGTTACAAATGAAGTATTATACGAAATCAATTTAATCATTTAATAAATTTGTGTTTGTAAAACTTAATTTACTGGCAAATTAATTTATAATTTTGGAACGTTGCAAAAATGGTCTCAAATGTTGCAACTGTACGATTTATAGAAATCTGTAACTTCATTGGCATTACTGTTTTACATACTTTTTTATAGATTGTGCAACGATATGTAAGTATGCATTTAGTCCTTTCCAATGCCATGGTTGTCCTGATAAAATAGGTTGCCTAAGTTTCAAACTTATTCTGGACAGACAAATGGCACAGACTCGTTCCGTAACACACCATGACTTCAGAGACTTGTGTAATCGTATCACTTTTGCAACAGGAACACGTTTTATTCGGCAAACCTTTGAGAACTTAAAGAGAATAAAAAAACATTGCAGCAACAGGAAATAATAGTGTTCAACAGAATAACGATAAAAGTTGGCGAGTGAACACATATCGACTATACTTTAAGACAAATGGTGAAATATAGCCGACATGTCTTTTACCACGGAACTCCTTTCACTAAAAAGAGAACAAAATTCTCGAAAGCTGTTCCTGTAAAATATGCCACAGAAGTCATTTAACTTGTAACGATAAACCTAAAATATTGTAAAGTCGAACTTAAAAATAATGAGCGACAATTTTCCAAAAAGAAAACTGTCTTAAATACGCAGACTTTTACGAACTATTTGACTCAAACATAATATGAAATTTTTGCAAAAACAACTAATAGCTACATAAATACTTGAAGTTATTAGCATTCAGAAACTGCTTGGGGCTGTTTTCGCGATGTTTATTAAGAAAATGAGCTGAATACCTGTTTATTTCAAGCATCGGTAAATACCAGTGCAATTATAATTTCATTGCTTTCAATATTTTCACAGTTAACTGAGCATTCTTTCCTTAACTCAGCCTAGTTTCTAAGCTTCATTATATCAAGTATCCTTTCACACAACTTAAAATTATCGTTGTCATCGACATCGTAACTTTGTATACATATTTCGATCAAGCAACTTCGAGGAATCGTCAGAAACATACTTATGTTTCGATCACTTAAAATATTCAATTTAACTGATTTTACTTGCCTCCGGCTTACGTATCAAACTTTTAATGGACTTAAAATGGTGCTGTTCACCAAAAAAATTGTTACTTTATATTTGTTCGGAAAACCGTTCAACCTATAGACAATGTTTGTAAATTCTATTTACTCTCATTAAAAAATGATGTTGTATAGTTTTTTTTTTGCATAATGGCACGTCCGTATTACAATATTTGTGATTTTGGGACGTATAAATAAAATTAACGAAAACATTTACGGAAACTTAACAAGGGCGACTGGCAGGTAATATAGAAATTAATTTTAAAGCATGCTTAATAAATTTAATTTTACAAAAATAATTTACTGTTGCGAAAACAAATACACGTAAATGTATTTTTAAGAAATTTTTAAAATTGATAAAATATTTCATAGCGTGATTTTAAAAATAACTTGAAGTATTTCGTGGTAACTTATCTCAAAATGAATCACCTCATTTCGGTAAGTTAATTTTATTATTTGTACTTCACAAAAAACTGAAGATGCGATTTATATAGGCCATTACGCCACATACATTTTATGAAATTGGTAGATTGATTGTTTGTATAAGTGCAATAATGAAGGGGAGGGGTAAGAGAGCAAAGCAATTATAGTCGTGAAATAAAAAAGTTTTTGACACGTTTTCAAATTACGTTCTTGTAAAAAATATTTCAACTTTGGAAACTCAATTGTTCATAACCACTAAAACACTCTCAAAACAAAAATTAGTTTTATATATATATAATATATATATAAGTTATAAACCGTTAATACACAAAAACAACTTTTAAAATTTACGGAAAGTTTCCATAAATTCACAAAGCGTTGTGGTTAAATTTACGGGGAAATTATGTTACTTAAAGAAAAGTTAGCGTTCGTTATTTTACCTCTCTCGCTCTCTCTCTCTCTCTCTCTCTCTCTCTCTCTCTCTCTATATATATATATATATATAATTTTTTTTTTTAACAGTACTTTCCCGTAATTTCACGAAATATTTTTCTAACAGTACATGCAGCTAATGGGCAGCGATAAAATGTAATAGGGCATGTTTATAAAGTGTTGAAATAGCCACGACCAAGGTTTCCCCTGACGGAATTTTCTGCGTGCGAGGGCGCACTTTGCTACAAGTTCACCGAACCGGCGATGGTTTCGGCAAATGCCGTAAATCGTCGTGACGTCAGCACGAGAATGGGAATTCCCAAACTCCCCCTGGATTGCACGGTAGAAGGTTCCGTGACTACGCGCAGTCGTGCGACGGACGTCGAAAAAAAAAAAAAGTAATATAAAAGAAACATTTTATTTTATGCAAGAGAGGCAAGTTTTGCGTACCATCTGCTATTGGGATACTATTTTTTCTCTAAGGTTATTCGCCGATTGAGGTAGCTCAGTGGTAACTAACTGGACTCGCATTCGGCAAGACTCGGGTTCGATTCCGGGTTTCAGCCATCTTGATTTCGTTCTTTGCGGGGATTTCCGAAATCACTCCCGCAAATGCTGCGGTAGTCTCTTACGGTGTTTGTAACATTATCATCTTGCATTTATTGATATATCTATATAACTTACTTTTTAGTAATTTTTTTCAGCGGTTTGTTTCAAAAAGTGTGAAGATACTGCGAAGGAACTGGGCATGAATTAGTGAGTGAATATGTTTGGGCGGCTCTTAATCGGTCTTAATAGCCGTTGAGGATGAAATAAGGTGAGTACGAAACACCACCAGAATGCAAAATCGATAGTGAAACGGGGGATACCCGATAAAACCCGCCAACCAACGGCATAGTCCGGCATGATGCCCACGTGCGAAAATCTGGGAGTGAGCTCGCCGGGAACCGAACCTGATTCACCTAAGTGGGATGCGTGTAATCTGACCACTACATCACCGTGACCCTTAGGCTAATATGTCCATTATTCTAATGCATAGGAAAATAAGAATATTCGTACTTAAAAAAAACACACTAGTTTTCGGTTGGAATAAGGTTGAAAAACCACTCGGAGAAACCCGCATTTAAAGTATCAAAAAGCCAAAAAAAAAAATTATCTTGTTTTTGAGGATATTTTACTCTGTTTCATGCTACGATATCGAAGATACCTTGGTAAAAATAAAAAATAGTTTGAAAAAACAACGTTTATACTGAGTGCACATTAATGCGGTGCGCAAGGTCTGTTTGCATAAGGCGGAGGATTAGCTTGAAATAACTTGAGCAGGGCTTCAGAAAAGTTGGAAGTAACCATGAATGGACTATAAGAACAATCACCACCCTGGTTTATGTAAACGAACTTGATGGCTGGAGGTGGTGATTTTTCGTGAAAATATTCCGTTGAAATCCCTATGGCCTCTTAACGTTTTTATGATTGGATGGCACATTCGCAGCTTTTCACAGGCGAACCACGTTATTTTCAGTGCCAGAACAACTGAAGTCTCAGTGGGCCAAAGGGGCCGCAGTGACTTAGCTTTTAGACTGATCACCTTCCACCAAGGCGAACCGGGTTCAATCCCCGGCCGGGTCACTTACTCCCGGATTTTGGCATGCGGGGAATCGTGCCGGACGATGTCGCTGGTCAGCGGGGTTTTTTTTTCTCGGGGAACTCCCGTTTCCTTAGCCCTTGCATTCTGGCGCTGCGCCGTTCTCACCTCATTTTACCCTCATGGCTCTCAAGACCTCGTTGATTGGAGCCGCCCAAATCTCTGAACTCAACTCAGTTCTTCTAAGCGGGCCAGCCAAACGAAGAAATAGCGCCTCACATGTACCGAAACCTGTAAGGAAAGAAATATCGCAGACATGTGCATCGGACGTTGAGACCTAACATGCTGCCCGACATTTACACTGTGAATCACCATCTCTATTAATGACGTACGTGATGATCCTGGACGTTGTAAACGATCAGCTCTCGTGAGTGATTAAACCGCTGGAGTATTCCGATATTTTCACGGAGCCCCTGTTCAGGGCTAAGGTCATCAGTCACTTCGACGGTAAAATTAGCATCTTCTACAAGAGTTGCTGAGACCATGATTCATCGGTGAGTGGAGAACAAAGTTCCAAAATAGAAGTATAATATTATTTTAAAAAAAACATGGCATCTGTTAATTTACATTCTCGCATTTCAGTTCATATTTACAACATTAAAAATACTTTTAAAAGTCGTTTGATATTTGACGAGAAATTTGAGTTTTCTTAGCAAATTTTAACTGTTCGCAAGCAAACCACTTACTTTTCTGTGTTACTGCTAAACATGTTGTCGACAGTGTAGTCATTAGTGACGAAGAAGGAATGGCCGTCGTTTTGATATCGGGGGAAACTTCCCGAAATTCACTTGGAGTGATTTCGGAAAACAATAAAAGAACCGAAAACAGTATGGCTGGGCCAGGAACCGAACACGGAACTCCCGAAGCCACGTCCATTGTTTTCACAACTACACTGCAACGTTAAATGTTTTGTATAGATGTAATATATATATACGGGCAGTTCATGGTTAAGTCAGCACTTTTGAAAGATATACATGAGATATATTTGTATGCACACTATGTATCCTTCCACCATATGTGAAATTAACATTGACATGTGCCTCAGCACTTTATTCTTGCGTTGGTCAGGTGAAACTGTAAAAATATTAGAAAAATGAGTATTTTCTTTACGCATTTGTCAGTTCTTACGCATAAGTGGATTAAAAAACCAGAACGCAAAATAAATAATTTCAGTATTAACAAAATGTTTTCTAACACTTTTAATTCGACATGAATACGTGGGATTACTTTTCCTCCGTCGTTACCGACTTTACTGGGCGCTTGCCAATCAGTGTGCCCGTTAAAGTTTATTCAGGTAGGTACAGTGGCATTTTTCGAAAGGTTGATTTCAAAAGTGCTCAATTAACCGTGAACAGGTAGGTAGGCTAAGGCTGGACTAACAATAGTCCGTCGCATCCGTCAGTCGTACGTCCGTTAGGCGGTCACATGATCTTCAACCAATCGCTGGGCAACTTGTTGTGTATCCGCCCTTCCGTCAAATATTTACCAAAACTTTAACTTTCGACGGAGGAACGGAAATGCCGCCTCTTTCTGACGACATTTCTTAGACGTTAATACGCTCTTTGAAATAAAATGCAAGGCGGTGGATCTGTGCTTGTTTTACTCAGGCGTTAAATTCAAGAATATTAAATGTAAAAAAATTTCAGTGTAAATTTTTATTACGTGTAAATTATTTCCTCAAAATGTTTTTCTCTTGAAAATGTATATCTAACCGAAATAGATCTCCAACTAAAGAAAGTTCGTGATGTTAAGCTGGCACACTGGAATTTTGCCACATAAAAGGATTGACGGACGAAGGATTGTTGTGAATCGCTTTCAACTGACGGACGAAAACGACAGAGTGATGACTACTGGACGGACGGACGACTGACGGATGTGACGGACTATTGTGATTCTAGCCTGAAAGATGTGTAATAATTTCAAATATCATAGGAGGGATGTTGTATGATATTGTATAAAAGTCGAGAGCTCGAACTTGTCCAGCATCCTTCTGGCGGGCTGTGAAATGGCAATGGGAGGTGGGAGGGCTCCAGGATGTGGCACGGCCGGAGGAGCAGGAGGAGGGGGATCCTTCCCCTCCCTCGGCAACCCCTCCTCGGCACCCTGACACGTGTTGGGCCGGCGGTACGGGGCGGCTCGCTCAGTACCTCGCGGCAGGCCGTCGCAGCGGGCAGCTCCTCCGACCTCTCGTGTGTCCCCTCAGGCCCTCGCAGCGTGCGCGACACGTGGTTCGGTGCCTCGCCCCCCTCCCCCACACACAAACCCTCTCTCATCAACCCAGCAGCACGCTCGCGAACACGGCAGCTCCAGGCCGACCGCCTCGCAAGGTAAGACGAGAATTCTCCTTGAAGCGCCTAGCTGATGGGCTTGTTTCCCGAACAGTTTTGAATATTTTCCACAGTGACCGCCAGGAATTTTCAAACCAGCACCTGAAATGCTACGAATAATATTTAATTGCGGCCCTCATTACCGATACTGTACGGGCACCGGAATCTTGGGATACTGATTGGTGACAACAGTTTACGTTATAGATTTTTTATTTTGTGTGAAAACAAATTTATATTTGGGTAAGCAGGTAGTAACATTAAAATATTTTGACGTAAAATTTTTTTTTCTCCTCAATAACAGCAATGAATTTTAAGTTTTCAATTTTTAAATTGGTCCTTTGGTCTAAACACCCCCTCCCCCTTCCCCTCCAAGCCCACCATCGCCAATCAAGCCAGCAAGGTCACCCCCAAGTCTAGCCATGTTAAACCACTCCTTTCGAGTGGCCTGGCTCTCTTCATTTATAAACGATTATAAAACATAATTTATCTTTAACTAAATTTTTTCCATCCCATTTTACTGTTACCTATCGGTAGGGGCAATTGTAATTAACGAAAAGATGGCTAGGCATGCCATATTTAAACATTCTACGAGCACATCTGAAATGTTTCTTTTTTTATCAGTTGCGCATATTTGTGAAAAGAAATTCTGGCCAATCAGAATAAGGCTACACCGAATATGGAACGTATGTGATTAGCGGACAGATGAGCAAGACGGTGAACAATTAATCTCATTCAATTATTGCAATAGATATGTGCTTAACTGTTTTGGAATACAGCTAGTCACGAAATATTTTGGCGAAATTCTGGTGTACCTACTTATAGACTACTCGCCTCGCAATGTAAGAAACCGTGCGGCGGTTTGGCTTTCCTCACAAATGTAATGTGTGGTTTTTGGTTTCTGTTCCCGCTGTTTGAATAGTTTGCATGGCAATAACAAAGATATTTAAATCAATATCTGATTGCTATAAAACTATTTAATAACAGCACATTTTTTCGTCATCTCATATTTTATAAAATAATGTGAAACGATTTTCTCGTAATGGTTATTTTTCCCCATTCTTTGCGTCAAAGTAATTTTTAGAATTTTTTTTGCAAAATTATTTGTAATCCTTTTTTTTTTTAATATGTTAAATTTTTGCAGCGTACCAAGATTATTCCCACTAACGTTATTTCCTTTTAACGCAGATTTTCAAAACACTATTTCATATCTTCTGCTCCACCACCATTTCCACTTAAATAACATCAGTCAAATACCTTTGTCGGAACTTTTGTACTTATTGTTCACAATAAAACCATTATTGAGAAAAATTAATAATTTTTTTCACAATACATACATTTTGAAAACTATACTTATAACAAACGTAGAAAATTTGAATGATCACAGTATTATCGATCGCCCGAATTTATGCAGATAGCTAATTTATAATTTCTGGTACTTCTACAAAATGCAGATGAACCGTATCGTTTTCTTTTAGTCAGATAATCATTCTTCGAAAAATATTATTTTATGTTATTGTAGTAATTTATATTTGCAAACAGCAACCAAGAATATTTAGACTGATAAACATTTAATTCGCGAGTTTTAAATTACTTGTTATTTTAATGGTTATTTATTTTTATCCGTAGATATAGTAGGCACAATGCACCGAAAAATAAATTTTGACTGCTACAGAATACTTACTGTAAATTCACCCTTCCATCTCGATTAATATAAAATTACGTTGTATTTTTGATTCCAAATGTAAGTACTAATAATTGAACCAAAAAAAAAATATATATATATATATACATTTTTTTATCTACGACATAGTGCTCACAATGCATCCACATTAAAAAAATAAATTTTTTAACAACTTAAAGCGACACGACAGTAAAGATGTAACCACGCTACACGTAACTGTGTGTACATATCGAAAAGAAATACTTTAAAGTAGCCAGTCTGCTATTCGAGTTCATATCGATTACGCGCCAGTTATTACTACCACAAGGTATAATTCAGGACGAACGAACTCGCAAAGAAACTCGACTGAAAAGGTTCTGTCGTGACAACCAATCACTTTCCCATAGCACTTTCAGAGTACGCAGTGGAAAATTTTCACATCGGGAACGGTCACGTTCTTATCGAATTGCAAAATATTTGCTCGGGAATTCACGATTCTACATGTTTGCTCACACGAGTAGTATTTGGTAGAACATGATGGAACTTTTGTGTGCTGTCTGATAGAACGTTAAATTTGATGCAAAATTTCAGTAAATACACGGAAAAATGTTTTTTTTTTTTCTGGTTATTCTACTAATTCCAAGGTTTGTTAACAGTTTAAAGGGATGTATGTGGCCTGAAAGGTTCGCATTTTTGTTACAGTATCAAAGTTAGAGGAATTTTAGTGCCTGCGGCTAACAGGAAAGTAAAATCCGGAGTCTGTACGCCGAATGTTTACTATAATCGGAAGGGGAAGGGGGGAAGTAAAAAAATATTTCAAACAAATTTTTAAGTTTTCAGAATTTATTTGTTGTACATTGCGGATAAAACCCCAGATATTTTGCTAGTTCATTTTACGCTGAGTGTATATATACATCTCAAAACGACATACACTCCAGCCGCTATCTTTTCCTTCTATGCTACTTTAATTTAAAGCTCTTTATATTTTTCCCCTGTCCTCTGCTCGGAACTTGATTTTCTCGTTAGGCTGCTATTAAAAATGTTTACTACTCGTTTGAAGTCTGAAAGGCGTATCGAGAAACTCTTTTATTCAATCAAAAAAGCATCAACAAGTAGAAAAATCCGTAGTCTATCTTCCAAGTAAACGAACTAGCGAAATTCCTGTGTTTCCATTCGTGAAAATATTCGGAATGTAGTTCACAAGTTTTTTTTTGTATTTATCCTGTAAATATAAACACATAATTTACTTTAGTATAGTTCGGTAATCGGTTGACATGGTAGCAGCCTAACAGAGTAGTCAGAGTGGCTCCGCGGAAGGAGCTATGCGATCCGTAGTAGAAACAGAGAAATGAGCCGCATGAACAGTGCATTTGGTATCGGGTACAATCGCAAACCGGACCATACAACACAGTTTTTGGCTATTACTATCCAGTTCAACAATATGTGAATCTACAAACAACGCTTATGATAGCTGTCCCTATGTTAAAGTTATTATATATATTTTTAGTTTATATTTATTCGCTAATTATAAAATATGAGTCAAATAAAAGCGCGAAAATTCTTTTTCCAATAATTTGCAAAATCTGATTACAGAACAATTGACAGGTTTTAATTTTTATGTTTCGGCATCCATTTTTTTGTAAATTTGCATTATTTATATTTTTTGGCTTAATTTTAATAAATTGTTCCTGGTACCGGGATAACAGATTTAATAAAACTTCTTCATGTAGCTCGCCCAGAATTTTATTTACGTTAAACATAATATTCAAATTTAAAAAAATGAGAAGTTAAATCCTAATCGCAGGCAGGCGTAATGCCAGGATATAGAAATATAAATGGTAGAAAGTCGAAACTTTTGCTCAGCCACGTTGGAAAGCGCACCTTCCCCGCAAGCAGACACACGACAGCTGTTGTGCTCGGCGTTGATGGATTTCCTATAACGCGAGACGGCGTGTTTGCTTCCCTCGCTTGGGCGAGAGCGAACAGTACGGCGGCCACTAACCTGGCTGCGAAATGCTCCTCATTACCCCGCGAGTACTGGTTGAAATGTTTCCTTCCGCACGGCGAAAATAACTCCGATTTTAAGCAATTTTTTTAAAACTAAACCACAAACAAAATGTTTAGCATCTCAACAAGATAAATTTAGTGTATTTTACGAGGAATTAATACATGCAGGTGTGTGATGTTTTACCTACCATAGTCGATAAGGTCGTGGACTGACTCCTGGCCTGAGTGTATGCAGCCACTTATCATTGCGTCGACGAACCTACTGACTATTAATTATAGTGCTATCAAGTAAATTCACAAAACTTTGTCTGTGCACACAGTAAAATGTATCCCCCCCCCTTGCCATTTTACAACAAATGCCTTGAANCCCCCCTTGCCATTTTACAACAAATGCCTTGAAAATAGTCTGCCGACAGATTTACGTCAGAGATGGCAAGATTTTTGAATTTTAAATGGGTTAATATATGATTAAGTTTTATAGATAGGGACTGAAACTGATCATTACTAACTGTACGTTTTATAAAACAATAGACAATTATCTACGTCCAGTGAGGAAAGACTACAAACGTTCTTTAAACAATTATATTGTATAGCTAATGCGATTCTCTTCAGACCAGGTGTCGCCAGTACGACTTGCGTGACCATTGGAATGGCGGAATTTTAATAAATAANGTTAGAGGAATTTTAGTGCCTGCGGCTAACAGGAAAGTAAAATCCGGAGTCTGTACGCCGAATGTTTACTATAATTAGAAGGGGAAGGGGGGAAGTAAAAAAATATTTCAAACAAATTTTTAAGTTTTCAGGATTTATTTGTTGTACATTGCGGATAAAACCCCAGATATTTTGCTAGTTCATTTTACGCTGAGTGTATATATACATCNTTTGTTGTACATTGCGGATAAAACCCCAGATATTTTGCTAGTTCATTTTACGCTGAGTGTATATATACATCTCAAGACTACACACACTCCAGCCGCTATCTTTTCCTTCTATGCTACTTTAATTTAAAGCTCTTTATATTTTTCCCCTGTCCTCTGCTCGGAACTTGATTTTCTCGTTAGGCTGCTATTAAAAATGTTTACTACTCGTTTGAAGTCTGAAAGGCGTATCGAGAAACTCTTTAATTCAATCAAAAAAGCATCAACAAGTAGAAAAATTCGTAGTCTATCTTCCAAGTAAACGAACTAGCGAAATTCCTGTTTTTCTATTCGTGAAAATATTCGGAATGTAGTTCACAAGTTTTTCTTTGTTTTTATCCTGTAAATATAAACACATAATTTACTTTAGTATAGTTCGGTAATCGGTTGACATGGTAGCAGCCTAGCAGAGTAGTCAGAGTGGCTCCGCGGAAGGAGCTATGCGATCCGTANGAGTAGTCAGAGTGGCTCCGCGGAAGGAGCTATGCGATCCGTAGTAGAAACAGAGAAATGAGCCGCATGAACAGTGCATTTGGTATCGGGTACTATCGCAAACCGGACCATACAACACAGTTTTTGGCTATTACTATCCAGTTCAACAATATGTGAATGTACAAACAACGCTTATGATAGCTGTCCCTATGTTAAAGTTATTATATATATTTTTAGTTTATATTTATGCGCTAATACATAAAATATAAGTCAAATGAAAGCGCGAAAAAAAAAATGCAATAATTTGTAAAATCTGATTACAGGACTTGTAACAGGTTTTAATTTTTATGTTTCGGCATAAAAGTTTTTGTAAATTTGCATTATTTATATTTTTTGGCTTAATTTTAATAAATTTGTTCCTGGTACCGGGATAACAGATTTAATAAAACTTCTTCATGTAGTTCGCCTATAATTTTATTTACGTTAACATAATATTCAAATTGGAAAAAAAAAATTCAGAAGTTAAATCTTAATCGCAGGCAGACGTTATGCCAGGACAGAGAAATATAAATGGTAGAAAGTCGAAACTTTTGCTCAGCCACGTTGGAAAGCGCACCTTCCCACAAGCAGACACACGACAGCTGTTGTGCTCGGCGTTGATGGATTTCCTATAACGCGAGACGGCGTGTTTGCTTCCCTCGCCTGGGCGAGAGCGAACAGTACGGCGGCCACTAACCTGGCTGCGAAATGCTCCTCATTACCCCGCGAGTACTGGTTGAAATGTTTCCTTCCGCACGGCGAAAATAACTCCGATGTTAAGCAATTTTTTTAAAACTAAACCACAAACAAAATGTTTAGCATCTCAACAAGATAAATTTAGTGTATTTTACGAGGAATTAATACATGCAGGTGTGTGATGTTTTACNAATGTTTAGCATCTCAACAAGATAAATTTAGTGTATTTTACGAGGAATTAATACATGCAGGTGTGTGATGTTTTATCTACCATAGTCGATAAGGTCGTGGACTGACTCCTGGCCTGAGTGTATGCAGCCACTTATCATTGCGTCGACGAACCTACTGACTATTAATTATAGTGCTATCAAGTAAATTCACAAAACTTTGTCTGTGCACACAGTAAAATGTATTCCCCCCCTGCCATTTTACAACAAATGCCTTGAAAATAGTCTGCCGANTGCCATTTTACAACAAATGCCTTGAAAATAGTCTGCCGACAGATTTACGTCAGAGATGGCAAGATTTTTGAATTTTAAATGGGTTAATATATGATTAAGTTTTATAGATAGGGACTGAAACTGATCATTACTAACTGTACGTTTTATATAACAATAGACAATTATCTGCGTCCAGTGAGGAAAGACTACAAACGTTCTTTAAAAAATTATATTGTATAGCAAATGCGATTCTCTTCAGACCAGGTGTCGCCAGTACGACTTGCGTGACCATTGGAATGGCGGAATTTTAATAAATAANAATGCGATTCTCTTCAGACCAGGTGTCGCCAGTACGACTTGCGTGACCATTGGAATGGCGGAATTTTAATAAATAATGATTGAAATGATGTCAACTGTTAAGCGGAGTCATTGTAACAGAAAAAGTTATTCATTATATTCCAATTATATACTGTTTTTGTATATGAAATGTTTTGTTTACAGTCTATAATATTGCGAATGTGCAAAGTTCGTAGTTCTATAGGAATAAGTCAACTCTACGTCCTTAGGTTTTTATTTTAATTTTTTAGTAACATTCATATGGAGATCTTCGATAATTTTAAACTCTGGGGCAACAACGTCAATTCACGTCGTCATAAAACCACGTTTCTCTTTCTTCGTAAATAACAAGCACAGGCTTAAGTTGAAGAAGACGTGCCTTAGTCTTCTACGCATGCGTCCAACGTGAATCCTCCGATCTTCCTCATAATAGTCAAAATCACGAGGTTAGAAAGCATAAGGGATGTTTACGAGGAAGTTTGTTTACATTTAGTTTTCAAACCATTTCGAATGTTGTGTACTCCTTGGGTTTATTGTAATTTCATAAAAAAATATGATAAGCGTACTAACACTTAAAAACACGTATTTATAGAAGCAGACCTCTGATCTTGTATCCAAACCACGTTGTTTTCAAAGTACTTAGTGAAAGAAATNAACACGTATTTATAGAAGCAGACCTCTGATCTTGTATCCAAACCACGTTGTTTTCAAAGTACTTAGTGAAAGAAATAAAACAGCCCGGTGATAGAATACTGTGATTTGTCACTGCACATCTGGCATGCGTACTACATCCCAGATATCTTTATAGTAAGAAGCAATCTTCAGGAGCGTATGTGGCATTCTCAGTGGTGAGTTTAACTTATCGTTTGTAGAAATTTATTTAACCTCGCTACCAGAATTTTGCTGAATTTCATTACTAACCTCAGAATTTCTGTAGCTATACAGATACCACCCTAGTGCACATATTAAAGTCCATTCACGGTTACTTCCAACTTATCTGAAGCCCTGTTAAAGTTCTAATTTCAGAATATTTTTACAACTCAAGCAAACAAAGCTTATCAAAGTATACAAAACTACACCAAATGGACAACGCACCTCATTCGTGCGCACTGAGTGTAATAATATTTTGCATAAGAACTAAATCTTACTAGCCATTGCCACTACACCTATTTTATCACAGTATTTTGTAATATTAATTTTTAATGGAATATTATAATATATAGAAAAATTTGTGTAAAAGTTTAATTTAACAAAAATAAGAAGTTTTTATGTTAGCACAAGTATAAAACGGTTGTAATACATGTAATATTTAGGAAACAAGGAAACACTGGGTACATGGAGTGATTTTTCAAAGGTTCGATTGGAGAAACCGTGAATAGAGTATATTGTGTTTTTTGCAAATATGTCTGCGTTAGCACAAGACTTTGCTAGCTGCTGTGGCCGCAGTAGNAACACGTATTTATAGAAGCAGACCTCTGATCTTGTATCCAAACCACGTTGTTTTCAAAGTACTTAGTGAAAGAAAAAAAAAACAGCCCGGTGTTAGAATACAGTGACTTGTTACTGCACATCTGGTATGCGAACTGCATACCAGATATCTTTATAGTAGTAAGAAGCAATCTTCAGGAGCGTATGTGGCATTCTCAGTGGTGAGTTTAACTTATCGTTTGTAGAAATTTATTTAACCTCGCTACCAGGATTTTGCTGAATTTCATTACTAACCTCAGAATTTCTGTAGCTATACAGATACCACCCTAGTGCACATATTAAAGTCCATTCACGGTTACTTCCAACTTATCTGAAGCCCTGTTAAAGTTCTAATTTCAGAATATTTTTACAACTCAAGCAAACAAAGCTTGATCGAGTCTACAAAAATTACACCAAATGGACAACGCACCTCATTCGTGCGCACTGAGTGTAATAATATTTTGCATAAGAACTAAATCTTACTAGCCATTGCCACTACAACCTATTTTATCACAGTATTTTGTAATATTAATTTTTAATGGAATATTATAATATATAGAAAAATTTGAGTAAAAGTTTAATTTAACAAAAATAAGAAGTTTTTATGTTAGCACAAGTATAAAACGGTTGTAATACATGTAATATTTAGGAAACAAGGAAACACTGGGTACATGGAGTGATTTTTCAAAGGTTCGATTGGAGAAACCGCGAATAGAGTATATTGTGTTTTTTGCAAATATGTCTGCGTTAGCACAAGACTTTGCTAGCTGCTGTGGCCGCAGTAGNGAATAGAGTATATTGTGTTTTTTGCAAATATGTCTGCGTTAGCACAAGACTTTGCTAGCTGCTGTGGCCGCAGTAGTGCGTTAGTTAGGCTACTCTCCTTCCGCCAAATAAGAACCGGGCTCGATTCCCAGTGAGGTATGGAAAACTTGGCTTGCAGGTTTTCTGGGGGTATTCCTATTTACCCAGCCCCTGCATTCCGCCACTGATCCACCGTATCCTCTTTTCACCATCATCGGTCCTAAAGACCTTTCTGTTAATGCACTGAACAAAAACCTCTCAGCTCAACTTTCCCATCCCCACTACTAACACTGAGGAAAAGGTTCTGTTGAATCAAGCAGTTAAATATTTTGTTGTTCTTATTTGATTGCCACAAATAAAGATATGGTTGGTGCATCTAAACATTTATTTGGCCCTAAGTACATTAAACATGTTCGTTTAATATAAAAATAAACACTTGAGGCGAGACCGAGATTCGAATGTACATCACCTGCGACCGAGCGCAACGTCTTAGCTACCACGACTACAGTAACTATTGACGAAATAGTGATGTTTTTAAATATACGCACTTAAAATACTGGAAAAAGTGTGCAAATAAATTTTTCAAGTTTTACAGCTTTCCTGTTTAGCTTCCTATTGGACTTGTTTTATTAGGATGTTTATACCGTTATTAAGCATCTAAAATTGCACTAACAAACACTGATACAACTCTAATTGTCTTAGAAAATACAAACAAACTATCGAGATGTGTTTTCGAATGTAGGCAATCAAATGAGAAACCAAAAAATTATATACGGGTTATTCAACCAAATAGTTTGATGACAGTCCGATTTCTTTCGGCTCAAAACAGTGGTATTGTTCATTCAATTCTGTATTTTGTTAGTTTAACAACATTAATTTTTTTTTTTTTTTTTTTAAGTTTTTGTTTGCTGAACAAAATATTTTGTTGGGGCAATTGAATATATTTGTAGCTCTATACAAACCAATATTTTGTTGGTTTTTCTCTCATTGAATTTTGTTACAACTGAGAGCAGCCTTAATTTTCTTCTGGGAGAACCTTAATAATTAATCAGTTTCGTACACACGCCTGACGTAGTTTCAGGAAAGCGATTTATTTCGCTGAATACCCAAACATGCAATTCTACAATTAATTATGAAGCTTTGGACTTTGTAACGGAACTTATTCTCTGACGGTCGCTAATATAGTCATGTTTAATACATGTCTCGCTAGACGATATGATAGTTTTATTCGGACGATCCCAAACGCGTCTTTAAACTGATGTCCTCAAATTACTGGAAACCCCAGAGTTTTCGGCAACTATTCCATTTAAAAACTTTCTCTTTTATGCTACGAGACTTTCAGGGGTATATTTATTATAAAGGTGAAGTCGTACAAGAATTATTTTTTTNACTTTCTCTTTTATGCTACGAGACTTTCAGGGGTATATTTATTATAAAGGTGAAGTCGTACAAGAATTATTTTTTGAAATGAATCACAGCCGTAATATATACACGTAAAAATACCACAAGCCCGAAAATGTCATGGTCTATATACACCATCGTAAAAATTTAATGTGCATTAACGCAAAAATAATTGCAGCTGGGATGTGATATCTTACCCTAAGGGGCTCGCCTAGTTTACATCCACGTCTGATACGCACACGCAAAGCACCTTTAGCACGAATATAAGATTGACCATCGCCTCTTTACTCAAGGCGACGGTCAAAAAAATTAAATATCCNCATCCACGTCTGATACGCACACGCAAAGCACCTTTAGCACGAATATAAGATTGACCATCGCCTCTTTACTCAAGGCGACGGTCAAAAAATTAAATATCCTATAACAAATAACATGCATATCGAGCTTTTAGCATTGTGTTTCTTGAAGTGTAGTTCAAANACTTTCTCTTTTATGCTACGAGACTTTCAGGGGTATATTTATTATAAAGGTGAAGTCGTACAAGAATTATTTTTTTAAATGAATCACAGCCGTAATATATACACGTAAAAATACCACAAGCCCGAAAATGTCATGGTCTATATACACCATCGTAAAAATTTAATCTNTCACAGCCGTAATATATACACGTAAAAATACCACAAGCCCGAAAATGTCATGGTCTATATACACCATCGTAAAAATTTAATCTGCATTAACGCAAAAATAATTGCAGCTGGGATGTGATATCTTACCCTAAGGGGCTCGCCTAGTTTATATCCACGTCTGATACGCACACGCAAAGCACCTTTAGCACGAATATAAGATTGACCATCGCCTCTTTACTCAAGGCGACGGTCAAAAAAATTAAATATCCTATAACAAATAACATGCATATCGAGCTTTTAGCATTGTGTTTCTTGAAGTGTAGTTCAAANAAAAAATTAAATATCCTATAACAAATAACATGCATATCGAGCTTTTAGCATTGTGTTTCTTGAAGTGTAGTTCAAAACTTAATGATCCCCCTTCGCTTTATCGTTTTCGTAATTTTACCCGCGTTCTCGCTTCCACTTCCACTTACAGTTTATTCTATTCTACACGTATGGTAAATTTCCAAACACGCATTTTACAAATTTATCTATAATGACTGTTGCCAACAATTCAAACGTGGATAAAACTAATATTTCTACTAACACCTGTTATCATGAAAACGTTTTGAAGATAATTACTAGGAATCTGAAGGAAAGGCGTAGTTAAATGTTACGTTTTAATTTGT
Source organism: Clitarchus hookeri (assembly GCA_002778355.1). NCBI lineage: Eukaryota > Metazoa > Arthropoda > Insecta > Phasmatodea > Phasmatidae > Clitarchus > Clitarchus hookeri. The sequence continues at coordinate 41,716 of NQII01004428.1, forward strand.
CATTTGAATTTATTTAGGGATGGTGGGGATGAATGAATATGCTGTTCTCAAACTATTCGATAGTTTGGTCTTGCTTTGTCCCAAACTTTTCTTGTTACGAATTGTTGTCTCCAAAAGGAGCCACATAAAGTGAATAAAAATAAGTTGTTAAAGACTAGTAATACCTGAAAACAAACGAAATAATTATATTTAACGCGATTACGAATCAAGTCATTATCTACGTGTACTGTGTAAACAAACCTTCGCCAGAAGTTTGAAATTGCACTCTCTGACGTCACTTCCGAGCGCGAGTGAATAAGAGTACATACTTCTAGCCATTTGAGAAACGACCTGAGGATCGAAGCCAGGTTTAAACGTAGGAAGTTCTTTCACGTTCGACGAGGATAACTTTGTTTTCTAGTAGAGAAGAAAGAGTTTAACAAAAAAAAANACGTAGGAAGTTCTTTCACGTTCGACGAGGATAACTTTGTTTTCTAGTAGAGAAGAAAGAGTTTAACAAAAAAAAAACTGAACTCTGTTTGTTATTTTCAGTTAACAATACATGTAGTAAAACTGATGATAAATTCATATCTTGCATACTGTTTTTCAAAGCGAACATAAAACTATTATCCGTGTTAGTACTATTGCTCTGTAAATAGTTAACAATTTCTCAGAATTGAAGTTTTGACATTTAGGTGGACATTTTAATTATCTACTCATATAATAAACCTTTAAGAATGAATCAAAAACACGTTTCACGCAAAAAAAAACTGCGATAAAACGTTTGCAAGTTTTGCCAGTATTTTTCTGTTACCTCACCAAGCCTGTATTACCACTTCGTTTTCACGCCCATTATTTTTTGTTGATAAATGCAGTTACTTTTAGAACAGTTCTTTTTAAATACAGTATGTGTACGGTTTTCATTATAACAATCATCTTTCTGCTAGAGTTCTTTTATAATATCTTTATTATTATTTGCTTGTAATAATAAATTTAATGAATTAGAGTATTTGACGACATCTAGTGATTCATTTTCTCATTAATCATTATTATGGATGGCGTCATTGAATTTCGCAGTCTTCTTTACGTGCAGCAAACAAGCTGTATGGATAATTGCTAGGCTCTTGCGAAAAAGTCGGCATTTAAAGGCGAGAAATGAAGACAGATAATATTTTATACGACTATGCTCAGGTACAAATTTAAATTTTAATAACTTCTGGGCAGACAGGCGAATTTCTTCTGAGGGTTGGTGACAACATGACTATCGGTCGGATAACGAAGCGACTAGGTGAAATGATTAAGAGACCCGGAAATTTCGCGGATTCATTCGGCGACAAGCTAGACTTCACAATCCTTTGTGTACTTGAGCCTCAGTTAGTTGTTCATTGGCTGTTGCTCCAGTTTAACCACTGACGCGGTAGCACGGGATTCGATACTTGTCTTCCCTACAGATTCGTTATCAGTAGAAAGTGGTCCGGGGCGTGTCCCACAAACTGTGGTCCAACAGAAGCGAAACTTCGCATTACAAGCGGATAAAGTTTAACTTTTCCGTAAATGAACTCGTGAAATTTCCGGGTCGCCATTAATTATTTATATTCTAGTTACGAGTGGAAATTTCGTTTCTAAATATACCCACAATACCTTTTTCGTGCAGGGGAATTCAGTGGAAATAAATATTGATATCGAAGGCTCTTAAACGACCATGCACACAATTAACTCATTAGTAGTAGTTTTTTTTTGTTCTGGGCCACGACCTTCTTTCTCATTCCGCTTTACTTGCGTCTTGGCTTTTGCGCGTGTCCGAGAGAGGGCAGATAACTGTTTAATTTAGAGACATACAAATTTCACAATAAGATGGGATTTACTTTTTTCATCACTTTATTGGCGTGGTAACATAACCAGTTCGCATTCGTGCAAACCGAGGTTTCGAAGCTGGCAAGCTGCAGCGAAGATGGTTTTTCGCACGTCGGCTACAGACGAATTCCGATGCGATTTCTTGATTCGTGCATCTCAGTTTTGTTCAGTAAACTGCTGTTCAGTGATCAAAACATGTTGAGTTAAATAAAACACGCTTTCCTTGACTTTGCAGGGACACAAGGAAAGAACCTGAAAATTTACGCTGTTGACACCAAAACATGTTATTGGTTGGCTTGTGGCAATGAGCGACAGGTTTCACATGCGTAANTTACGCTGTTGACACCAAAACATGTTATTGGTTGGCTTGTGGCAATGAGCGACAGGTTTCACATGCGTAAAACATCAGAATTTAATGAAAATTACTATGCGAATATTATAACACAGCCATATTGGTAACGCTTGCAAATTATTACTGACGTGTCAATGTGTACTATATTCCAAGAGACACGGCATATCGCATTATTGTTACAAAANTTACGCTGTTGACACCAAAACATGTTATTGGTTGGCTTGTGGCAATGAGCGACAGGTTTCACATGCGTAAAACATAAGAATTTAATGAAAATTACTATGCGAATATTATAACACAGCCATATTGGTAATGCTTGCAAATTATTACTGACGTGTCAATGTGTACTATATTCCAAGAGACACGGCATATCGCATTATTGTTACAAAATTTTAAAATGGTTAAACCCTAGCGAATTTAAAAGTAAATAGAATTTTCAGTAATCCACTTAACACAATTTAAAATTGATACTGCTTATTAACATTTCATTGTTTGGGTAGTTTATTTACGTGGAGGAGCTATTAATTTATAGTGAAGTTATAGTGCTTACATTAACATCTCGATCAGTTATAGACATATGGGAGCTACTTTAGGTTTCTATTGTCAATCGCAATATTATTTAAGTGATCAGTTTAACTGGCTACATATGAAATAAAATTGCTCTCATGAAAGGAAATGCTGCAGTTAAATTATTTCACAAAGATGTATTGATTCTCATTTCCTAGGACGTTGGTCGTCGCTGAGGTACATATGCTGTTCAACCAGAGGCCGTAAAGTAACTTAATGTTTGCCTAGCATGTACAGAAATCGCATCTTTGACCAACATTTCCATCGAAGATAGTTTTTAATAATTAAATGAAAGATGGGCGCAGAGAGAATTTTTAAAGCGCTGTACATTATTTCATACGTCACGAAAAACTAACGAGTTTCAAGCAAAGAGTAAATATTTACCAGCTGACAATTTGTGTCCAGCTTTCAAACAGATGAATCCCCGCTGGCGTAGCAAAGTGAGGATATAGATTTTCGCAAACACAACATTATGTAGAGGGTGAATGCATCTGAACGGTTTCCTGACAGAGCAACACTCGTAATTTCCGTCCTGATTTAGCTCTCTCTCTCTCTCTCTTTACCTTTCAAAATGTTATTCAGTCCACTCCCATAAACTACGTGTTGGAGCTTTCCTTCGTCATATTTGTTTAGTTCCTCTCTCGCGCTCTCCTTCCTTTTTTGTTCTCGTAATCACAGGTGAAGTTGAGTTTGACTGCGAACGCGGTAGAAAATACAAATCAAAGAACCGCTTTTGGAAAATTTTGCCAGCGAAACACAAGCGTTGCTTACACACCCAAAAGAAAAATCAGAAATGCAGAAAAAAAACCACACGAGATAGTAATTTCCTTGCTTCTAACGCAATATCCGTTTATGCACTACAAACTGCGTCTCTCAAATCTTTTACGGCATGCGAATTTGTTTTAAATTTTTTTGTAACTTCACTCTGAATTCCGCACACAATTTTGCTTGAAGAAAAAAAAAAGTTAAGTAAATCCTAGTAAAGTAAGGAAGATAAATACCGGATAGTTTTACATAAAGACTTTTATGCTCAAGTTTACTCTCGTACTTGGCAGTTACAGAAATTGTAGCGTATTACGGCTTCACGCTACACTAAATCAAATGTTACGCGAAATCTATTATGTTTTTTTTAAATGAACAATTTCACCAAAATTATGTGAATCACTACAGTTCTAGGTGATTGTGATTGGTTAAAATCCTGAGACGATGAACTAGTTGTAATTTTAACATATTTCCCACATGATTTGGAAGAGATGATTTACAAAGATTTCGATCAGTTGACAAGAAAATTTAACAGTGCAATTTTTTTTCTTTCCTACAACGAAGTAAATATTTTACTGTAAGTAGGACTTAGCGTATCGTTGACAGCAACGTCATTACAGAAGAAGCAAGCTGCTTATTGGAGCAGGATCAAGGTAGGAATCAACTATAGTCTGTATTGAGGAACCATCCCACCATTCGCTTTGAGTGATTTTGGGAAGCCATAGTATAGCGAAATCAGGATGGCCNTCTGTATTGAGGAACCATCCCACCATTCGCTTTGAGTGATTTTGGGAAGCCATAGTATAGCGAAATCAGGATGGCCAAGTCAGAAATTGAACCCGGGTCCTCCCGAATGCGAGTCCAGCAGTTTACCACTGCCCCATCTATCTCGGTTTTTTTTACTGTTTTTACAATGGTAATAAAGCTACATTACGAGTAAATGTCAAAGAAACACGTGCCAGATTTGAGTAAAATTGGCTCATATTACAATTTTTTAAACAAGAATTTAACATGTTTTAATAAGCCTGCAATTTAAAAAAACATGCGTACCAAGATTTATGCAGAGCAAAGATCAGCATTGCTTTGGGTTGTTTTGTTTACAGTAAAGAAATCTTGCTGTATACCAAAATAAAGATTTAAGTAATATTAAACCTTTTATTTAGTACACGGTAGTCTTTAGTACGAAACGAAACTTACTAAATGCCACGTTACTAACTAAGAAAATTCCCTAAATCATAAAAATAATGTCTTAACCATCGAAATACGTTAATTGACTTTATCTGAAGTAACAATGTTGAACTTTTGTAACGATAAGAGCAGATTATATTTACCAACTTTGCTGTTGTTCACAGTTATTCATAAATTTCTTTGCGGCAACGTACGACGTGTTGCAGCAAATAAAGCGTTTTTAGAGTGTTTACGTGCTACGCACTGCTAACAGTAGCAGACCTGAAAGAGGCGCGATCATGTTATATTCTGGTCCAGAGTAACACCTGGAGTCTTAAGTTGAAGAGTTCTAATATGATTACAGACATACTTTGCGAACCTCGCTCTTGTTAGTTTTCTAGTAAAAACCTTTAGAAATTTTAAGATGCTTTTCAATATCACAGTTAATAATGTCAATGAAATACACAGGTTACAAAAATNAAAACCTTTAGAAATTTTAAGATGCTTTTCAATATCACAGTTAATAATGTCAATGAAATACACAGGTTACAAAAATAAATAAATTTCGTACGATGTACTTTTTCCACATGCCCGGTTAAGGTATTACGCAATAAATTCATTTGCGGTTATGTACACTGAAGAGCCAAAAATACTGGTATAGGCCTGTGTATGCAAATAACAGAGGTATGTAACCAATCACAGTAACGCGATACGGTTGGCAGCTAGATCGGTTACTGCTGCTACAATGGCAGGGTAACAAGATTTAAGTGAGTTTGGACGTGGTGTTAAAGTCAGCGCACGAGAGATGGGACATAGCATCTCCGAGGTAACGATAACATTTGGATGTTCACGTACGACCATTTCACGAGTGTACCGTGAATATCGGGAATCCAGTAAAACATCACATCTTCGACATCGCTGCGGCCGGAAAAAGATCGTGAAAGAACGGGACAAACGACGACTGACGAGAATCATTAAACGTGACAGACGTGCAACCCTTTCTCAAAGTGGTACAGATTGGATTTGTGGACTTCCCTGCAGGATTCATGGTGTGAATTACCTCCTGCATACTTTGAGACATTAATCGAGTCCATGTCACGCGTCTTGCGGCACTTCTGCGTGTTCGGGGGCCCTACACGATATTAGGCAGGTGTACCAGCTTTTTTGGCTCTTCAGTGTATGTGAGGGCAGGTCAGGTTATAAATAAACGCGGTTAGGGAGTTTGCTCAACATAGAGTGGCAGTATCACACTGGCTTCTCAGAAAAGTTCTGTGGGCACCCGTCATTCCTGAAGTGTGACAAGGGAATTGGCCTTATAAGTAAAGCTGTGGTGAAATGCAAATTTTGGAAGAGGGGGGACGCGAGTACACCTGCCAACGGCAGCGTCCGCCACGTT
>NQII01004428.1:51364-123920 GCA_002778355.1 Clitarchus hookeri
GCCGAGAACCGAACCCGCCTCACCTTTGTTGGAGGCCACTGCGCCAGCCACGTGGCGCCACCTTGGTCCTAGTGGACAGATTTGGAATACCGCGATGCCTACGTCAGGTCCTGGCAAGCTTCTGTATCCTCCTGCGTTCAAGGATTAAATCCGCAACGCTCTTGATTTGCGAACAAAGTGTCACGAGTTCGTTCACATATTCAGGGCTGTTTTCTTGTGATGCGTATAAGTTTGTGGCGCTCTTTTATTCTTGTGGAGGATGAAGTGTTGGTCTAATAACTAGTTAATATTTGGCTAGTTTTTTTTCTTCTGAAACTAAATAATTATTTTTATTTAAATGTTTTTCCGTGCGTTCTTCAAGTCTTCCTCCTGATTGGTGGTTTAACTACATTGCGGAGTGTAGCGAATCCACGCTTTCATATTAAAACGTCTTCCCAACGGGTTTATGTNTTGGTGGTTTAACTACATTGCGGAGTGTAGCGAATCCACGCTTTCATATTAAAACGTCTTCCCAACGGGTTTATGTACGAAAATATTACACTTTTCAGTCTATTTAGGAATGGAGAGTTAAAGAAATTACCCACTTTAGAAACATTGTTCGGAACCTTCTGATATGTCGTATAAAGACATTTTCCCTACTGTTGTATCCCAGAAGAAAATAACCGGATACNTTGTTCGGAACCTTCTGATATGTCGTATAAAGACATTTTCCCTACTGTTGTATCCCAGAAGAAAATAACCGGATACGTGCGAAACTGGCATGGACCGAGCTTTGTTACAAACCTGACACTAATAAAACTATAGAGCCTTCCTTTGAAGTTTGAGAGTTGAAGGCGGCACGACGAAAACACTACGACCAAGTTAGTGCCTCGCGCGTGGGGATAATGCGCGAAGGCAGCAGAAAATTGGAAAGGTATTTCCTATCAAAAAAATTTCCAGAACCACCTACAATCTTGCTTTTTTATGAGCGAGTTATATAGCTTCGACATGGCTAAGCTCTCTGAGGCAAACTACAGACGATCAGTATTAGCAGAGAGAGAGAGAGAGAGAGAGTGTGTGAAATCACGAAAATCATCACTACTGTCATATTATCCAAAACACTTTTAACATCTTTCCCCGTTTAAGNCTGTCATATTATCCAAAACACTTTTAACATCTTTCCCCGTTTAAGATAAGGTAATGCATTTTTGACACGTTAGCAAGGAAATCACAAAAGAGTGCCAGCATTCTCACTGACACAGCAAAGTAGGGACACAGAACCAACAAGCGTAAAGGAAAGAGATGTCGTAGCCACAGAGTAGATAACTGTACAGAAATAGAATATTGTGGCTTATACCGCGAACTCCAGACGCTCACGCCAGCAAAATGGCGTCACTGGCCAGCAAAATGTTGGAACGCTGTTCGCCAATCAGCGCCTGGTGACTTTCTAGAAATGCGGCAACCCAGCCAATGGGTAAACTTTCGCAGCACATAGTAGCCAATCAGACACAAGGCCTCTCGTACAGCGAATCAGAGAATGGGTACGCCGGCATCAAATGAACTGTTTTTTTACGTGGGCGTATACGTTCGCTGATTGACTGTGCGAGGCTCTAACGGTGGGTCTTGTATCCGATTGGCTAGTAAATGTTGCGAAATATCCCCTATTGGCTGGACTACCTGCTGGCAAGTGAGTTACCTAGCGCTGATCGGCGAACGACGTTCCAACGTGTTGATGTGCAGTGATGACATTTTGCTGGCATGTACAGCTGTTTAACATACTGTATTATTCATTATTCTGTGTTACGGGAACATCTTCACACATACACGACATTTAATAAAGAAAGGAATAGGTCAGACATGTACAATGCACATTAGAAGCTATAGTCTTTTCGTGGTTTCTTAACACGTTTTCAATAAAACCTTTGAAAAATCACCCTATGTATGACGTGTTCGATACTTTCCTAAATATGTCACGTAATAAAGGCGTTTTATACAAGTGTTAATCTTGTTTTTACTTAAATTGAACGTTTTTGTACATTTAATGCATAAAACAGCTGTTAAAAAGCTGTGTTGGTAACTCCTAGGATAAAACGTTCCTATGCAAAATTGTATTACATTGGGTGCACGTGAATCCGGTGCGTTGTCCCTTTGGCGAAATTTTCTAGACTTTGTTAAGCTTTGTTTGCTTGAAGCGGAGGAATATCCTGTAAGTACAACTTTAGCAGGACTTCAGAAAAGTGTGAAGTAACCATGAACAGCCTACAATAATCCGTCTAATTTTTATGCAATAAATCTTTGTCTCTAAGAATTAGAGAAGCAGAATTCTCAGTAGCCTCGTCAAATGGGGGAAGGGGTCCACCTTCAGATGACAGACAATACTAAGGACTGGCCAAATGTATCCCCATTCTTCGGGGGAAGAATAGGCTTCTGAAACGTGTACGTTTGTATTGTTTTTGCCGCTGGGCTGCAGTTTAATTGATTCGCCCTAAGTGACTGAATGCTAGCTAATAAGAAAGTATCTGCAATTTAACGACCTAATCACATACAACAAAGTCAGCAGGGACATTGGGTACCGCCTGTAGTAGAATGCAGTAGACGAGTGTCACTGCGTACAACTTCTAGAGGACAGTGAAGTATAGAGTTCTGTCAGACGAAAACGCGAATTTCGCAGGTCGCTGCCAATAACAAAATAAAAAAAAACGGAACCTGAAAAGCAGTCAATCGTTGTCTCTAACGATACCCTATTAGATTCTCCTGCCGACACTGCCCTTGGCTCTTCATCGATTCTGTTCCTCACTCACACAAACATATCTACTAGGTGGAACTCTTAAAGATGACACCTCACTTTCTAAGACTGAAAGGAAATGGACTAGTTGCACTTTGCGGAAGCAACAGTGACTTTGCGAATCGAGCTGACATCCATGCCAAAGCATGATGTGCCCTCGTATCAGAGCGTCAAATTGCCGAAAAACCACTGTCTTATTTTAAGTGAATTTTATAATCCTGTATTATTACATTAAACAATAGTTTGGGAAAAATTGAAAAAAATGCGAAAAATTAATATACAATTATTTAGTACAGGAGTTATTCGAATTTTTTGTTTATATATATTTACATACAGAGTTTAAGACTTTGCATAATTAGCATGTTTAGCTAGAGTTAAAAGCATCAGTCGTTCACGAACACAGCAAAATTTCACAAAAAAAATTCTATGCTCGTTTATAATATTATTTGAAGTCATGCAATTCCATTAGAATTATAAATTTCCTGAAGTTAAACCTCAGTCACAGACGAACATACTGACAGATATCGAAGAAGTTCCTTCACGACGTTCATGTGACTTGAAGAACACTTCAGTTGAAATCAGACATTGTGTTCGTATAAATTTTTGAAATTTGTTTGACACACGATTTNTGACTTGAAGAACACTTCAGTTGAAATCAGACATTGTGTTCGTATAAATTTTTGAAATTTGTTTGACACACGATTTAAAATTAAAATATTTATATCAGTACTAATAAAAAGCATACAGTTGTTTTTTTTAACTGATTTGGAATATTTGTCCAATTATAAAAGTAGAAAAAAGTTAGGGACTTGTACAATTAGAGTGTCTATGTATGCCTTTTATTCTCGGAAATATTATATTGTTTTATTTACTGGACAAATTCAACCAAGGTCCCAGAGGGTCAGAACTTTTCAGACGTTGGTTATCGTGTGAGGAATTTAGTGGACAAGCCTTGTTTTTTTCTCTCTCTCTTGTCGTTTCCATTTTTCCCTTCTTTTGCTGCTCTACTGCCATTTCATCATTTTTCTCATCCATTCTTTGGGCTGGCTGGAACGAAAGGTTTGTGCCTCGGGTAGGGCAGGCCATACAATGCAAGACAGCTTCTTTCTATCCGTATGGTTCATCCGGTTTGAAGGGAGGAGCGAATTGCCAATCCTCATTTTTTGTATAGTTATCTCACTGAGTGAGCCATTTCCTAGATAACTGTAAGGAGTTTTAGATGAGATATGTCATTAAAAAGTGCCAATTAAAATGAAACTTTCCAAGTTCGTACGCAGTGAGATTTTCTGGAGACAGACACCCGGCACTATTCACAGCAATTATAAGTAGGCTGCTGTGTCTAGACATATCTGAGGTTGAAGGACCCCAAAAGTTTTGTATATACTAACCAATTATGAAAATAAATAAATAAAACTTTACATTAATGTTGCTGTACAGTCTGAATATAATTATCCCATAAGGTACTGATATGGTTGTATGTTAATGGTAAGAAAAATAATATGCAAAATAACTTTTGTTGACGCGAAATAAGACCAATATTAACACATCAGTAATGCTAGATAAATACGATTGTGTACTTTGCAAAAACGTTATCATGTATCGGTTGAGGCTTTAGAAATCCAGGGTCATACATTAAACCCTCTCCAGTATAAATTAAAATTCTTATAATAATAGTTTCCATCAGTTCGCCCATTTGAAAAGCAACATGGAAACACGTTGCTGACAATATTTTTATAATGAAGCTTTAAATATATTACAAAAGCGTGTGATAGCAGTGTTGCCTTTATATATCGTACGCAAATGCCGAAACGCTCTCTCACCTACGACTGTCCTCGTAAAAAACACCACAGCGCCAGACGATTGTAATGGGGCCGCGGTAGTGTAGCGGTTAGACTACACGCCTCTCACCTAGGTGAATCGGGTTCGATTCCCGGTGGGGTCACTCCCAGATTTTCGCACGTGGGAATCGTGCCGGACGGAGTTTTCTCGGGGGGATCTCCCGTCCCCGGCGGTGCTCCATACCCACCTCACTTCAGCCTGATCGCCTCTCAAGACCTCGATGTTAAGAGCCGCCCACTTCTCTCCACTCCACCAGACGACTGACATCTTGCTGGCACGATGAGTGCGTCAGTTGTTGTGAATGAGCATTAATCGACACGGGATAATTCCGACGCCAAGACATTGGCTTGCTGCCAAGCGGGAGTATCAACGTTATCTAGAGGTAGGTTGCTTGGAGTGCCTTTCACAATANCAAGACATTGGCTTGCTGCCAAGCGGGAGTATCAACGTTATCTAGAGGTAGGTTGCTTGGAGTGCCTTTCACAATATTCTTATTCATCCGTTCATCCGCCTACATTTCTAGTGTTGTCTCTACCCCTTACATACGTAAGCTCACTCACTGAGTCTCTTGAGACTAGCACTGACTGACGAATAAAATGGAGCAGGTGAAACGATGCGATTTGGCGTGAAAGAGAAATCTTCTGCAGTTTTATTTCAAGGTGTTCTTATATTACTGGAGGATGGCCTTCAATGTAAATTGAATTCATTTAATGGCATTTATAAATGGTCCCTTTGGGTTTTTTTTTGCCAGCGAGAAAATCAGTAAGAAAATTGAAGCACTGCAAACTTAGTATACCAGAAGTTATTCTTAAAACGTAATGCTTATATATTTTATACACAGAATTTGAACGCAGTACCCTCACACTGTTCTTGCCGACGTAAAATCATGAAATTAATCGAAATTTAAAATTGTATTGGTGAGTGGTTACTTTCCTTTATAACAGCAAATGGAAAAGGAAAATTTTCAAAAATTATCATTGCAGATATTATGATCACATTTCAACGTACGCTGTAGAAGAATTAAAATTCGCACTGAACTTGTGAATATACCGGACTTTGCGGTTGTGCGAGGTAAAGCCTAACTTCATGATTGATATATTTTAAATTTCGAGCAGAGTGATTTGTGATAAAACAAATTTTTGTCACTCTTAATTTGGCATTAATATTGGACAGTTTGCTAACATATTCGAGTCACTATCTATGAGAAAATTGGGACGACCTATTTTAACCATACTCCGTTCACGGCGGAGAAAATTCACTTTAACAAGATTTAAGCGTAAACTCTCCGTACCACACGATTTTTCTATTTCTCATAGGCTTGGCAATCTAACAGAAAACACACGCACATGAATTAAAATTTTTCATTATTATCTGTGTGTTTTCACGAGTTTTTATGCTCTTTATGTGAATTCACTAAGCCAAATTGTGTGGGACAAAAAAAAGTTTTTTTTTCTTCGGTTTCTATAACTGGCACGCGCCATAGTAGATAGTTTAGCTGTTTTGCAATAGTAAACAGCAAAGGGTTTAATTTGAGTTTTTTCAATTTTTTATTTTGCATTTGTCATACTGTGTATGTGTATCCTTTACAACACTCAAAAACAAACTTAACCAAACGACAAACAGCCATGCTTTGGCCAAGTAAGCGTGAGTTGGTTTATCAAACAATGTGTCAGAGGACGGGAACCTGGTACGGCGTTCTCTTTGACGAGAGCAAAGCCCTCTGTTTGATAGGTCAGCCCCCGCGCCATGACGCGTGACGTCGAAAGAAAAAACGCGGTCGCGCCAACAGTGGCGGTGTCGTTGACGTTCTGGCGCATTGTGGGGTTGCCACGCCGCAGAACACGCTAGTTTACAGAAGCGACAACCACGAGAACCACCTCGCCCCTCCGGGTTTCCAACCACACGCTCTGCTGGCGTGGTGTCTCTTCCCACGCCAATTTGTACAGACCCGGAGATTTCACGGATTCATTCAGCGACAAGCTAGACTCCACAGTCCTTTGTGTATTTCAAACTTCAGTCACCGGTCCATTGGATGTTGCTTCACATTAACCCCAGACCAGGTAGCACGGCATTCGGTCCTGGTTTCCCTTGCAGGTTCGCTATTGGTCGAACGTCGTCCGGGGCGTGTCCCACAAACTGTGGTCCAACGGAAACAGAAACTGAAATGTAAATGTGACGGAAGTTTAATTTGTCCTCAAATTAATTTGCGAAATTTCCGGGTCTCTAACCGGTTAACATCCAGATGAGAATTTCCTAAGCGCGAGTTGAGCTGACAGGAATCTCTCTACACGCCACAGTAACTTACAGTCAATCAGCCAGTCAGTACACTTAAACCACGCCGAGAGCACTGCCAATCTATTGATAGATACCCGAAAAATTTGCGGATTCATTTCGGGACAAACTGTAAATCAGAAACGTTTACGTATGTGTCACTTTTGCAATTGGTCCACGTACTACACGCCTCCTTCAGATCTTAGGGCCAATAACAAACCAACAAAAAAATGCATACCCAATCAACGTTATCCACCCTGACAGTAAGCAACCAATGAGACGTTTATATCTGATTATTAAAACATGAGGCTGTGAATTCTAAGCTATAACACAATGAATTCGCAAAATTTTCAAGTTTCTAGCCATAGGTAGGGACCTGCAAAATTCGCGTTATTTTGTGACTGCAGACTCAACTTCAAAACGTTGTATGGTCGTTCCACGTTATCCCAACAACTTGTGGGGCTCGTCCCAAGAAACGATTTTTCTAATAGTTAACACTGAACAATTGAGCAACCAATCTGCACTCAAGCGGTCGCACATGTTAATGACGCTGTGAAAATTCCCGTAGCCAATGGAATCACGAATTGCATTCAGATAGATCTAGGGCATTGAAATCCAACATGGAACCAAATAATAACACGAATTTAGCATGTCTCTAGCCATACAGTAGATAATCCCACAGATACGAAAATCTGTGGTTGTTTCTTTAAACACGAGCGTACCCATTCTGTGATTGGCTGCGCTAGGCACTGGGAACAGGCCTTCTTGCATCTGATTGGCTACTGCGTGCTGCGAAAGGTTCCCCATTGGCTGGGCTGCTGACTGCCGAGCAGGTTGCCAGGCGTTGATTGGCAAACGGCGTTCCGACTTGATGCTGGCCAGCGACGCCATGTTAGTAGCGTGTGCGGTTGGATTTCATAGAAAAAACGGCTGTTTCTTTGTTAAATAAATGCGCAGATGACGAATATAAGTCCATTCAACCTTAATTTACGTGTAGCTCATCACTTATACTTACGAGCAATGACAAATTGTGAAGAAGGTATCAATGTGAAAAATATTTCACGACGCCCTCTTGTCGCTTACCGTGACGTTCAAGAATAATAATTATATTATTTAATTCACCAAGCCTTAGTTATATAGCGGATGTTATTTGGGCAATTAAAAAATTCTTAAGTGCTCATTAGCACAAGGAGATGGCTTATCAGTAACAACGGAGAACCTCATATGTGTGCATAACATGTTCAAACCTATCATGTATTTTTTTTTCTCGGAAAAACATTAATGTTTTTCGTAATGTATCGCCAATTTAAGTAATTTATTAATTTTTAAATAACATTGGTTTGTAGTATACTGCTACCAGATTATCGCATTGTCTTTAATTTCAACGTCGACTGACATATGACAAACACAAATATTCTGAAGTCTCAAATATTTAAGAACAATTTAGGTTATGCCAGTAAAATAAGAGCCATGCCAGGTCAATGACTGCAGTGGAGGTAGAATTTGTACCTTTCACCGAGAACTCTATAAACTTGGGCTTTTTGAACACTGTTATTTACTGCAAAGAAAAGCGCGAGGTGTAGCGATAAATCTGTACGTTTTGCTGTTTGGAATTATGAAACAGCTACTGTGGAAAATATTTAAAACTTACGGCCTTCTTTGTTGTGTATTTATATGGTTGTAACAAAATTGTACTCACTTGTGTTTTGCTGTTCTTGTGTGCTGTGTATTCACCAAAAGCCATTAATTATTTAAACAATGCTCATGGGGAACATTACCTGGTACAAAAATACCAATGTTGTTTTCTTAAAACCATTTATAAAATCTTTAAGTGTATTAATTTATTTAGACTTTTGCGGTGCTCGCTCTCCTGGTAATTTTGTCCAGAATAAATTGAGATCTTTATTACAAAAGTGTTATTGAATTCAAAATATAATATTTTACGTGTCTGTGATGTTCTTACGCCAAAAATTCAACTTGTGTATTTTGTTGTTTTCCCTCTTAAAAATCAATCAATTCTTTTTTTCTCGTTTAGTTATATAATATCTGACATTCGTATTTAAAATGTATTTTAGCTGTGTGGTGTGAAAGAGGGGATCGAGGAAAGAAATCACCGAAAGAACTTCCATGCAGTCTACAAAAGGATAAAATGAGTGGGCACCGTTTTTAAAATGAAATGTTTCAGAGACTTTCTTACTAAAGGATATGAATTTACGTTCTTCCCGATATTAAGAGACAGCATTTAGAATGAAGATCCTCCGAAATGGTTTTCAGAGTGAATGCAAAACAGGCTTAAAGGAAGGAAACGCCTACAGACGGCAAATCCCCTTCAGTTAGTATTGTAGCCAACTAGCGCTGTAAAAGCGGATAAAAATGGAAGTAAATCTGAGACGGCAATATTCTGCGATGAACGTAAGATATAGCTGAGGCTCTAAAATGGGCTCGGTATATCGCTGAGACGGTATCATTCCTTGCGAAGATTTTTTACGTCAATGGGATATTATAGCATTGTATATACGACGGGAGCAGAAATTTTTNAACGTAAGATATAGCTGAGGCTCTAAAATGGGCTCGGTATATCGCTGAGACGGTATCATTCCTTGCGAAGATTTTTACGTCAATGGGATATTATAGCATTGTATATACGACGGGAGCAGAAATTTTTTATGTTCCCTCAGCCTCATAAGGGTGTCAGGATTTTCGTCGTAAATAGTTTTATTGTACTCCCATGCAATTCTCTTTCCACTTCTAGTTCTCGTTCGGTTTATCGAGGTGGCGAATACCGAGACTGTAGCAACTAAAGGAATGTGCACGGAATTTTCAAATGTAAACACTAAAATCCATACAGAGACTTGTGTAACTAATAATCAGTTTAATTAATGGACCCGCCATCTGGCACTGGAACTGCGCTGTAGAATGTTAAAAATGCAGATTTTTTTTTTTTAACGAAACTGTTATTGTGTGCAATGTGCTGATATACTAAAATAACACATACTTCATGCCTTGCCTGTCGATTACTCGTACTTTCAAGAAACCGTACACACTGGAAAAAAAAACATTTCGGAGCGCTATTACATAAGGCTTAAAAACTGCTTTTTCAAAACGCTGTATCTAAAAAAAAAAGGGTCATATACGTATAAAAGTACCGGACGAAACTGCATTGAACCTTGCTACAGACTTTCCACCAATAAAAGTATAGGACCACTGCTTAAGGTCTCTAGCAATGAACCTACCGTGACAGATTTGTTTTCTAGGATACATAAATTTTTCATACTAGCACTACTGTAGAGTAGCCTACGGTTATTTTGGGCTTAGGATTCAAATTTTAAACGTAATATGATCTAAAATTTCTACACTTTACGTATAGTAACCTCCTCATTACATAAATATTTCCCAGAATAATGTTTCGTACCGAGTATAAATAGCGATTTAAATGGCTAAGTTAGCCATGCGACCATTTTCATCCCGTCGCTATTGATCTCCTTGAATGATAAATCATAACTCGGTTGGAATGTGGTGATATTTTATAATACTAAAAAAATGTTGTAACGTTTCTCCTAAATAACTTAAATCAACAATCATAAAATGAGAGATATGTAAAAGTAAAGATAAAGGAAAAGGAAAACCCGACTATTTAAAGTAAATTACAAGATTATAGTTTTTAGACACACTAAACGTTTATTGCGTTTTTTGCATCCTAATCGGAACAGAAGGCGTCTGAGAAGTGGCTGCGAGGAGGGTGTAACAATAATGGACATAGCCGAAGACAGATGATAAGGAAGCGGGACTTACCCGAACTCGAACTCGCGACCGCTCGCCGACCAGGGGGAGAGATGACGTCCACGATTCCAGTAGCCCGCCGACTGCAACGTTCCAGTAGTTCGCAGGCCTATCCACACCTCACGCCCAACTATTTTTTTGCCCTTCAACCACTTGACGATGATTGGTTCAGATGCAAGAATACCTGCAAGAAAACTAGCACAGAATTACACGCCGCTTGCCCTGGGTTGTGAAACTGGCAGTTTACTCGGGCAACCTCCAATGAACAAATAAACAGCCGCGATTGTAGTAAACAGTGTAATGTAGAGTTTTGCCTACACGTCATAGAATCCCAGGAATCTTACCATACGTAATTATAGGCAAAGCGTCAGCGGTGTGTCGTAAAGTCATTCAACAATCAGGTAGAAAATGGCAGCCACTAGGCCTGCCGGGAAAACGTAACGCCAGTTTGCACACACTAAAATTGTCTTGTAACTGTATAAAAAAATATGGAATCTACTTGCCAAGAAACGATTTGTAATGCTGCAAGTGTATTAAAACTAAATTCACAAGAGTTGGTTATGTGAAAATTTGCAGGTGCTGTTTATTTTACAAGTAAGCGCCCTGGACATCACAATCGTTAAAAAATATGGAGATATACAATAAATGAGGTATGTTTCATAGAGCCATAAATATAAAATTACTTACTTCTAATGTCAAAGAAATAACTTCTTGGCCAATATTTTCCGAGGAATTGTTGGCATAACGTACAAAAATGTTTAAAGTATGGAGCATTTCATCAAATGCATGGCCAGACTATACGCCTCAAAAAAACGTTTTGCACCACAGGCCATGCCTGTTATTCCGACGCCTCTTCGTAACGTGCCTTCCGATTCAGCGAAAATCCTTCATGGGCGACCAAATTACACGTGGTGCAAAACCTTTTTTAGGGGGTAACCTTCTCGGCGGCTTATTTGCTGTCTGATTAGTGGACCACAATGTGAGTTAAACTCATTTCCGCCTTCTGGGCAAGTTCCCCAACGTTGGCTTACGATTTGTAAGCATTACTCTGAACATTGCTTTTCCAAACATTGCTGTGAAGTATTTTTAATGTAGGTATAAAAAACAACCGAGTTAAAATATATGAAATTTCTTGATACCTTAAATTTATTATTACATGAAAATTGAGTGAGATGACGTGGTGGATAGATTTCTGGTCTTGTCATTCTAATTTCAGTTTTTCATTGTTTCCCATAATTATTCTGAGGGAATGTTAAGATGTATTGCAATAATATTTATAGTAAACTTCTTTAACTATAATGGACGTGTTTAACCTATACATAGCATCGAAATGCTACTGCATATGAGGCTGCAAATATATATAAATCTTCAACGCCCTTACTGTACAATGTTGGAAACTTTCATAGCTAGACTCATTTCTTAGTAAGTGTAGGAACGTTGACATGGATGCGCAGGAAACAACTTTACTATCCGTGATTTCTCGCCGTACATTTACACTGGTGAGGCAAATTTCCGAATAATTTCTTCGAGTGTGGCTCCATTAATGCAGGCCGCAGTCGATATTTTTCCCGTAATTGCAAGAGATTTTAGGGGGTGAAGAGCCGAGCATTTCTGCTCACAGAGCAAAGAGTCGGCGACTTCGAATTTGAACGCAGCTGGAAGACAATATTTTTTTTTTTGCGGGGGAGTCATTTAATTCTACGGCGCATAGAACTTAATGACGGTAGTTTAAGTTGATTGTTGAGTGTGGCTAGTCAAGCTTCCGTATTCAAAGTTCAGCTCGTTGCGGGACATTTGCGTGTTTACTGAATTCACGTGATTGCGAATATGCGCTTTCGGAAGTCCAGGCCTCCTACTTCCTTACACACACTGCTCTCGAATACTGTAACCAGAAGGCAGTGTTTTTCGAGAACTCTTTGATGTGGGCGCACCCACTCGACGTTCGACTGCGCAAGGCTGTAGAAGCGGCATTCAGTCTGATTGATTGCCTGGTGTTGCGGAGGATTCCCTGTCGGCTGTGCTGCCGGCTGGCGAGTTAAGTTACCAGACGCTGATTGGCGAACGGCGTTCCGGCATGTTGTCGTCTCCGTCTGGAGTTCGCAGTGTAATCAGGTGTGTCACTTCTGTATTTTTAAGTATTCTGTGATAGGGCGGTAAATTTTTACAACTCCTCCTGCAGTAAGGTATAACTCTACAGTGTTGTAAACACTAAAAAGAACAACGTATGTTCGTTATCTGATACCGCAAAACTCTGCACTTATTTCTCTCATTCGTGCAATTTCAACTACATGGAAGAGTTGCGGTTGATGCTATTTTGAACTGGAATAGTTGATGAGGTGCGACGTTAGATGAGCGTGATGCAGCGAGGGAATAAACACAGGAGAGGATCCGGAGTTTCCCGAGAAAATCCTCCACACTCCGGCACTGTGACCACACTCCGCAGATGAGAATTCCCCATCTGAAAAAAATTCCATTAGCCGAGGCCTAGTATACACATCACTAGTTGGGGTAGAGCTTTTTTTCTTACTTTTCGGCTGTTATTAATTATTCGGTCAATCTGTCTTCAGCAATCATTATTGGTCCCTACAGAGGGTATCGAATAAACTGCAATCCAATGACAACAGGAATACACGATTAAAAGAGTTTAATTTTGCCCTGATAGAAAATAAATTCGCATAATCTACGGATTCGTATCACTTGATCATGCATTCCAGGCTCGTCTTGCATAGCACCTCGCACAACAGTAATCCGGATTATTAGTTATTTTCAAGTTTTGACAATGTCTCGTTGGTCAACAACATGGTCTTTATATACGAACAGGCCAAATGGCAATTGGCGGGAGGCATCATAGCTGTACCGGGAAAAAAATTTCACCACCGACAGCAACTGCGTCATAAAATGTTCGCAACAGTGTTTTGCTGTTTGTGTGAGTAAATTTTGTAGTAATGCCTTTACTTTCACTCACAGTGCAAGACATAACAAGGCCAATTGTGTGTTTAAACCAGAACACGAATTCTTATAATGTGAAAAGTGTGGTAGGCAATTTACAAGAAAATTTACATGAAGGCACATGTAGACGAATATAGTTGTCCTGCCCGAGCCCCACGAGCCATTTATGGTAATTGGCAACCATGACGAGCGAGTGCACCAGGTACATACCATCAGGTGCACCAGGTACATACCATCAGGTGCACCAGGTACATACCCTCAGGTGCACCAGGTACATAACCTCAGGTGCACCAGGTACATACCTTTGGGTGCATCAGGTACATAACCTCAGGTGCACCAGGTACATACCCTGTCCTTGGAAGAACATGGTCATTCTGTGGAGTACCCAGCATTTTCNTCAGGTGCACCAGGTACATACCATCAGGTGCACCAGGTACATACCATCAGGTGCATCAGGTACATAACCTCAGGTGCACCAGGTACATACCCTGTCCTTGGAAGAACATGGTCATTCTGTGGAGTACCCAGCATTTTCTGTCAAAGTATTATTTCTCCTGGACAAATGAGCCTCAACATTACATAAAATTGTGAATAGAATTTGACGATTTCCCTTGCTGGCGTTCCAGTGCACAGAGTTAATATGTTTACGTTTTATGGAGCCAAAATGTTATAACCATTTAATTTCCTGTTAATTGAGCGCTTTTGAAAATATATTTACTTTGTTCTTCAAGTCCATTTGGTATCTAGCTGTACATAAAAATCGTCATTCTCATGTGGCTCTTGCTGACAGTTCAAACATTATCCTTTTGATAAGAAGTCCATCTTAAATTTATTTTTGACTTGCCGTAGTTTATTTTGCAGATCGAATATTTGAAAACGAGGGATGTCATGTTATAAAGCATATTTTAACAGGTATTTTGTAAGTTGAAAATATTTTGCCTAGGTTGTTTCTGCTGCATCTGTAACGGTAATAAAAATATTTACCTATTATTTATGCAGACTAAAATCATCCAACTAAGGTTTCAGGAATTTTGTAAAGTATTTCGGTTTCTAATGACAAAGTTTGAATTTTAACATTTAATATTAACAGTTAGTTATAAAGAGGTGTACATAAACACAAAATTACAAGATTACCACAACCATAAAATTGCTTTTCATAATTCACTACCAGCATTACTGTAAGTACGCGAGTTAGCTCTGACGTAAAAATATTACGAGCTACGTACGCGGGATTATTCATATATTTATTTCATCAGTGAACTATCTCCAACAAACTTGAAAAGCACAAAGTTGGTGTTTGAAAACCTCACAAATCCAGTACGCCTTTCTTATCTCCCTTTTATATAGCATCGCGCCACTCTTCAAGAATATGGGTTCTACGGAGGACTTATTATTTATAAATGCCATCGTTTTATTTGGGTTTCAAAATGTCCATTAAAATGTCACTCTGACTTTGCCACCAAATGTCAGAAGAGCAATTCATTGAGAGCCTTATATTAAGAGGTCGACGAAAAAGGCAAAAGAAGACAGACGACATCCCATGAGCTCAAAAATTTTAACTTCCACAGCTTACCATACTGCGAAAGTAATCTGACGTGATAAAATATAATAGACCTGGACGAAACAGCAGTTGAATATCAAATCATGCAAACACAAAGTCCTGTAATGATTTTAGTTTATCTTTCTTTTTTTTTGCTTTTTATTTGCAACTACGGGTAAAAAAAAAAGAGATTTTCGATGAAAATTATTATCACATTTTCTTGTCTGCCATTAATTCTTAGTAACGCTTTGAGTTAGTTGCTCAGTAAACCCGAAACTATAATTACGTATTTTAAACTGAATTAATTCTCCTTTACAACCCGATGGTAAAGTGACGCATTGCGAATTCCGTATTATAGACTGTGGGGCAAGCTGTAAAAAAAAACTCAAGACTCACGTTTTACACAGAAGTATGTAAAAATGTTAAAATCCCACATTTCGTAAATACGTACTGAGTGAAAGTGTGTACATTAAGTATTGAGTTTCTTAAAAATCAGCTCAACTGTTCACGCGATCTCAGGTAGATCATTGTATAAAAATAGTATTCTTGTATCGAATAAACAATCTATACAGTGATGTGTGTATCGCCAGCTAGTACTGTTTTCGTTATACAGTATGTGGTAGCGCTAACTTATATGTATGTGTGTATATATAGAGAAATTAGGCACAGGCACGGTTTATTATAATCAGGTTGGGAAGCTCAATGTAAGCGCTAGTGACGCATGTGTACCGGATTGTTTCTATTTTCTACGTTAAAAAACAAAATAATTGCAATAATTATAAATCAAATATAAAATAACTTCTTAGATAAGTGAAATCTTTCTCTTTCTTTATTCACGTAGCTGAACATTTAAATTAAAAGTAACCTCTTTGCAACACTAGCTTTTACCTAGTGGCGGAAATTGTCCCTAAGCCAAACTCTCCCATAAGAAAACTCGTTTTGTTCCTAACCTGAGTAGAAATAACCTTAGCTCAGGTTAGCCCATGATGCTACTTTTGGCGGTATGAGCGCATTTATTAATAAATAGTCTGCACTCGCGATAAAAGTAGGCCGCCGATTGGTAGGAACGAAGATTTCTGAAAACGCACGAGCAATACGCCAATCCAAGAGATTGTCACGTCAAGTGGTTAGGCAATGAGAATCAGATGTGTGGGTGGAGGCCTGCCGACTAATTGGTCAAACGAAGGTGAATAATTGGTGGGGGTGGTGATGGGGGTGGGGCAATTAGTCAATGAGAAACGGAGGTATAGTTCGAGCGAACGCCTCTAATTGGTCGAACGATGGTTT
Organism: Clitarchus hookeri; assembly: GCA_002778355.1. NCBI lineage: Eukaryota > Metazoa > Arthropoda > Insecta > Phasmatodea > Phasmatidae > Clitarchus > Clitarchus hookeri. The sequence continues at coordinate 67,795 of NQII01004428.1, forward strand.
CCTAAAACGCACGAGAAATTAGACAATGAGAAACATTTGCGAAGCAATTAAATATATTGGAAGGGGTGGGGTAATTAGCCAATGAGAAACCTTGGCGGAGTTATGACACGTATTGCAATTAGGTGCGGCAATTGGGCTATTAAATATATTGGAAGGGAGGAGTGGAGGGGATCAGTCGTCTGCTGGGTCCGGTACTGGGGACAGCACCAGCAAATTAAAACAATGACGAACGAAAAACCAAGATGGCGGTCGAATGAAGGTTAGTGACAAACTCCAGTAATGTTTAAACAAATGACAAACGAAAAAGACAAGATGGTGGGCGGTAGCTGTAATGCCTACCATGATGGTGGACTGCACCTACCAATATTGCGGACAACACCAACAAATATGGCGGATGGCTGTACCTACCAATATGGCGGACTGCATATNGTATGGGACCTCCGGAAATAAATTTTTTTTTAAATTTTAAAATACATTTTAAAATAAATTTTTTAATAACATTTAAATAATTTTTAACATAATTTTTTTATAAATATTTCGGATTTTTTTGGATTTTTAAGTTCAAGTTCAAGTTAAAGGTCACAATGATCCAATATGGTGGCCGGCCGGCGCCTAACTCCTACGTGAGACGCCGATGCCTCCTACTCATCATAAATATACTACTTATTCTTATGCATAGTGACTTTTGAATCGTTCTGTATAGTTATGTCACAATTAAAAATGCATTGCAGAATATAATGGTAAGTTACTTTTTTGAAAATACGTAACTACAATATTGTGTTACACGTTAATCGATATTAATATGGAAGAAAGTTCCAGAAAAAAAAACGGATGCATCATATTTCATTCATGAGGTTAAAAGGGGTAAAATTATTCTTTGGTTTTTAATTTAGCTTTAATGAGTCTGCAAGTCACATTTTGAAGGGTTCATATTAATTTTTTATTGGTACTCCAGACAGCCAACGGATATTTTCTCGGCGAAGCAGAACTGCACGATGCACCGAGGGAAAATATTCAGGTGAGTAGCTGCGACCTTCGATTTTTCGACCAGTCAGCCTGAGTTCTTTGAAGAGGTAGGAGCGAAAGCGAAAAAGGTGGGGAGTGGGGTGCTGGAAGCGACCCAAGGCATCCTTGGGAATGGGGCGCCAATCACATGCCTTTGATCATGGCGAATAATTCACATCTGCGTCTCGACGCGGTCTCTGCGCAGACGGGTTTTGGTCTTGAGACGTTAAATAAAGGGGTTTGTGGTTGAAGAGGGAGGGGGGGAGGAGAATTTCTCAGTCACCTGATTCGAAAACGGAGCACCGGATGTGTGAACAGAACTTCGTTAACGGGAGTCCTCTGGGCTTTGGTGACCTGCCTTTGAAATGCGACCTTTCACTGCAGGCGTCACACATTCGAAAGAAACGAAGGAGCAGTAACTGGAGCATAGTGCATATCATTCCCGTCGAAAGCTGCGTATTCACTATCACAGAGTAAATAAATATACAGAGGAGACATTACGCACTCCAGCAGCACACGCCAGTAAAATGGCGTCACTGTACACTAAAATGTTGGCTCACCATTCGCCAGTCAGCGGCAGATGTGCTAATCGCCAGCCGGCAGCCCAGCCAATAGGCAAGCTCTCGCAACATGCAGTAGCCAATCAGACAAAAAGTCAGCTACCCGGAACCTCGCGCAGCCAATCGCAGAGTGGGTACACGCCCACATCAAAGGAACCACCGCGACATTTCGTCTCTGTGTACTTATCCATACTGAGAGAAAGGTTTGTTCCAATCACAAAATATTTGTTTTTGTAAACGTCCAAAGATATATTCAGTTGGCCCAATATAATATATTGTCTAGTAAAGAAATTTAAAAAAAGGAATAAAATTAGTTTAGTTCATCTAATAAAGTTCAAGCTTTAACAAACGAAACCTCTGTGTTGGGCCAAAAGAAATTAGTCAGTCAACAAACAATTGATTGAATCAACTGTATATATTGGTTAGGCCACTCATTCGATTGCCATCGTTCGAAAATACAACTGAAGGGTTTGTTAGAATTTTTTTTAAACTTAGGATAGTAACAGTGTATTTATTGATGTTTAATAATGGAACAATAATCATATCTTTACACGTTCAACGGCAAACTGAAAAGTAAGACTGTGAAACTTGAAATTTTGTTTGCACGTTGGCCAGTATTAGAAATATATGTATTTTAAAACATTTCGACTTCGTATCTCGGTCGGGCTCCCAGTTCTTTTATATTAACAAAATATGTTTAATGCACGTAGAGCCAAACAAATCTGTAGTTGCACCAACCAAATGTTGGTTTGGGGCAACCAAAAAAATAACAAAATAATTTGTTTTCAACAAAATGCTTCGTATTCTCTATTCAAAAAATTAATTTGGTTGACCCAAAAAAATCTTTGTTTTATGCAACAAAACATTTTTCTCTCTGTACTCTGCGGTGCATTAGTCAGAGTGCTCGCATCCCTACACAAGGGACACCGGGTTCGATTCCCGGATTTTCCCTTGTGGGAACGTGGTCGGCGGGTTTTTTCGGGGCACTCCCGTTTCTCCTACCCTCGCATTCCGTCGGTGCTCCAGGTTCACTTCATTTCGCACTCACAGGTTCTCATCACCTCGTTGTTATGCGCTGATCCAAGCATCTAAACTCGATTCAGTTGGAAAAAAACCGTGTGTTGAGCGACTTGTATGCTAGACTCCAAAGACCTATGTATGTATTTCCGAACTTCAGCTATTTGATCTCTGGCTGCTACCGAAGTGAGTATAGACTGTTATCGGTAATTCGAGCCCTTTTGGAAGTTCTACTTAATGTCTGCTTGTATGCACATCCTGTATCCTTCCACTATATGTCAAATTGACATTGCCGTGGGCATGCCACTTTATTTATGCTTGGTTTAGGTAAACTGTGAAATTATTATAAAACGAAAATGATTTACAAATGTGCTAATTATTTCACGTACACGCATTTGAAAACGGAAAGAAAAAGAAATCATTCGAATAATCAAATAATGTTTACCTCACATTTTCATTCCAACGTTAACACATGGAAATACTCTTTTTCCGTTGTTGCCAACATTACTGGGTGCATGTCAGGCCGCGTACCCTTTAAAATGAATGCAGTTAGGGACTGTGACATTTTTCAAAATTGATTTCAAAAGTACTTTAATAAACGGGAACCGTCTATAGACAGTTTTACACCATAACGTGTAGCGTGGGACTAGGTCCTTTTGTAATTTTTACAGGCTTGCCTTTGGCACAGCATTCCCCGAGAACTGTCTAATAAACAGCGATAGAATATCATAAATAACTCAGCTGCACGCGTTTTTTTAAATCTAGACTGTTCTGAAATGAGGTCGCTTCATTTCTTCATCGCTACACGTCACTTACATGCCCAAGGCGTTGAATTGGTGTGCAGTCTTGCATTCGCACAGATATAAATGCTTGGACCTTTAGGCGGACACGTGATCATTTTATAGAACTGTAAAAACCCCAAAGTAGTGACACGAAAAATTTTAAGCTTCTCCAGCGAGAAATATTTGTGCCTTAAAATTATCCTTTTAATATGAAGATGCAAATATGTTCACGCTCAAAAGATTGCGACTCCAGAGATAATGTTAAACACCGGAAATTCTTCCTGATTTTTACTGTTCTTTCAAGCACTAGTCGTAACTGCGCTCCATTTCTAAAAATTCGACAGTCATCGTGAGGTATTTGGATTACTCGAGCAATGAGGCTCATTTTATGCTCGTACTGCATTTATGGATGACGTCTTTGAATTGGTATTCATTATTTTTAGAAGGAGGGGGGGGGGCAGTCCTAAAAGTTGACTTGGGTTCTCGACGCCAACTGTATAGAATAATTTTTTATCCTAAACATTAGTTACGTAGGAATAAAAGCTATGCGTAACTTTATTGAAATAGGTGATAATCACCCTAACGAGACAAAAGTTCACTAAACGAAAAGTACTGAGTTTATTAGTTTCGCCGTGAAAAGCTTCATAAATTTCTCTTGGTTTTTTTTTTCAATAATTTTAATCACCGTAAATTTTTCCTAAATCTCCGTGAATTCACGGAACGTGTCCACAATCTTGCAAGTTTATTTGTTTTTATGTTCTCTTTATAAAAACGGGCAACAAAAAAAGTTTTACTCTCGTTATGTGAGTGATGCACTGTGTATAAAATTAGTATTTAAAAAAAAAAAAGGTTGTACGGCAGCGGGATTTGAACTCTGGGAAAAAACTCTAGCTGTCCAACACTCTACTCACTCACCTACCATGCTTTGACATAAGATATCGTTGTAAATACGGAATGTCTAGTGAACGAAGCATGTACCTCTTTGTTTCTAGTCGTCTTATTTTCGGAATTTATTTCACTGTGTATAAAACAAAAATTAAATTTTTTTTACATATTTTGTCTTGTAGTGGGACTTGGCACGAATCGAAAAATCAACAATCAATAACTCGAACCACTCATCTACCACACCTTTACGCGACGTTTTTCGTAAATATGGATTTTACATGAAAGTGACGAACTCGCCTCTCTTAGTTTTGACGCTATTCCCCACCTGTGGTATACAGAATGGTTCATAGGGTTGGAGTTAATTCCTCCAGGCACAGACTATAAGGTGCCTTGAAGGTTGAGGGTATATCAATAAGGTAGTCTTTCGGTGTTTCACTTTACTGGATTGATATATTGTCTCGAGTTTAAACATACAGAAATACTTCCGAGGTGTGGTACTCTATTTAACTAACTCGGATTAACTGTGGGCGATGTCATGGGGGGGGGACCTTCTTTGGTCGACGACTTGATACTTAACTCTGCTGGTAGTGCTTGGTATGTTGTCGGCTGTGGATGAGATCCGGCGATGTGGGTGGCCTTGGAAAAGGCCCGCGTTTGGTGCCGTATCCTCCCTGGACTGCTGCTCTGGGTTCATTCCTCGATGCTCTCCTCTCGTTCCGACGTCCTCTCGCGATTTCCCGAAGCAACTGATTCTCTCGGCGAGGTGATAATGAACAGTTCTCCTCTTCTCGCGTAAATTGGCTTATATCATTTCTCGACTTCCTCCCTAAGTTCCTACACGTGTCTCTCTTGTTGGGGGAGGGGGAGATGGTGGCTTGCAGTACAAAGCACTTCTAGAACGTGCCATGGTTCGTGAAGGTTTGGGGAGGGAGAAGGTGGTGGTCTGCACCCTAACTTACCCTGTCAGCTTATTCTTCCGCGGTTTGGCTAAAAGGGTGGTAGGGGTGAGGAGTGTTCGTAGCACCCCTTTCAATTTGTCAGCCGTTTTCTCAGGCGTGAAGCTAGAGGTGCTCTTGCTGGACTCTGCAATTTCTCCCGATTTCCTACGTATTTACGTAGCGCCTTCCGGGTGCTTCGGCGATATGCCAGCTCTGACTCGGCACAACCGTGACACGTGTAACTGCGATCCGTTCTGGCTGTCCACGTGCCTCGTGACACGTGTCAACTGGTAGTCGCTCGCGGGTGGGTCAGCGAGGCTTCTACTACCAATATGTGTTACACGTCAGTTTCAAGTCGTGTTAGAGCGTTGGTTTTATTTGCGGTTTATAAAACGAGGTTACGAAAAAAATTGTTTTATTTTCGATATATGCGTATTTCACTGTGTATACAGAAGGTTTTGTCCTGTAGCGGAAATTGAAAAAGAATAAAATAATTGGCATACCATGAGTGGTTTACCACTCACCTATTACTATTTTACAAGAAGTAGTATTGTGAAGATGGGATTTTATACGCTTTAGGTATCAGCGGCATTGTTCGTGTCTTACATCGCAACCATAAGAATACGAAGCGCTTCCATAGTTTATATTTACGGAGCTCATTTCCGTTATTCGTCATTACGGAGTGCCTTTCCGTAAAATAACTCTACATCTCCGTAAAAGTTTCCGTAAATCTACAGAAATTTATAACCGTATACAAGCACACGAGTAACGAGATCTTCCTCCGATTCAATTGGAGTTGTGTTGAGTCGAGAGATTTAGTCGGCTCTTAACAACGAAGCCTTGAGCGCCGATGACGGTGAAATGAGGTGGGAATGGAGCAGTGCCGGAATTAAAGGGCGGGAGAAATGGAAGAAAACCCGTCGACAGACCAGCGGCATCGTCCGGCAAGGTTGCCACTTGCAAAAATCCGGGAGTGACCCGGCCGGTGAATGAACCCGGTTCGCCTTGGTGGGAGGTGCGCAGTCTAACCACTCAGCCATCGTGGCCCCTGATACAATTGGTTTCTCATACACCAAGTGGCTTCTACACACAATAGTCAAGTGGGGCGAGGTCACAAGAACGATCTGGCACAGTTTTTGTAAAGGATTACAATTACATTGAAATGTAGTGGTTTCATTCTCATTCCCAATACTATCAAAATATACCTGAATTATCTATTTCCAACCTATATTTATTTACTTACATATCTGTGGATCGGTGATAAAGGGCACTATGTAAATTTTACTGAGGTTTTGACCTATTTTTTGCGCTATTTCCGGGTTGCAAATTACTATATGCTATACGGAATAATAAGCGATTTAGTCAGTAGGAAAGGGAATTATGTGCCATCATGGTATCTAGGTAAACTGCACTCCTGCTAATTTTCATATTTTGAACATAGTGCCCTTTACTTACGATGTACAGATACATGTTTTGGTTTTTTTATGGTGGTTTGGTTGGACTGTGTCCATTACTGACCATGATGATGTGTTGGTAGATTACCTTTCCTTTAAAAAAAATTCCGGTTAACATATCGTTGTTTTAACAGTGTGTAGCGATTAAACTTAGTCTACAGAGGACTGTGTTGCAAAGGTCACCGAACCCGCGAAAATTTATTTCTCTTCCCGGAGTAACTGGTGCGTTCCAGAGCGGCGTAATAATTCAGAGACGTTCCTGCTTGCCTGACCTGCCATTCCGGGTTTAGCCTTGAGCGAGGCCTGCTCCAGACTCCCCGATGCCCCTCTCCCGACCTTCAAGGCTCCAATCCCGTAATGCGTGCCCGCCCGTAAAAAAATACCCCCTTCTTGACGACCATCGACGTTTACGATGCATGCGGGTGCTCGTGGCCGTATACCAGCTGATATCCGTCCCGATCGGCGTCGATAAATTTTTGCATCATCGTTGAATTTATTCCCGAGGGAGGCTATTCTCCATTTTGCAATCCGATAACTACTCGCCATTTAACGGCGGCGTTGAACAGCCGAGTTACTGCTTTCTCGATTTCTCCGTAATAAATCATTTCCCGTAATAAATTTTAACCCATTATTCCCATAACGAATCACATCTCTACAAGTCAGTAAAATTTTAGACCTTGGAGTCAGGGATTGCTCACGATTTCATGAGAAGAAAATATTGATTTTTAAAGCAAAACTGTTTGAATTACTTCTGTAGTTGCATCGCATATTATTAGATTCGCCCTGGGGGGCCTCCCACGTAGGCGAGCCTTGTTCGTTTCCCAGTGGGTTCGCTCCCGTATTTTCGCACCTAGGAATCGTGCCAGACGATGCCGCTGGTCGACGGGTTTTCTCAGTGATATCCCGTTCCCCCTCCCCCTTTTATTCAGCCGTTACTCCATACACACCTCAATCACTCTCATAGGCTCTCAAGACCTCGCTGTTAAGAACCGCCCAAATCTCTTCACTTCACTTTAAGCGCTGCAACGTAATATTACGTTGCGCTGACCTTCGTGAAAACTTCTGACGGTGTAATATTAGGTCGCCACTGTGTCTCTGAAGGGTGCGTACGTCGTAATACTGTGCAAAGTTCACATAGTTCTGTTGCGCTCAGGCTACATTGACGGAACTTGTATGGTTGCGTGGCATTATCCATCAACCCATGGTCGGAGATACATTTCTGGCCATTAGAGGAGCTGATAAAAAGTGTGTAAAACATGACGAAAAGTTTTCCGCGGATTGCTTATTCCACAACAGTGAATTTTAACCTACGCTCATGTGCCCACATTTCGTTTGGACGCTTGAAATGTTCGCCGCAACTCCGATCACGGCTGACTTCGGTGTGGGCGTGGAACAAATACAGCTTCAGTATTCTTGCTACGTAAGTGTGATGCAGTAGCGATTAAGAACATCGGCGTCGTGGACCAATCGTAAGTGTGAATAAGTGCTTGCCACTTGTGGTAACGTCCGCCACATCAGACTTCCTCAGCCACCATTTTTTCGGAACAATTTCTAAATCGAATATACGCTGGATAATATATGTTCGTAAGATACCTAACAACCTCAGGAATTCATCTGAAGACATTCTAGAAATCAAACACTCACACAACTGAGTTACTCTTGTTGTATCACAGTTTATAGTTTTCGTACTGAGGAGGGACTTGCTTGTCTTAGCCGGGCTTCTTAGGACACACAGTTTCTGCAAATAGAAATCCCTGAGTAGCGTACAAATTCATGAGCAGGTAGAAATAAATTACTCGAACATAATTGCTACACGAAGTTACAGAACTGTGAAGTACGCAGAGTCGCGATAACATTTCACGGTCTCTACAAATATAAAAAAAAAATTCCATAACCAATGAGGGATTCCGAGATATATGTTCTGCGGTAAAAACTAGCCTCTCCCTAGGACGGCAGACTATGAACAAAAAAGCTAGGCCTAGGTGCTGTGGAGTCTAGCGTGCAGGTCGCCAAATCTGCGTAATTTCTCTGTCACCGCACCAGACGGTTACTCTTTGAAACAGGAAGGGCTTTCCGAATAACTGCGCAGCGAAACATCCACGAGTGGCCACTTTCAATGGTGCGTGTGGCTGTAAAGTCGAATGTGCACTTCATCCTTTTGCACGTATCGACCATATTTTTCCACACCAGTTCTCTGCCCCCCTCCTGGGTGCGTTCGTGAAAGATGATGATACGACATTTACAAGCGTGTATCACATGCGCCATTTCCGTTATGATGGTCAAGCGAATTTTTAGTGTTATGGATAAGTAAACTTCACTACCGTCTGGTGCATGGGTGAGGGAGAACATGCCATACATCTTCTAGTTTCGTCCAGATTACGTCTAAATCTCTGTGATCCGATTAAGAAATAAACTGAAGACTACAACTATGTGAAATTTCGCTTGTGCTAAACTTAATAATTTTCAATTTCCTAAATATTGTGTATTTTCGCTACATGTAAAAAAAATTATCCTTGCCGTAGGCATTTATGTGCCAATCATTTTCCATATGAAATTTTGAGAACCACTAAACAGTCAGACTGATACCGAATACAGAAACTACAGCTCATAGCTTGTTATAGCGAAAAAAAAGTATTGCGACAACTTAAGAACAGTATGCGTCACAAATGTGTTATTTGCAATATTTGAAACTACAAAATAATTTGCTTCCATTACACAAAATTTTAACTTCAGTTCAATAAACTAAAAATTCGATCAGATTAGCCAGAAATTCAAAAACTACTCATTTCATATATATTTTATTTTAAATAGCTATTTCCCCTTGTTCCTTGCCTTTAATACTTCTGGTAACCGAGCAGCGGTCACGAGGAGAAATTTTTCAAATGCTAATTTCAGAAGTTGAACACGTTTTATCAAAGCAAGGACATCCAGGTCAAGTGTGTTCGACAGAATGACAATTAAAATGTATTTAAAACAGGCTGTGTTGAATAATAATATAAAATATAATTTTTAGTTTATTTCATTTACACATACTTTGTGTGCCCTAATTTGTAAGCCCGTTAAAATTTACAGTGTTACGACGTGAGAAGAATCTCGGTACTGGAGACATAAAAAATCCCCGAATTTGATTATCTATAGGCTAGACTTGGCATAAGTTTTTGTACTCAGTCAGGCGTTATATGCTCTTTACGTGCATACTAAAGCAGGCCATATATATTTTGCTAGAATTTTGTTTTAGCTGAAATACGTAGAGTACGTGTCAAATATGTGAAAATATATATTTGCGAACGTAACAAAGGCGTATCAGCTTTTCAAGTATAGCTTGTCCCCCGGAAAATGTCTTTTTATGAGCGATTCTGTTTTTTTCTCTATATTAGCTGCTAATTTAATTAAAATTACGTGTTCAGCGTTAACGTATGTCTAGAGAACCTACCTTTTCGCGTTATATTTCGGTATATGCTATTCACGGCAAAGTGAGCACTTTTTAAATCACTCTCATTTGGAATAATAGTAGTTAAAATTATCTTATTTTAGCCTTAGACGTTAACTTCCGAGTGCGGTGTAATATACACACTGTGTTTATTACTTACATGGCAATATTTATTTAAAAGGGTACTTGAAGGATAAAATATGACTAAGAAAAAAAAGTATCTAGGGCCTCAAAAGTGCTCACTTTACCTTGAACAGTCTATACTAAGGTATATGGCGTATGAAAAGGCCAATGTCAGTTTCACGTGTTTAATTGGCCTGCAGGACTCACAACAAATAATAACTTAAAACATAAGTCACAAACAATAATAATTTCAATAATAATAACTGAGGGAAAACACAACTCACAAACAATAATAATTTCAATAATAATAACTGAGGGAGTTTCATTCCATGGAGAATGAGTTCTGCCTTTGGTGGCAGACCGTGAACCATCTTATAACGCGAAATGGATTGGGTAGGTCCCCCTTTTTTTATCGCGAAAAGATTTACGCGGAGGCTAGATTCCAATGCTCTATGGCATACGTGCAGTTTTCCTTTGGTTATTGACGACGCGTCTTTTTCGGGAGATAGTTCCTTACTTGACTGGGCCAATCAAAGTTAGGTAACTCCAACAATGAGTCTCCGTGATTCGCGGGCAGACACCTGTAATGCGTGAAAGTTAAAGTCATCCAATCACCAAAGTGGATCTGAGCTCTAGTGTTTTGGAGTACAAGTAGTCCTGAAATCTTTTCGTGAAAAACAGGTGGCCCTAGGAATGGGTCTCTACTCACCTCCCAGATATACTTAAATTACCTGTGAATAGCTATTTTAAAACCAGGTGCTTTCCCAGATACCTACTTCAGTAAAGTATTCTTGTGTATAATGTACAGTAATAGCTGCAGTGGTGTAGAAGGAAGAAGCTAAATAAGAGGTGTTGTTTGTAAGACAAGTCCCGTTGATGTTTTCCGGCATACACGTCTGTGGCACACACGTGAGCTCCCGAGTTCCGTGCACGTAAATAGAACGTCGGTTATTGAGTTTTGTGACTGGCAGGCAACATTTTCCTCTCCTTGTGCCTGGGAATAGATGCAACACAGCTACACGCAGCGCCGTCTTTATCTTTTATTTTCTCCTGTACTTCCGCTCCCCCCAACACACACACACACACACACACACACACACACTCTCTCTCTCTGTCTCTGTCTCTGTCTCTCTCTCTCTCTATCTCTCTCCATATTTAGCCTGGATGATCGGTGGCGGTGCTTGCCCTAGCCTTTTCACACTTACTTCAATTTACTTTTACAGGTGTTGCCAACAAGACATTTTTTGTGTGTGCTATACTTAAGTCGAAACAACACTTGTTTCGCTGGCACAACTATTGAACTATATATAGGCTTTGTGTTCAGCTATAGTAGTATGAACAATTAATAAGGGCGCTGGCTGCAGAAAAATTTGTTATTTTATGTTTGTACCCCATAATGTTAAAATTGTAGACATTATCGGTGACTACATTTCTCGCAGGCACATTTTTTTATATTGTATGGTTTTTGAAAAATCACACGAACAAGTTGAAATTCTACTGTTTTTGTAGTACAAATAAAATAAACCATACTATTTGCAGAGAATTTTACAAGGGAAACTGAAAGGACTGGCCTTAATTAATTTATAAGGAATGATTAACCAAAGTTATTTTACAAATATTAAGGGACAGTTACAAATAAAAAATATTCGAGAGTTTTCTAATTTTCAGGAATTTTTTGAAGTTGCAAAAACATTATTTGTATCAGTATGAATCAACTCATTTCTGTACATAGTTTAGTTTTTATTACTTGTACGTTTATAAAACAGTAAAATTGTGCTTTTGACATGTATTTATGCAAAAACTGTGGGTTCAAATAATTCGTTTTTGTGAGGAAAGATTTATCACCGATAATGTCTAATAGTTGAAAAGTATGTGAAATTAATATAAAATAACCAATTTTTTCGTGGCCAATGCCCTTAACCTAGGCCGGAAGCATGGTTTGAGAATCGGTTACCCACACGGGAGGTCATTTGATACTAAGTCTCAATATAACCTTCGTGTTATATATGTATAATCCATGCATGGTTACTACCAACTTTTATGAAGCCCTGCGATAGTTCTTCTTCCAGGATATAATTCCGCCTTACGAATACAAACCTATTTTCTCTCTGTTTTTATTAATATTAATTATAAATGAAATATTGTTAGTAATAGTTAAAATGTAACTAAAAAGTTTCACTCAACCCGAAATAAGGTACTTTTATGTTAACACAAGTATGAAACGCTTGTGATATATAGCATATTTAGGGAACAACGATGCATGTGGCGATTTTTCAAATGTTTTATTAATAAGTGTAAAGAAACCGTGAATAGACTATACACATCTGTGTGCACTGGATCTGAGAGGGGATCGGCCTTAGTCATCTTGGATTTACGAAATTTTCGCAGAAGCCTGCTGTACAAATGTTGTTTTATGTGTTACGGCTCGACGAAGCAGGAAGCGTTGGTTTATAGATTTTCCGAAGTCGTCGTTGCTCGACTGATGTTCCTGCACCATTAATACAGGATATCTCACCCGAAGCCGAACCCAGGTTTTCGTTAATAACGTAAACAATATTGCAAATATTACAGCGAAATTTTAAACCGACGTACTTTGCTTTGTGTGAAATTTGATGACGACATAACAAACGTGTCGTACAAGTTCATGCATATAGGAGCCGTGACGGTTGACTTAAATAAAGTTGGTCCGATTATAAGCTGGCAGAAAGCTGCACACCAAACACCACACTTTTCTGGTTGGACAGGTTCTTGATTCACTGCGTGGGGATTTTCACTGGCCCAAAGACGGNATAAAATCCTTCCACTGCGCGAGACCTAAAAATGCAAAAAAAAAAAAAAAAAAAAAAAAAAAAAAAAAAACCAGAATGCTTGAATGTGCATGTATTCGTGACTGCCTCCAGCCAACGACAGAACGCCACAAGTTTACTTTGCCGGGCTCCTTAAGTGCATGAACGACGGAGATACAGCACGCCTAGAACTAGGCTTTTTGTTTTTGTTTTTGCTGCCCGATGATATGTGATTTTTGACAATCCGATTTTCTTAGAAAATATCCGCAGTGACTTATGTGGAGAGGCCAGTAGTTGGAGTTTTACCTCCTCGACAGTTTCCTTTGTCATCTTTGTACCACCCCTTCATTCGTGTCTAATGAAGTCCCATTGGTTTCGAGTTTCTTAACCAGGGCCCAAATGGCGGACTTAACTCGGTGCATGTATAACTCAAATCTTTTGCCGGAACATCTGTTGACTTATCTTAATCGAGTCTGTTTTCCATTGTGAATGAACAATTATGACACGGCGTGTCATCATTTTAATGATGACACGCTGCTCGATGTTATATCAATACATGTCCTCCCTAATTTCTTATCAGTCAAACTTACAACGGTTGCCATGCGAAATCAAGCACTAACTTCGGCTACGATGCACAACAGCTGCCTACCGAAACACGCGCCACAGCGGACCGGCTAGCGACACCCTGGCGGTCAAGGGGAGAAACAACCGTGGGCAGACGCATCACGTCACAATCCAAAACTGAATGACACCGTCCCGCGCACATTTCACAATCATATCTTGCTGCGACGTTTTCATCAGTAATCGTTTAGTTTTGTGTCGTATTGACGCAGTTGTCAACATATTTCACACAAAGTAATGTAGGTCTGTTGAAAATTTCGTCACAATACCTTCATTATTTTTAAAGTTGTTAACAAAAACCTGTGTTAGACTTGGAGTGCGACATTCTGTATAATCATCCGCAAAAAAAAAAAATATATATTATTTCTTCCCAGCTGTATTGAAGTAAAAATTAATAAAGTAATGAAAGTGAAATAATTCTATAACGTTACACGCTATTTGGTTTATGATCTGTCGTTTGAAAAAAAAATTCTTTAAACCTTTTTACGTGGAACTTATGACGAAAAATTGTATAAAAGGTCTGTTCACGGTAAACCGAGTAATTTTGAAAGCCCTGCTCAAGTTTTACTTGTATGCACATTATGTATTCTTCCCTTCAAGCATATGTGAAATTATTTTCACTGGCCTTATCACTTTTTTCTTGCGTCGGCAAAGTGAAACCTGTGAAATTATTCTTAAAGTAAATATTTTACAGATTTGGTAACTCTTGCACTCATATACAAAAACAGAACGGAAGATAAATCATTTGAGTATTCACGTACTATGTTTACCTAACATTGTTAATTCAAATTTAAAACTTGGAATTTCTTTCCTTCCGTACTAGCCAACTTAACTGGGCACATGCCAGTCAGTGTGTCCGTTATGCACTCAAGTAGGAGCAGCGACATTTTTCAAAGGTTGATTCCAAGAGTGTCCACTTTGCCGTGAACAGCCTATAAATGGCTGGGATTGATCCCTCTTGATACACCACGTTCAAGTAACGAGATGGGCGGATCCATGATGATTAGCACCCAAAGCCTTAGCCTGACTAACAGTATTTATGGCTGTAGAAACACCAAGTGGTTAAGAGTCCATGATAATCAGGAGACCCCACTGTCTTCAACCTTTCTGCGCATAGCCGAGCAACGTGAAACCACAGAGTACTTGAGGATACAGAGACGAAACAAGCCACTTGTAACGTGACTTCCAGCCTCACACGCCCGCAAAATGGCGTCACGTACCAGCAAACTGTTGGGGGTGAAGAGATTTGGGCGGCTCTAAACATCGAGATCTTGAGAGCTGATGAGGGTGAAGTGATGTGAGGATGGGGCGGCGCCGGAGTGAAAGGGTGGGGGAAACGGGAGATCCCTGAGAAAACCCGTCAACCAGCGGCATCGTCCGGCACGATTCCCACTTGCGAAAATCCGTAAGTGAACCGGCCGTGGATTGAGCCCTGTTCGCCTTAGTGGGAGGCGAGCAGTCTAACCGCTCAGCCACCGTGGCCCCCCAAATTGTTGGAACGCAATTTGCCTTTCGCAGCACGCAGTAGCCAATCAGATACAATACCCATTCTCAGAGCCTCGCACGCCCACTTCAAAGGAACCGCCACTTCATTTCGCCTCTGTGTAATCATCTACTCTGTGAAATAACCAAAACATACACATGTTTTTCTCGTACGAAATCCCAACTCGTTCAGTTTTGAAGGCGGAAATTGGTTTGTGAGTTATCTATTTTTGTGAATGTTGCCGCTTACTGATACGCGGGAGCTGTATTGTAGCTGGCCAAAGTTATCGACCATCGCGTCCAGTGAACAAATGTGAATATATTCGTTATTACTTGCTTTCGGAAGGTCCCTGTCGGCTGTACCGGGAATGGTTTCCGCAAACGATTTTGAATCCCCGCTCCGGCTAAATATCAATGCATTATAAATTGGTATGAACNGGCTGTAGAAACACCAAGTGGTTAAGAGTCCATGATAATCAGGAGACCCCACTGTCTTCAACCTTTCTGCGCATAACCGAGCAACGTGAAACCACAGAGTACTTGAGAATACAGAGACGAAACAGCCACTTGTAACGTGACTTCCAGCCTCACACGCCCGCAAAATGGCGTCACGTACCAGCAAACTGTTGGGGGTGAAGAGATTTGGGCGGCTCTAAACATCGAGATCTTGAGAGCTGATGAGGGTGAAGTGATGTGAGAATGGGGCGGCGCCGGAGTGAAAGGGTGGGGGAAACGGGAGATCCCTGAGAAAACCCGTCAACCAGCGGCATCGTCCGGCACGATTCCCACTTGCGAAAATCCGTAAGTGAACCGGCCGTGGATTGAGCCCTAACCAAAACATACACATGTTTTTCTCGTACGAAATCCCAACTCGTTCAGTTTTGAAGGCGGAAATTGGTTTGTGAGTTATCTATTTTTGTGAATGTTGCCGCTTACTGATACGCGGAAGCTGTATTGTAGCTGGCCAAAGTTATCGACCATCGCGTCCAGTGAACCAATGTGAATATATTCGTTATTACTTGATTTCGGAAGGTCCCTGTCGGCTGTACCGGGAATGGTTTCCGCAAATGATTTTGAATCCCCGCTCCGGCTAAATATCAATGCATTATACATTGGTATGAACATTATCAATCCCTCTCCCATTATGCTAGAATTTAAGGCTTTGTTGCATACTACTAAAATTATATCCTGTGTAGTTTCTTTTGGGCGAACTTTCCACAATATAAATAGAAAACGTTTTCGCGATTCAAATTAAAACTGCAACTATTTAAATTACAAAATTTCTTAGCAATAGACTTTAAAGTCTAAAACGTAGCATTGATATAAATTCTATGTTTGTTGGAAAAACAATTAGATTCGCCTATTATACAGAATCCAGTGCGTGCGGTAAAATTGAAAAATGTTGCAGNAAAAACAATTAGATTCGCCTATTATACAGAATCCAGTGCGTGCGGTAAAATTGAAAAATGTTGCAGAGAACACTGTGGATACGTATATTGAAGTCTATATGAACATTGCATATTACCACGCACGCACTAGAACAATTTCCTGATTCAATAAACCAACGTGAATATAATTAATGCTCACAAATTTCAATTAGCAATAAGAAGTGTTGAGTTCTTCAAATTTTTCTGGATACTGGTTCAGTTTAAAAAAATCCACATTGCCATTAACATTGGAACTGGAACATGTTGAGTACTTTTCAGTTCGTTATTCAATTTTTTGTGAAATTCTCTGTAATCCTCTTTTATAAAATAACCAAAATTGTATCAAATAAATGTTTCCGGCTTCTAGCTTTTTAAACTACACCTGCTTGTCAACATTTTAAATATTACTGTTTTTCTAATACATGTATAACCAAATGAAAATTTAAAATATTAACACAATATCAACGTTCAACAGTCTATTTCGAGATAAGTTCGGTCGTAGACCCTGGAAGAGATTTCATAGAAATACTCATAAGTTATATGGCTTGGGTAATGATCTCTAATAGTTTATTTGCATTTTAATCAAACATTTCGATGAACAAGAAATTTATTTTATAACTATGCGTGAAAATTCTTCGTACACATTGTCGCAGTTCTAGTAAAATTTGTCATTTTAACATTAGAAAATTCTTTGTTTTTTAAGAGTTTAATTAGTTAAATATGCCTAGCTAGTTGTACATAAATTTCTAACACTCAAATAGTGTTTAAAATTTGTAAAGCACGAGTTACGTATTAATTAGAGNAGCTAGTTGTACATAAATTTCTAACACTCAAATAGTGTTTAAAATTTGTAAAGCACGAGTTACGTATTAATTAGAGTACTCTATTATTTTCATGAAAGTTACGTCACTAAACGTGCACTGTTTGTTCTCTCTTAGAACAGGTAGAACCGCAATTAAATAGCTTGCATTGATTTTCTCAATATAATTCTACGGGAATTTCGTCTCAAAGTGAAGGCTAATACAGGTAATTGTTGCATCAGTCGGTCGCTCTTCACAAACATTCCTTGCGTAATACCTCAAAAGGGCTGTCTGTAGTGTGGATTCCATTTATATCAGTTATATCATGTCAAGCACCCACCAGTTTGATATATTAGAGGTAAAGTTACATGCAATGTAGTGTCGTATTGCGCAACTGTATACAATTAAGGACATATTTTTTTGGTTTTCATAGAACTTTAAAAATAACCTTTACTGTGTAATTTAATAATACGTTCTTCCCAAAAAAATTAATAATTAAATAGGTCTGGTTTTTAAGTGCATTAAGACTAAATAACATGAAGGAAAAATAATACTATTTCTTATTCAATATAGTTTTTGAAACTTTTTGATTGTTTTTAGTTGAAATATATGCTAATATAACATATTTAATTCTTATTTTATGTACAAATGCTTGCCACAATATTAACCGAATGTGTGACGACTTTTAAATTTTCAGTTAAAGTAACTGCAGCAACATTTGCCTGTCCTTGGAATGGAAAAACCACTTAAGAAAATCAGCCCTTTCTCCCCCCGCAGTGCAATCACCATGGGGTAAAACGCACGACCTCATTAATCAATCGCAGTCAGACAAGATACCTCGCGCACTAACACGCTAGGTCTTATATTGGTAGAGTAATTTTCACTCCCTGCTGAACTACTTTTCATAATAAAGAAAAATTATTCATGAAATGTTAGTGCAAGTTGGAGAGAACTCGTGACAAACCCAAAGTAATGATACATACTCCGTACAAAGAGCTTAGCAACAACGTGTGTTGCACTCAATAATTCTAACAGCACTGAAAAAAATCCATATGATACAAAAACAATTTTTATTTTTCGTAACACGTATTTTTTTAATCGTGCACTAATTTAATAGTGTAAAATATTAAAATGAAAAGAAACAAAATGTCTTACGAACATTTTTTACTACTCTTANGTGCACTAATTTAATAGTGTAAAATATTAAAATGAAAAGAAACAAAATGTCTTACGAACATTTTTTACTACTCTTAGCATCTCGTCTACTTCATAATACTTCACTTCACGCCACACACTCGCTCTTATTCCCAACATTCCGGGACTAAGAAGAGTCGTTAACCCTTTCTCTCGACGCCTGTCTCATCTGAGTTCCAATGCAGATGACATGAATAAAACAGTGTCCGTCGAGTGAATGATTGATAAGTTTTAGAAACCGAAGGAGGTTTTTCTTAGACTTCTGAAGTGAAGCTGTATTTATTCAGCACAAACTGCTGCGAAGGTAGTATGTAAAGATTTGGCTGCACGATAAAAGTGGCAAGCTGATCGACGTGACTGCAAATCCAGTTGCACCTGCCGTATTTAAGGCGGTGTTCTCTCTCTCTCTCTCTCTCTCTCTCTCTGTTGTAACAAGTAATTCTGCAAGATTTATATGTATAAGCTATCACAAGAGACAGTGTGATTTCGCGTTTTTGTTCTGGCATCTGACCCTATTTTTGTAATTGCTGCACATCTCTTAAATTTGCATGATTGGGCAGTAGTTAACGTGACACGCCCCACAGGAACGTGAGCCAATAGTAAACCTTCAGTGCTGGAGCAGCCGATCTTCATGTGGCAATACAAGAGGGGGTGGGTCATTGGCATGAATGTCATCTGAAGGACAGATTTTTTACTACCGCAATTATCTCGTAATAGTTGTTTTTTTTTTTGGTTGCGTTTCTTACAACAGTATAGTAAAATTATACCACTCAACGAATTCGCTACCCATTATAATAACACAATGAGTTTGGTACACCATTTTTTGATATTTAAGACACGCTAGGAATGCAGGAGTACCAGATATGTTGGCATCTGTTTTTACGCTTCAGTGTCGCGCTTGTCTACACTACTCCATGCACGTTTAAAACGCATTAATTTGTGGCTCGCTGTTTGCGTTTGGAGTGGTAAGTTGATTGTGTCATAATTCATATTACACACACTATAAGAATTTTACAAGCCATTAACTTCAGTGATTAAGTGGTAACATTTTTCATCCGTTATTCTCTTATTTCGGAATATCGTTACTGCTGTACTGGAATACTGAAATGTGTACATTATGTGTCACGTCCAAAAGAAAATTTAAATTGTTTAACGTTTGAGGAATATTATCAAGCCCGAATTCAGCTCGGACTGTGTTTTCTGAACATCCTTCCTACTATGAAGACACAACTTTAGGAATATATTTTCATCTTTGTGGTGGTCTTTATCTGTATCTTACAAGAAAAATTCTGCCTATTTAACAGCAAATTTAGTCACTCGAAATCATTTTTCTTTTAGTTTTAATTTACACGATTGTTGGTAGTACTGTTAAACATGTAACGACGATTTCATTGTAAACAATTTCTTACATGTCCTTCGTGACGGATAACTAAGAGGACGATGGTGACTGAAAATACCGCAAATAGAAAAACTATCGTTCCTGCAGTGATGGACACTGGCAGTTTGTAACCTGCTTGAAATGCGAATAAATGCTTACTTTTCTCATAGTGCTAACCAAATTGTATTCATTATATCAAGGAAGTGTGAAGACTTGAAGGAGATTTAATTACTCTTCGATGTTAACAGAGTGAGGCCTGCGACCTAGTGGTTTGTCGGATTGGTCAAGGTTCGGGTAATGATAAACTGTTCCAGGGTATTGACCAGTAAATTTCGACATTCCATCCGGCGGTATGTCAAACTCCACAGTCGTCTATACACAGGAGCCGTCTACATCTGTTCATCGACTTCTGCGACAGGGAGAAGCCAGTTTATCTTTTGGGCTGTGTTTTAAATGATCTTGTCTACTTACGGTTTTTTATTACTTGTTTATCGAATAAACTGCGTTTCTCGATTGGTAAAAGGAACAGTAATATACAATTCTTACAAATGAGCAATCTGCTCAAACGAATTCGCCAAATTTACGTTTATCTAGTCACATTACATTTCTTTATTTGTAGCATTTGCTTGGGTTGTATTATTATGATACTGCCGTTAATTGGAAAATTTAAGCTGTATTTATGCACCAAAATTAAATTCAAGAACCAAAATTATTATACGCGCAAATCTCAATCTACACTCAGGCATTGGTAGGTAATACAATTTTGTGATTTTGACCCTTGTAGGTTAGACTCCACAGTACTCTATACATATGAGCCTCAAGTATTTATCCAATGACTGCTGACCTGTGGAAAGTCAATTATACCCCACGTCAGATAACAACAGATTGGTTTCTTGTTCTCTAGCAGGTTCGTCATTGCCACTGAATCCACTGTAATATAGTATGATCCAAAGTGTAACAAGTAACTCGAATGTGCACGTTTTTGACGTCAAGCTCCCCCCCCTCCCCAGCAGAGCTTGTCTCATATTGGCAGCACTGAGTATCCACGAAGGCTCTCTGCAGTATGTGTGCAACCCTGGATGTGTTTCCTCTTGGCAGGGGCGTCCGACGAATGATTACTCCACGGCCACACCTGACACCACAGCTTAATTATCCAGATTGGAAAAAGTAACTTGTATGTATACGCGTGTGACTTGTAGTTCATATTTGTGGCCAGAAGATCCTATCTCATATTGGTGACACTGTGTAGCCATGAAGGATCCATGCAGGATTTGAGCGACCCTGGATGCAAGCTTCCTCGCAGTTCAGACGTCCAGTGAATGAATACGGATACCACAGCTTGATGATCACACCCACGAGGTAGGGAGGGGGAGGGGGTTTCAAGGGATGAGGTGGCGTGCGGAGTTGGGAATTAAGCTTCCTCGCTGAGAGTGTATGTGTGTGCCGACGGGATTTCAACTTTCTGATCGTCTATTAATTAACTCCGGCGGGCGACTCTTCCCTCGGNGTGAGCAACCCTGGATGTGTTTCCTCTTGGTTGGGGTGTCCGACGAATGATTACTCCACGGCAACACCTGACACCACAGCTTAATTATCCAGATTGGAAAAAGTAACTTGTATGTATACGCGTGTGACTTGTAGTTGATATTTGTGGCTAGAAGATCCTATCTCATATTGGCGACACTGTGTACCCATGAAGGATCCATGCAGGATTTGAGCGACCCTGGATGCAGGCTTCCTCGCAGTTCGGACGTCCAGGGAATGAATACCCCGACGACCGCACCGGATACCACAGCTTGATGATCACACCCACGAGGAAGGGGGGAGGGGGGTTTCAAGGGATGAGGTGGCGTGCGGAGTTGGGAATTAAGCTTCCTCGCTGAGTGTGTGTGTGTATGTGTGTGCCGACGGGATTTCAACTTTCTGATCGTCTATTAATTAACTCCGGCGGGCGACTCTTCCCTCGGGAAGGGTGAGAAGGGGTGTTGGGGGGAGTTAGGGTTTCCCCCAGAATGCCGCACAAGTTTGATTCGTTACCCGCCGACCGCTTCATCAGCCATGACAAAGTTGGCGCGATTGCGCTCCCCCCTTCTCGTCCCTCCTACTATATAGCCACCGCTGACATCGGGCCGAGCTGTTGAAATGATCCTCCGCGCAAGGCCTTCTGAATGAAGCAACTTCCGGTAAGAATATAAAAATACAAACAAACCTTGACCCACAGTGTTTTATGGGTAATAAACACTTGAGGCGCTCTGTGAAAGTGTATTGCTAAGCCGTTGATCCCAATAGGATGAATGCGAAAAACACATATGTGCCTGTGAAGAGACGGATCTTTCATTGGGTGAAGCAGCTAGCTTTGGTCATGTCTTTAAAGAATGCTGTTACGTAATCTTGCACATATTCTTGTATTCTTATTCTTAGCAAAGAAATATTTCTGAGAATGACCATTTAATTTTTTTATGAAAAAAGGCAAGAATATTTATAAATGTGGAATTTATAGCACTACTCCTTGCATAGCGAAAGTTGACGACGGGATAAAATTCATATTATACATTACATAAATTATGGCACGTTGTAGGACTAAAAAAGTTACAAAGTTGCTTAATCTAGGCTCAAATTTAATAAGTGCTTTCAGAAGAGNATGGCACGTTGTAGGACTAAAAAAGTTACAAAGTTGCTTAATCTAGGCTCAAATTTAATAAGTGCTTTCAGAAGAGCCATCCTGCGAAATGAACAGGGGTGGTTACCACTGTAGCCTCAAAACAATTTTCACATATGTAACAGCGCACACCGTGGAGTTTAAGATGAAGTCCATATCAACATTACTGTCTACGAATTATCCTGCGCAACCACACGACACATTACGTTGCAACTGACACAACGTTTTACTACACCTTGGCACAAAATGGTTTCCAAGAAAGAGTAATTTTGTCATTGGTAGAGCTTAGATACGTCTCTTAAAACCTTTGTAATACATATGTGACCAAACATTTGGAGTATAATATTGTTCTAATTTCCATTTAATTCAGTTTTATTTACATCTTAATATTTGTCTGCTACTTCAGTGAGTAGCCAGTTTTGCCCCAAAACAGTTAGCATGAGATTTTGTCATTATTTTCTTGATGGATTGTTATTGATTCGAAAAATATATGCGGGTAGTATTCTTTAATCTCGGATTTATTTTACAAATCTTTGTAATTAAACTTTGACGCATTCTGCGTCCCTATATTTTATTCGTCAGAACACACGCTCTGGCGAAGCTCGTGGGCGTACGACCGCAATAAGGATTAAGGGTTTTGTGGACGTGCCGGCAGAGTGACGCCAGGAGCCTCGCAGCTGCAAAGGCACCCTATCAAAGTTTTCTGCACGTGCAACTGTTCCTGCACGTGCAGACGACATCCGGAGACAACAGAAGGCACCAGGGCGCGGACACAGCTGCATTTTGCAGCTGCCCAAGGGACACCGAGATCCCACCACCAGCTGTGCCTGTCCCGGGCTTGTACCGCAATAAACCATGAGAGCTTTTAGCGGACGTGCGTGCAGAACGGGACAGTAAACTTCCAGGCCAGAACCAACGGACGACGCCACGCCCGCTGCGGACCACACGAGCAGCGGCCACGTGTTTTATGACCCGGGACGACGACAAGCACCCCGGACCACGTGCAGAGAAGGGGGAGGTTGAATATGGTGATCAAGCCTACATAACCACGAGGAGCAGGACCAAGCGGGGCAGTCGGCCGACGGAAACGGAAGANATCTCCACTGATCTTTATAATACACAGGAACGACGTATACATCGTTTACCAGAACACTTATTATTTGTTTGTTCTGGGTTGTACATGATTCAGCCATTCTGCATCCACCTTTTTTGTTACTGGCTCAGAGTTACGTAAATTTTGTTGAAAAAATTACACTCCAGCGACGACAAAAGCAAAATAAATGTAAAAGTAGTTAAAGTGTTGCATGAAGCAAATTAATTCACCAAATTAACTTGTCTGTCGTAAGTGTTTATCAATTCCTGTTATAGGCTGTTCATTGTTAACCAAGCAGTTTTGAAATGAATGTTTGAAAAATTGCATGGCCCTACCTACATATACTTTAACGGGCACACGGAGTTGCATGCGCCCAGTTATGTTGGTAATGACGGAGAGAAAGTAGTTCCATGTTTAAACGTTGAATCAAAAGTGTAAGGTAAGCATTTACGAATACTCAAAATATTCAGTTTCCTTCCTGTTTTTTTAATGCTCGTAAGTATAACTATTAGCAAATTTCTAAAATATTTACTTTTATAGTAATTTTACACTTTCACTTTACCGACGTATGAATAAAGCAACCAGGCCCACGGCAATGTTAATTGTACATGCGGTGGAAGAATACACAAAGTGCGTACAAAGATATATTAAGGGGGAAGTAGCCTTGCAATTTCGGATGTACGTATTTTCCTCCATAATTAATTTTTGGAGGCAATATTTAAAAACCAAGCTAGTCAAGGCAAAGGGAACATCTTAACACTTATTTAGAAATCCGACTTATTTTTCTCACATGAATTATTTCATATGCCACCGTAATCAAATATTATTTCCTAAATATCTAATGACGTCAATCCCACATGGGGATATAAAGGTATAATTGAAACGTACAAATTTCAAAAATTCGCATGAGTCCCCAATGTCATGTTTGGCTTTGATTTTTTGTGTCTGGTCATAAATTTTCTTTACGAAGATTTGTAAGAAAAATTGAAGATGTAATGGATACTAACCCGTCAAGCAGGGCTAACATTTCTTCGTCTTCTCACTGGCCGCTGTAGTTCTTTGGGCTGACAGAGCCGTCGAAACTGAGTGCCCGCCTGTTAAGAAGCTTAGACCCGCAGAGCGTTCAAGCGTGGCGCAACGCCATCAAGTCGGAATGGTTTTATGAATTAATAGAGCTGGTGAAATGGAGCGGGCAGCGTGCAAGAACCTGGNATCAAGTCGGAATGGTTTTATGAATTAATAGAGCTGGTGAAATGGAGCGGGCAGCGTGCAAGAACCTGGACCTCCGATACCGACCTGCATTAACCGCTCCGTCGCCTCACGACCTATCTGCAAGTCACAGGCAACGGCCTAGTGCTCTGGATTATAAATTCATATGGCAACACGCAATTATTCAGCGTGTGTATATACATGTGTGTGTGTGTGATCAGTATCTGAATAACTAACCAACGACTACGGTAAATAAACCCTAAAAAATGTTTTGGGACCTGGACAGCTTATCATCACGAAACTGTGTTTCGCTACTGCATTACTTATAACTCTTTCGCCGTTGGTGTACGGGTACTCGTGGACGTGTTCCAACTTCATCAACTGTATTGCGTCTCCGGTGTATGGTGAGAAATTGTCAACATATACTCTGAAAGACTATCGTGTTTACAATACCACTTCCAGATCATAGATGCCATACCCAATCTGTTAGATTTGGTACTTGTGACTGTCAATACTACCTAGCACCACGCAAGGTTTTCCACTGGTTAAAAGAGTGAAACGAGGGCATCGTCGTTGTTAAAGTATTACGTATTATATTTTGTAAATTTTTAACATGACCAACATTCTTTGTGCGTTTAGGGAAGTGTGTTATTCCATATATATTTTTTTGCAAAAAAAAAAAAAAAAAAAAAAAAATTTGAATNAAAAAAAAAAAAAAAAACAAATATGAATAAAAAGATGTAGTAAAATTTAAAACATGCAATTTTTTGGTCCTTTAGTTATTTTGAGGAACTCGGGCATTATAATTAGTTACTATAATTCATAAACAGTGATATAATCATGCTAACAAGGAAGCTATATGTTAGAATAAAATTACATTAAAGGATGAATAAAATCACTGGTTATCCAAAGTGCCAAATAAATTTTTTGAATCCATTGCGGTTACTAAGAGTACCATATAACAGAACTGATTTATTTCCGGACGTATGCATGAATATATTTTAGACGATATCAAAGCGGTAGAATATATAAATAATCATAATTAGATAACATATCTCGATCTCAAAGTACTATCACTCGGCTTTCAAATAAGGCAACAATGCAAAACCAGTTTCTCGTAATTGTATTTAAATCTTAATGATAACGCAGTGTAAAATTTAAGTAAATCGTTTTATTTAAAAACTGAATGGATTACGTCATAATTTAAGTTAAGGGAAAAAATTCTTTTACCAGACGGATATATAGCTCAATATACTATTGAAACTCATTTTTACGGCAAGTTGCTACTAAATAAAAAAATCTGTAACTGTGAAAAAGTAACTGAATTACTTCTTATATTGAACTCTTCAAGAACATGAATTTCTGAGCACGGGAATTTTGTTGACAACGTGCTAACAGTTTCGGAAATACACAATAATTCCCACTGTCCTTATGAGAATTCATCATTGCTGCTAAAACTACGCTGTGTAGAATCTCGTAGCTTGCGCTGTGTCGTGCATAATATTCCATGCGTGAATATTCAGTAAGAAGTTAATATAACCTTGAAACATAAAATGAGAGCCACTGAACCGATTACGGTCAAACAAGCTTTATTTTCATTTACAGATTATACACAAGCTCTGCATGATCAAGAATATGCAAATTGTCCGTAGTAGCAATTGATTTTATGTAAATTCATATTTCATCACCAAGCTCAAACTTTTATCTTCTTACGAGAGAACGAATTAGGTGATGAATAAATACTAATTACAGCAGTCTGATTAATAACACCTTCACGTACTGGCACTGTCTTCCAACAAATAATGTCCCGGGGATCCAATTTAGACACACTGGTAAACGTCGGGTTACTTGAATTATCAGGTTTACGAAAAAAACACAATTCTAAAAGTCCACTTCCAGTTTTAGCAGTCACGCCTTGCAGACCAAACCCATATAAATAACTCAAGAGAATATAAATCTCTTCTACGCTAACTACTTTACGACACCACGTGTCATCATCCTCATCGTCATCGCACTTTACACAGTCACCACACTGTACACAGGCTATATCGGTGCACTTTCCGTGGATAATAATATCTAATGGTGCGGTATTATCTTCGTTAATATGTTGGGGTTTGTGGAAAGCGCATGAGCGTGGCCTGTGTACGTCTATTTTATGCAAAGGCGCATGAGCAAATGGTTAAACTTGTACAAACTTGCACTGCTGTTGTGGACAGTAGGCTCTTAGGTGCCCCGTCTGTCCACATGACCAACACTCAGGCCGCTTAGTTGGTTGGGCGGCGAAACTCTGTTTCACGGACCCTGGAAACGATGTCCTTCACAGCCATCGGCAACTCCTTCAGGGTCTTCTTCATGCTGTCTTCGTCGTCTTCGTTCAGTTTCACTGCCCGCACCTGACGTCGGGCTGCGGGTTCTTGTCTTGCTAACTCCACCTCCGAACTCGGGCCGGGGCATCCTGCATGTTGTTCTGTGTCGGCTATGGCATCAGTGAAGAAGCCGACTGCTATGATGTCGCGCGCCTCGTCGAGGCACCCTACTGGAGATAGGTGCGATAGTCGCACAATGTCTTGCCATAGCTCCTGCTGTGTCTCCCCTGGTCGCTGGTTGCTGTTTCGCAGTTGGGCATAGTGGGCATATGTCACCGTAACGTAGCTCCAAGGCCGATACCAGTGTGGGGTACGCCAGTCGATGTCGCTATGGCAGAGACCGTAGTATGCTCAGTGCAGGGTCTCTCAGTATAGCAGCGAGGTAGTAAGGGCAGCCATTCAGGATTGCGACTATTTGAAACTGATGTTGGTACTCCCGCCAAGAGGTCTGTCCATTGTAAGGGGCGGGCTTAATTGAGACCCTCGTCCCCACTCCTGGCTGGGCGACAGCAACGCTGCAGAGTTGCTGACTATCCTCCGAGATGGCTGCGTTGGTTACGACTTTTACTGCTTCCTCACTTTTCTCGACTGGCGATGTTGTGATAGTAGAATTCAGCTGCTGCAGAAATTCCTGTCATTTCTTCTTCATCGCACTTATTTCCAGTTTCACTTCACTCTCGACACAGTCCATCCTGTTGTTTACAATGTTCACTATTTCATTTACATTGTCCATTCTCGTATTGACTAACTCACTAATGCCTTCTGTATTCTTGTCTACAATTACATTTACTGAGTCTATTTCCCTGTCAACATTCTCACTTAGTGTGTCTGTTTTCCTGTCTACATTATCATGAACACTATTTACAGTTTCATTCTCACTTTCTTTTACAGAACTAATTTGAATATTTACAATTTAATTTTAACTTTCTTTAACACTACAAGCTTGGTTATTTGTATCTTCTTCCAAGCTATTTACACTTGCGCTCACACTAACCATCTGGCTACCTAACCGCTCAATTAATGCTCGCAGTGCTTCTCGTTCTGCAGACATGTTTCTAGTTAACATCCACTGCGTCAGTTGTCGTTAACTGTCTGAATTATTATCACGAACAACTATTGCAATTGATTAATTTGTTTTAAAACAACGAACTACTTGCCTAACTTTATTTACAATTTATTAATTGATAATTGTCTCCATCGCACTTCTGACACCAGTGTTACATGGNCTACTTGCCTAACTTTATTTACAATTTATTAATTGATAATTGTCTCCATCGCACTTCTGACACCAGTGTTACATGGACGCCTGAGGGGCATATCTGAGTTCGTTGAGGGATGGAGGTCTTAATAAAATTGAAATAACTAAATGTAATTTCTAATTTATTCAACACAGCTTTTATTTATAGCATTAAATTTTCTGTCTCCAATAGTATTCCTTTTATTTAACAGTAAGCGCAATATTAAATGTATATTTCAACTCTAATTTACATCCTACTAAATTGTCTCTGTTTGATTAGAGACAATTCTCTCGTTTTCAATATTAACTCATGTTTAACCTATCTGTTGCCACCATTTGTAATGTCATTCACTCACGCATCTAGTCCAATTGTCCAACCTGCCAGCCACACCCTTCACTACTTGATACTCGCAGTCGCAGATTTCCCTTCCGCTGGTCACTTCTCTCGCTGCTCGTCTTATATCGCTCGGAACTCAGCAACTCATTCACTCACCAACTACTCGGCTCGGAGGCCTGTTACACTTTTGTGTCGTTCGCCCTTACCATCTGGAAGGTTCTTCGCAGCCCGCATCACGCTGAGAGAGCGACGTCAGTAATCCAGAGCATTATTAAGATAAACGCAGAAATCGATACAACCAAGGTCATCAGCGCGCTCAACAAAAATAATTATCGTGTCAGCTCGCTTTCTGTAACAGACACGCGGCCAATGGACTATCGCTCGCCTGTTCATTCAAAACAATCCTTTGGCTTGCTGCCGCTCGCTGTTATATAACTGCTGTCCTTCACTTCTACTCGCTCAGGATCTACTGGGGATCCGGATTCGGGGGGGGGGGGGACCTGCCCAATTGCGCTCTCCCCCCACCAAAGTGATGCGCAAGTGTTACTCTGGTTAAACCCAGCGCCCATTGAAAGACAGTTCCCGCCCCCTCTCTACTAGCACTTCCATCCCATCATAATAAAGAGCATGATTCCTATCCTCTGTCTCCTGTAGCATTTTCTGTAAACATGATAATGCATGAAGCAATTTTTAATTCTTTCCTGTCGAAAGGGTTTTTACGGTGACTATGCCGGTTTTTCCCTTTCTCTTCTAACTATAGTTTAACTATAAGTACACTTAGGGAGGTTGTCATGGCCACAATCTGGCCATGGCAGCCCAATCCCTCTTTGCCGTGATGCATGTCTCCTTGCATGATACTCCCTTCCTTGTAGGCGTATGGGGCTTAGCCCTGAGACGCACTTAACTCCCGTCCCTACCGCGGGCTCATATAACACTACTTAGTTTTAGAGTAGTTAGTAAAAAAAAAAATTCTACTCACTCAAGCGGGATTCCAGCAGCGAGCGCGCAACAATATTCGCTACTGTTCTTCAATATTTCTTTAATTTTGCTCTTAAATTCATTATTCAAACTTAATAAAAATGTTTCTTTTTTCGCCCTCTCTTGTCGTCGTCGTTGAAGAGTTTTTCAATACAGTTGTTGCTAGGGCACTGTATACTTTACCAAACGAATGATAAAGCGTGTCGTCGATGCGGGAGATAGACAATGCTGGATCTGGAAACAAAAAATTTCAAAAGTTTTATAATGTCTAGTGCATCTTCTAACAACCCTTTCGGGGATGTCCCAAAAATATATTGCCGTTCTTTTTAATACTTACGATCACCAATTGTTTTACTTACGTCTGAATCTCTCTTTAAAGTAATACTTTTTTTTATAAATTCTTTGTTTATACAAATTGAAACACACGCCTAGCAAAAGTAGAAAATTTTTTCATTGTCTATTTTTGTAAAATGCAAATGCAGGAAAACTAATTTACAGAGATGTTATCTGAATCCACGGAAAGATCTTTGAAAATTCGCGGAACTCTTATCATAAAAAAATATACGTGTGCAAAATTTTACTGAGATTTGTGGATAATTTTTTACCAGTACTTTTCCGTAATTTCACGGAAATTTTTTTTGCGTTAATATTTGTGACAATTTCAAAGTGTTATTTGAACGACGCATGTTTCCTACAGTCACGCCTGAAATACATTGCTATTTTTACATGCGGCCAATGCAAGAGGTCTCAGTGGACGGAGATAAATAACTAAGCTACGCTTTTGAAAAAGCAAATTTAAACGTTGAGCTACCAACACAAACGAAAAATTCGACGCAGGTTATGAAAGTATTTTTATAAACGGGCCTGGGGTCAAATCCCTTCCTCGAGAGTTCTCGTAAAGCTCACGTTCATTATCACTCTGATCCCTCTTTCATTTCCCATAACTTTTACTTCCGTGAAGGACGGATAAAAGGAAGACAATGCTTGACGTTTTCTTTTCGTGTTCGGATTAAATTTTTTTTTTTTTTTGTTCCGGCGCTGGGACGGTAAGGATCAACTGGAGAGTTGCCAAACATCTGTACGACATGGGTGCGATACCCGAGCCAGAGAGGAGGCCGAAGAAAAGAAAAGGAAAGCGTTGGCTGGAATTTATTTCTGCCCTCTGCCCGGCTGACAAAAGGAGAAGGCATCCTACGACAGGAGACCTTCACCAGACTTCCTTTCAGGCGCCATTGTTCGCGGAAATGCACTGGCACGGGCTAATGAATGTCGAGCATCCCCTGCGCGTCTACCAATAACGTCTCGTCAGGGCATTTATATGAGGGAAAGGTTTTGGGGGTTCAAACACCTCCCTTACGGCCATATATCACGATCGTTTTTTATTTCATTATCGGAAATAGATTTATAAAAGGATCGCATAAATGTAAATATTTGTAGTCAAATTAATACAGTTTTCCAAACATGGCATCGAAAAGTCGAAAATTTCGGAATATGGAAGCCCAAATTTATATGCTCCTAATTAACTTTGCCAACTAAATAATATGTAATGAGATATATATAATATACGCATAATGTTAATTAAGTATAAAGGATATATTTTGACGCTACTGTCCTCCCTGAGTTATACAGGCTGATGGCTAGTAGGGGTAAACAAATACTCTTATTCTCGGTTAGTTCACACAGAAGTCTTTTATTTTACTGAAGATAACAGAGGTAGTTACACACACACACACACACACACACACACACACACACACACAAAGCTGTCATATTAAATTTTTTTTCGAATTTTCGGTGTTATATATTTAAAACTATCAAAATTTGATTATAAATATTTACATTTGTGTGCTACTTATATACATATATTTCAGATAGAGAAAAAAAAATTGTGAAATATGGTGTTAAGAGACCTGCATACCAGGCGCTTGAACTGCGTAGCTGTGTGTTTGGAACCAAGTTTTCTACGAAACTATTTAACTTCCATTCAATTTGCTAATCCTGGAAAAGAACACACACTTCATAATATGCCTGTATATTACTTGTAAGACACCACACACATTATAAACACCATTCCAGAACACTCCAACATAATAAAAAATGGCTTTATCAGAGCGCTGATTTCAGAATATTCTCGTTATACAAGGTATTTTTAAACAACATGTCGAAATTTAAACCACAGCATATATGGACTAAAATAAATAATAATGTCCTAGTTACAAAATATTTGGAAACGTTATCCAGTATTTTTTCATTTAAGTTGAAACTAGACAAAAAACGCATGGAATTCGTAGCAATACATATCACCTTGTACAACAAGTTGCATATCACGACGGCGAACGGAATTGACGCACCATGCGAGAAACATAATGCAAACAATTCTGGCAGCCTTTACTACTCAATTGCTAATCTCTCACTGTTCACGTAGTTTGAAAACGTGTATTAACAAGCAACAACTAGCGACGCACACGTACCTCGAGTTTATGGTTACCTACGTGCAGGCGCTCTCCGCATGGCGCGCTAGTTACGTTCGCCTCCGTGATATGCAACTTGTACTGCACGTAAGTACGTGAAGTTGCGGACTCCCGGCGCTGTTTTGCCTTACATCAACTCAAATTAAAAAAAAATACTAGATCTTTCCAAACATTTTTTACTACGATTTTTTGTTTATATTAGTTCATATATACTGTGGTTTGAATTTCGACATATTATTCATAAAACAGCCTGCATACATCCAAAAGTACTCGAGAGGCATGCGCTGAACCTTGATACCTACTTTCCACCAATAATATGATAGGGTCCCCACTTAAAGTCCCAAAGGTACACGCAGCAAGAAGAGAACACTGCATGCCAGTTCAAAGCCTTGGGCGTAGCGGCGATGGCGCACTTGAAGCGCACGGCAGTGTAGCCCTTATCGCTACCTGGTTTCTCGGCCTCAAAACGCGCTAACCATCTGCAGGTGCATCCGTTGTTGGCACGTTTATGCGTTTATCCTTGAAATAATAAACTTTTCCGAAAAAAAAAAAGATAAAAAATTAGTTATTTAAGCACTTACGGTCTTGTTTTTATCATATTGAGTGTATTCAAAGAATAAAAAATAAAAACGAAAAAAAAAAAAAAATTCGTTTTAAGAGTTTACCAGCGCAGTTTCCTTGAGAGGTAGGAGAAAAGTAAAACTGTACAGTTGTAGTAACGTCTGAGGTCTTAAAAGCCCTACTCTTACAGATATTATCTGCACAATAGGGCGTGGTGACGAAAGCATCGCTTGCCGGTTCAGCGTCGTGTGCGCACGTGGGCGCAAGTGCTATTGTCGCCCATATCGCCGTGTCTCGAACGAGATAAACAATATCGCGCCCATGTGCTTTCGAGGTGTTCGCCCAGCGCTTGAAATGCGCTTCAGCGTGTTTGAAACATGCGCTTGTTGACGAAACTTTTATACCTGCTCCTAATAAGTTCGCCTACGAAAAAAAAGAACATCAAAGCACCACGCACTTCGATAACATTATTTTCATGACACTAACGTAGCTGGAAACGGATTTCACAGACTGCATTATCTCAAAATGTGCTCGAGATATACGAACCGGATACACGCGAAACTACTACAGAGGTATGCATTGGACTTT
The DNA here is from genome assembly GCA_002778355.1 of Clitarchus hookeri. Lineage (NCBI taxonomy): Eukaryota > Metazoa > Arthropoda > Insecta > Phasmatodea > Phasmatidae > Clitarchus > Clitarchus hookeri. The sequence goes on from NQII01004428.1 coordinate 101,176, forward strand.
CCTGCAGAGTCGCGTTCAATAATATTGCAGGGTCGCCGCTTTTATTCCCGCATTTACACGATCACGACGAGAATCTACTGCTCGGTAGTTTCAGTGGCTTGCGCGTAGAGGCGACAGCGCTTTACATTTGCCAGTCGGCGTCGGCCGTAGCGCTTCGTCAATTTCTGTCTCGCTCACACAAACATGCAAGACATTCCGCCGTATCGCTGGCCAGTAAGGCCATGTTTTCTGACGTGACCGGTCGGAGTTCGCAATACACAACACCACTTAACTTCTCTATTCTTTACTTTTCTGTGGTGTTAAGCTTCCTCCACCAAGGGAAGTACAAGTAACAAACCAATTAAATTAACACGTGTTTTAAGGAGATGTAAGTTCTAAATTGAGTTCGAAATTTTTATATTACTAACTGACAAGGAAGTTAAATTGCAGCTATTTATTACGAACTAGGGAGCTGTTATGAATTTGCGTGCGTTTCAATTTTAACTTTCTGGAAATAGAGTTTTTTTTTTAAATATAAAATATTGAAATGAAATTTTTTAAATCTGAATCATTACACACGACGTTTATAAATCTAATAATATAGTTTATAATTAACTGCTATAGTGTCGGCGTGTTTTTATGAAACCCTGATAATTTCCTAAATTTGTGCGTTTTTGTTACGTTTACCGTACTAAAGCAGGTCTCACACGACGCAAAATAGGCGCAAAACTTTCGCGAGATGCCGAACATGCAACGAGAATTTATATTGCGAAAGATCGTGTGCAGGGTACTTCTTGTGTGAAATAGAGGTAGAACTTGTCCTATTTTTTTCGAGCAAGAGTATACAAGTTGCACGGAAGTAGTAAGCATATTCGTCCTTCTATACTGGTCATACCAACCATATGTGGAAAATGTAATCTGAGGTGTGCGAAGAGGAATATAGAGAAAGAAAACATCGCTGCAAAATAATGTCTAATGTAAAGTACTAATTTTTCGCGCATCCATTGTTTACTAAAATGTTTTCAAAATATATGTTTTTTTTTTTTTTGGCGGGATAGCTTAAAGAAAATACCTTGTTGAAGAATGTGTATTAAAACATCATGGCTGTTTGGTACTCACCAGGGTTACCAACTAGTTCTGATGAGAGGAAGAATTCGTCTTTAAAGTTGCGTTTGTACTCGTTTCGAACTACATTTACTAGGCATTTACGTGCAAAATCTCGCACGAAATACATCTAACGTCGCGTGAAGCCTGCTTAAAAAAGAGACAAAGTCATGACAAGAATTGTCAGAGTTTGAGGACCGACATAAGATAGCTCGTGGCGCCGTTAATTGGCAGACTAGTGATTATAACAAGACACCTCTTCGTCTTCTTAGAAGAGTCAGTGAGCCACACAGCCGACGGTACAGAAACATTAGTGCTCTAGTACTTCGCGCTCGCACTAACGTTCGTGCACGGATACTTACGTCTCGGTTTCATCTGTGATGTTTACTTTTCCATTCGAAGTACACTGAAGAGCCAAAAAAAAACTGGTACACCTGCCTAATATCGTGTAGCCCCCCCCCCCCCTTTTTTTTCCCGAGCAAGCAGAAGTGCCACAAGACGACGTGGCATGGACTCGACTCATGTCTGAAGGTATGCGGAGGCAATTCACACCATGAATCCTGCAGGACAGTCCACAAATCCAATCTGCACCAATTTGAGAAAGGGTTGCACGTCTGTCACGTTTAATGATTCTCGTCAGTCGTCGTTTGCCCGTTCTTTCACGATCTTTTTCCGGCCGCAGCGATGTCGAAGATGTGATGTTTTANACACCATGAATCCTGCAGGACAGTCTCAAATCCAATCTGCGCCAATTTGGAAAGGGTTGCACGTCTGTCACGTTTAATGATTATCGTCAGTCGTCTTTTGTCCCGTTCTTTCACGATATTTTTCCGGCCGCAGCGATGTCGAAGATGTGATGTTTTACCGGATTCCCGATATTCACGGTACACTCGTGAAATGGTCGTACGCGAACATCCAAATGTTATCGCTACCTCGGAGATGCTATGTCCCATCTCTCGTGCGCCGACTATAACACCACGTTCAAACTCACTTAAATCTTGATAACCTACCACTGTAGCATCAGTAACCGATCTAGCTGCCGACCGCATCGCGTTACTCTGATTGGTTCAATACCTCTGTTATTTGCATACGCACGCCTTTACCAGTTTTTTTGGCCCTTCAGTATATGTCCCATAACATTTTTCCAGTAATATAACTGGATAGTCCTTATATTTTCGCTTTTAAGTTATATAAATCCCTTCAAACGTGGTAGCCAAATTTTATCCACGCTTTGTGTGGTAATTGTGGAATGGCAATAGTCTACTGTAATTAAAATAGTTTATGCTGCACTAATTACGGCATAATTACTTGAAAAAAGTTCAGAATTTATGTTTCTTCTACAACGTGATATAGGCTTACATTAATGTATATTGTCATTTGCCATAGAGGTATAGTTGCAGTTTCCAAGTAAATATGCCTAAAAAACTGAAATAAGCGTGAAAGCAGTAGTTCAACATGTCGCGTGAGGCCAACCTCCTGACGTAGATTGATTTGTCGTCTTCTGCAGTTGTCCCCGAAACTGTTCCAATCATTGCCTGAACAACTCTCAGAATCCTGTGGTTAAGCAATGATATTCTGCAATTAACATTTGGTTTTTCCAAAAAAATCGTGATTTTACGAGGGAGGGGGGAGGTACTTATTTCGAGTAATTTAAGAACATCGTATTTCCGTTGCAGTTTTGACAAGAGTAGTGTACCAGCTTATTGATTGACGCAGTTACTTGTGTAAATAATGTGCTAACCTGATTCAAAACAATACGTGGTTTTGCCAGATCTGATGTTTAAAAGCAGTTCATTGACGAAATCGGGTAACGGCAAAACTGTCATTCACACTATACCTTATATTCACTCAACGCATGTGTACCTATAGAGCAAGACTCTGAGAAAAACAATCAAACAGAAAGCAGGTTGTGTGTTTAGCTGTCGGGCTCAAGGTTGCCTCCGGAATAAAAATATTAATTTTGAATTAAATGCATATATATATCTATATGAATGACGATTTTTAATACAGTTATTAAGTGGCAAAACGAAATTGTTCTTTTCAAAAACAAGAAAGTGAAAAACCGGCAACGTCCCACCGACCCATAAACAGTACAAGAGTGTTCAGTCTGATAAGTGGGGTCAATGAGAATGAAGCATTTACTAGTGCAAGAATGTCCACTTCAATGTCTGTTGTTGCCAGTTGCTATTAGTTCTCTAGTTCTGACAAGTAATCGCCCTGATGCACTCGGGCAGCTTGCGGCTTGCGTGTTAGTGACGCCGCCGTCGAAACACAACTTGAATTAAATATTTGCCTATGTGAGTGTTCTTTTTCTAAATAGTAGAGACATAGTTAATTGGAAATATCTTAAATGAAGATCTATGCTTGCATCAGCCTACATTTTAACGTAAATTTCAACTCGCAGCGCATTACGAAAAGTATTTCCGTCTATTTTAACCTTTTCATTTAAATGCAAGGTTTAAACTGAAAGCCTCTGAAAGTTTTTTTTTATTACGCAAGGGCAATGTTAACATTTTGGCCTGAAAACACGAAAATGTAGTGTAAAGAATTATCCATAAATCTTTGTAAAATTACGGGCCGTAATTTTTCCTATAAAGTACTTTACGTGGATTTCACAATACTTTCATTGAATTCGCTATACATCTCCGTAAATCCGCAGCTAGGTTATTGTGTATTGGAGGTTATAAAAATAAACGTAAGCAAAAAATATCAAGTTTTCATTATGAGGGTATTTATCAGTTTATAAAACAAGTTTTAAGGAATTGTTAATATTTAGTTTGAGAGCTGTACTTTAACACGAGTAAAAATATCCGTAATCTGTAACCCTAACCGCTCAGATACCACGTTGTCGTAACACTGGCAAATATAATCTCTGAAAGAGACGCAAGCAATTTTTCTCAATTTACTGTAATATTTCAGTATTTAAAGTGTTTAACTCTTGCAAGTGGCTTTAATTTTTTTTATGTTATAAAAAGTAGGTTTTGAATTGCGTAAATGCAGTATGTTCACAAAAATCATCCATCAAATTCCTTTAAGTAATTCCTCACGTATATATAGTCGAAAATTATATGCATGACATTTAAACTAACTCGACACTTTCTATGGTTGGTACAAGCCCATAAACGTGGAGATAAGCGACAGGTTTATTGCGAATAGCACGAAAAAAATGTTAATTAGACCGCAGGAAGTACGTGTAGTGTGCCACTAAACCCAGTAGTTACAACGCGCGTACGCACACACACAGGAGGCAGACGTCGTACTCTCCTCCAATGCGACTGGATACACCTGGGTTCCCATCACCATTCTTCCATAACCTATCACTAATGTACACCGACAATATTGGCCGTAGATGCGTAGGTTCATTTACTGGCACACTACACGTACTTCCAGAGGTCTAAGTAAATTTGGCCCCCGTGCTATTCCTAATAAACCTGTCGCTCATCTCCACCTTCACGGGCGTGTATCATCCTTAGGAAGAGAGTTGGAATAAATGTCATGTATATACTTTTCGTCAATATTTACGTGAGGAATCACTTGACGGAATTTGTGGGGAAATTTTTGTGATTATGCTGTATACTAACCGCTGCAGGGGGACGATAATTTTCTTCTTACAGTGGCGTAGAACGTTTCACCTCGACAATGTTCGTTTCCGAAACCAGAAGTTGTCGGAAATACACGGTCAAAATTTCCATGGATGATTGGAAAATCTCAACAGCGTGAACAGCGCAACTACAGACGATACTAAAAACATAGAATTAAAGATTTGTGTATATTTCTTTTACAGCCTATGAATCACGGGTAAACTGAACACGCCCGAAAGTAAGAACCCCGCAGGTAGCTGCATGTACTTTAAACTAAACTTTTACTCGCAGCCATTACAAAAAGTATTTCCATCTCTTATCATTTTATTTTTAGTTTAGTATTTAAACAAGAGGATTTTCAAATTTTTTCTATAATACACTTTATTAACCAATATTTGGGGCCATTATTACTTCCTATGTGTCTATAAATTTCACAGTCAATTGATTTTATATAAATGGATATATACACACACATAATAGCCATGAAAATGTGAAACATTACACGTGACGCAAGGATACACCATAGACAAAATGTTTATGCGAGGCTTTTCAAAGGGATAAAACAACCGTGGACGACCTATATAAGGACCTTGCATCCTTGTTACGGAGCGGGCAATTACCGTAAAATTACGGTCCAGACAGTGGGAATTGCAAACAGCCTCCGAATAAAACAACACCCACCCTCCCTTCCTCACAAGCACTTGTTTTGTCCCTTTCCTCCCTCCAAAGCAGAGAGCCGAACAAGCATCTGTAATTTCTCTTCTCGTCCGCCTAAAGCCGAGCATTTCACAAGTGAGAGCNAGAAGTTGTCGGAAATACACGGTAAAAATTTCCATGGATGATTGGAAAATCTCAACAGCGTGAACAGCGCAACTATAGACGATACTAAAAACATAGAATTAAAGATTTGTGTATATTTCTTTTACAGCCTCTGAATCACGGGTAAACTGAACACGCCCGAAAGTAAGAACCCCGCAGGTAGCTGCATGTACTTTAAACTAAACTTTTACTCGCAGCCATTACAAAAAGTATTTCCATCTCTTATCATTTTATTTTAAGAGGATTTTCAAATTTTTTCTATAATACACTTTATTAGACCAATATTTGGGGCCATTATTACTTCCTATGTGTCTATAAATTTCACAGTCAATTGATTTTATATAAATGGATATATACACACACATAATAGCCATGAAAATGTGAAACATTACACGTGACGCAAGGATACACCATAGACAAAATGTTTATGCGAGGCTTTTCAAAGGGATAAAACAACCGTGGACGACCTATATAGGACCTTGCATCCTTGTTATGGAGCGAGCAATTACCGTAAAATTACGGTCCAGACAGTGGGAATTGCAAACAGCCTCCGAATAAAACAACACCCACCCTCCCTTCCTCACAAGCACTTGTTTTGTCCCTTTCCTCCCTGCAAAGCAGAGAGCCGAACAAGCATCTGTAATTTCTCTTCTCGTCCGCCTAAAGCCGAGCATTTCACAAGTGAGAGCTTCGGGCCTCTTCGCTACCAAAACGAGGTTCTTCTTTAAAAGCCGCCGCTTACTGCTGCGAATTTAATGCTTGACGGACCGCGAATTCTGCCCGCAGAAAGTATATCTTATGCATTGAGGAGTAAGCACAGGCCTACGGGGGAGAGGACCCTCGTTTTTTTTCTCACTTCCAGTATTAATTTAAGGCTTCACTTGTCTTTGCTTATTTATGCACGTATTTAGCGCACACGGACGAAATTATGATTCTTGCCAATCGTTATTCTACTATCCAGAAAATATTAACCCCTAATAAAAGCAACATGTTACGTTAATGATTTGGCTATAATAACCAATGAGTGAAAATTTTGTTTTAAATCGCTTTTCTACCAATTACTTTCGTATATAATATGAACACGAAACAAAGGAAGGAAATAGTACGCATTTGTTTGAATTATTGTTTGTTGCATTGATATTGCNAGAAAATATTAACCCCTAATAAAAGCAACATGTTACGTTAATGATTTGGCTATAATAACCAATGAGTGAAAATTTCGTTTTAAATCGCTTTTCTACCAATTACTTTCGAATATAATATGAACACGAAACAAAGGAAGGAAATAGTACGCATTTGTTTGAATTATTGTTTGTTGCATTGATATTGCNATATAATATGAACACGAAACAAAGGAAGGAAATAGTACGCATTTGTTTGAATTATTGTTTGTTGCATTGATATTGCTGATTGTTCGCTCACATTTTTTGAGCGGTTTATGCGCAGTACACTCTAAATGTGTATCACTAATTTCAATCAGTAGAATTTTTTTTTCTGACTCGTTAGTTAATGAGCTGTTATCTACTGGCAAAATCAGTGTAATTCGCTGAGGCTTTACTGCCAGGTCAGTGCAATTGACTAGAAATCAGTATAAATCACAGTTTGATCAGTGAATACCAGCAAATAATGATCAGTACAATTTTACTGATACGAGTGGAGCAGTCGAGTTCGCCGATTTGGAGCAGTGTTAACTGTTTGAATTTTAGAGTGTGTGTTTGTTTGAAATCTAGCTGAGCTGACGCCACTGTCAAGGATCACGCCGCGAATGGTAGAGGAAAAATGTAAAGAGACTATAAAAAAATTCCTTGTACTCCCCGAGACAACTGCGATCGCATTTACAGCAACGTATATTTCTCGAAAAAGGGGGGTGGGGGGGATCTCCCAGTAGAAAAAATGGGTTACGGTCCTTCAGCCTTTAAACGACCTATGTGGCAGTTTCTGAGGTCATCACTTTCGTGAGCTTCATAATGCGCTCGTGTTTCTTACTCGTCTGTGATCTAGGTCTTCTCCTTACTCTTCTATGATCTAGGTCTTCTCCTTACTCGTCTGTGATCTAGGTCTTCTCCTTACTCTTCTATGATCTAGGTCTTCTCCGTCACACCGTCGTCGTTTACGGTACAGCCGGCGGGAGAGTTGGGGCAGTAAGGCATGCGTCTCGCAGCACACTATCTTCAAGGGCGCTGGCTTACCGGCTGGCAGCTGCGGAATTTAAATAGGAAATCCCATGTTTACCATTTCAGACCCCTCTTCAATTTACGGTTTCACGTGCCGCAAAAAAAAATTATGATGCGATCTGTACTTAAGCTGGCACAACACTTGTTTGTTTGTCACAGCAAATGCGCCGTGGGCTATATTTTCGGCCACAGTTACATGAACCAATTATAACCCGGGCCAGTGAGACGGTTTGCGAATCATTTGCCCACAGGCAACATCATTGGTCATTGAGCTTCGCAGTGTGCGTCACAGACCCAAAATTACCTACACGTGCGTAATGTACACAGTTGCGTATACCAGGTCTGAGTGGGGTAAGGAAATTTCGCGTCAGTGCGTTAATTTCAAAGATAGGCGTTTCAAACTCACAGATTTTTTAGTAGAAGGTCCCTACGAGCGTGTATTTTCAATATATGCATATAGGCACCAAGTATTATTTTGTAAGACATAAATTTCAAGAAATCTTTACAAACAGGCTACACATGTTATGGAAACATCTCTACTGTAGGGAACTACTTCTAAAAAATTCGTGAAGAATACATTTGGTTTCAAACGCTTATCTTTAAAATTAACGCACTGGGGCGAAATTTCCTTAACATGTGATATAGTAATAATTACTGTCAAAAGAAAGTAATGGCGGGTGGGCCATTAAGTTGGGTGGAGGTGGCAGCATTTCACTTGGCTGCAAGAGGTGGAGAGCTTTAGGTTCCCCCACCAATGTTATACTTCCTTAAGGGGAGTATAGTTCATACAGTACATGAAGGGAAGTCGGGAGACAATTAATAAAGCAAAACTTATTAATTCAGGATAATATTTACTGATTCAACTGTTATGGGAGGACAAGGATAAAGGGGCTCCGGGCTCACTCTCTCACCATAGCGTAAGACACTTACCCCCAATCGCCGCTCGGAGACCGCCGTTCAGAGGGACCGACGCCGTCTTACACCCCGGCCCTTACCCGCCGTTTCCCAACACACTTCTCGTTCACNAGAGGGACCGACGCCGTCTTACACCCCGGCCCTTACCCGCCGTTTCCCAACACACTTCTCGTTCACGCCCACCTTCTCCGATATCCTTGATTCCTATCGGCTCTCCCTTGTAGCCTGGGCGGGGTCACTGCCGTTAGATGTTGATGAAATTGCCGCAACCCCACTGTGTCAGCCAGACCCAGATATTCTACGTACTTGTGCAGATTCCTGCATTCTCAGTCGTTGCGTTACAGTCCCCGTTGTTTGTGAACATTGTTTTAAAAAACAGTTGTTGGCCGCATTCCTGCCTTACCTGGCCTCGCTTCACGTGTTGTAATCGTAACAACACGTTATTAAGAGCCTACGAGAACAATATACATTTTTAACTCAGAGTTTTATGTCAAAAATAACTTAAACATCCTGTATTGACGCATTTATTTGTGTTAGTAAACTATAGCATCGCAAAACAATTTGCAGAAAACGCGACGGGTATTGGCATGAGGTCAGCTGTTTAGTGATACGTTTATAACATCACGAGTGTCCTGTTGTTGCCCACGTAATTGTTACGCGAGCACGTGGACTAATACTGTAAAGCTGGGGAATATAACTTCGGGTATCTACAAAAGTCTAGAATTCTGCAAGCGTCAGTAAGCTCCAGGTACAAAATTTTTGACTATGTATGTATGCATTATCATGGGCATGCCTAAGTTTGAAAAAGTGTTGTGACTAGGACGAGGTGAAGCTGGAAAAACTTCATCGGAGAAAGGGTTTAAACCTCTCTTTAATTGCCTAAGGAAAGCCCGGGAGTCGTAGCATCTGGCACGGGCCGATCGATGATTGGTGGTAAGGGCTTAGAAGTGGGAGACGTCAGAAAGTTTCTGGAGCTGAGTACTCGGAGAACATACTTCCGCTCTTCGAGTCGAGAACAGGGCGAAGGGAAAGGAACGAGTGAGGAAGAGTAGCACATTAAGTGGATGCCAGTTCGCAGCATAACCTGATCCGTCAAACTAAGCTGGTGAACGTTATCAGAAGAAGACGTCTTGACTAACATCGTTTATATTACTAACTAATTAACCTTATTCGGTTCAAATGATTACGATGGAGAAATCCCCGCCATCTTGAACATACATTCATTGATTCATAAATTAAATTACAGAATAAGTAAACAATTTAAGTTTCTCAATAATTATAATATTTTTAGTAAATAATTAATTTTATAAACTGTACTATGCATTGGATTCCACTGTTGACATAACGTTATCCTATATACGGATATGTGCTTCCCACTCTTCGCGCTCTATCTCGAGAACGGTTAATTATATAAAATATTACTAAAGACCAAATTTGTAGAGAGATTTATGCTTTACAGGTTTTGTAATAACTTTAAACATCATCTGAAGCATAGGAAACAAGATATTTACGAAAAACCTATTTTCGCGACCTTTGACCTTGAATGTCTTGNAAACATCATCTGAAGCATAGGAAACAAGATATTTACGAAAAACCTATTTTCGCGACCTTTGACCTTGAATGTCTTGACTCGCGGACACGAGACTCCATGAGACTTTTAAGCTAACTTTCCGAATGCTTTCTAACTTTCATTCCGAGGTTGAATCCCTAGACTAAGGCTGGTTAGAGCAGTTACTTGTTGAGCACAGAAAAGGCGATATCTTCGACACACCACACCATAACTTCAAAATGCAATACATTACTTTGTTTTCTTCAGCGCATAAATTAAAATAGAGTTTTTACGCCGTAAATGTGGATGCCTATGGTCATACAACAGCGGTGAATGCTCTGCCTTTATGGACAGCAGAACTCGCCGGCAGCAGGCAAATATTCGTCTACAAATGGGGCGAGGCGATATTCGGCAATGAGGCAACCAGAGCCCCGAGGTACGGCGAAATATTGTTCTCCATGACAAACAACTATGAAGGACAGTTCACTTCTATCGAAACGAAGCACAAAACAATCCACAATGTTTTAATTGTCTCACGGTCGCATTTATATTCTCTCGTCGCATGGCTCGTCAAGTTCACAATACAGTCCACATATTTACTCCGTCGTATATGATACACACTATCAATCCAGTCAAGTTGATGTGACCGCTTGGACCAAGCCATCTATCCTGGGCCATTCTCCAATCGAGCGGTAACATAACATCCTGCCTGCCCCGTGCACATTAATATATGGGCAACACAGTGCTGCGCCGCGCAATTACGCTAACTCGGTTCATAGCGCATGGTGCGGCAACTCACTTCCTTCAAAATATGTTACTCACGACTCAGTGGGCTAGTAAAGTATATATCGGAAAAAATATATATAATAATTGTATCAATTACATTTAAAATATAGTTTTACGAAACTATGTATACAGTAAAGAATTTTGCGCCTAGCTAAAATATGGAATAATAAGTTTTTAGCACCTTGCGTTAATGGTATGTACTTGCATTTNAAAGAATTTTGCGCCTAGCTAAAATATGGAATAATAAGTTTTTAGCACCTTGCGTTAATGGTATGTACTTGCATTTGTATTGTTCCTAAAAAATACCACTGCTGCACGTGATCGGCGAAGCGTTTGTATTGAATTGCATGAAAAATTTGGTAAACAAATAAGTTTTAACTCAAGACACAGCTAGAGTACCGCGAATTTAACAATGGATTGTTAGGCCTTTGATTTATTAATTTTNTAAGTTTTAACTCAAGACACAGCTAGAGTACCGCGAATTTAACAATGGATTGTTAGGCCTTTGATTTATTAATTTTTTTTTCTACGTTTTCCAAACCACTTATCTAATCTCTCTGTTATGTTTCATAATAATTACCTTCCTCCATTCATAACAATGAGCAAGAAGCCAAAGAAAAGACGAAATTCTTAATAATATTACGAACACGTGTTTATTTATAAACAGTTCTAAAACACAATTGAACATGAAATATAGATTTGAATGCTCTTACGTAACACATAATAATCACTTACAGGGGCGCACGCTCAGTATACAACATATAGCAACACAAAACGCACATGCAACCAAGTGACAAGACTTCTGTCAACTGCGACTGGCGAAGCTCTGCGCCGGGCGCGAATGCCAATGGCGCACCATAGAATAAGTATGTGGTGGCGCTGTGCGGATGCTGGTAGAGTGCTGTGCTGCTGCGCAGGTACGCTCCGCGCCAGCTCCTGTCCACGGCATGCTCGTTGCAGGGCACAGTCGCTGCGCAATGGCGCAATTGAGTTGACACGCTACGCCAACTCAGCTAGGTGTGCCTGCGTTAGTGCGCCAACATCAGAAATGTAGGTGAGTTACCCATGACTAATGCACACCGGCCAACTCCCTAGCTCGCAGGCAAGTACCCAGCACACACAAAGGTACGCAACTACCAACTCTGTGACAGCGCCCCAGATGGCCGCGAACCCAAACCAACACAATACAAAATGTCTCACCTAACATGTGAATAATAAGAACATAACAATATTTATAAAATTATATATATAATTAAATAAATAATATTCGTTAAAATTTAGCAAATTCATTCCTAACAAACAATGTAATTGTACAGTTGGTATTTACATATTCAAAGATCTTCAGCTGGTTATTAAAATCACTAGAGCGCAGCAGACGAATATGTAGTGAAGTAAGTTAGTAAGTGAAAAACTAAGACGCACCACTCGTCACCACATAAATGTGACGACACGTTACATCGGTACTCGCTACTAAGAAAAGCGTTAATTATATTTTTTTCTCACATGAAAGTTCCTTGCAAACTGTTTAGAAGAACATGGTCCCGATATTTTTTTCCCCGCGTTCAAGGCACAGCGNTCACATGAAAGTTCCTTGCAAACTGTTTAGAAGAACATGGTCCCGATATTTTTTTCCCCGCGTTCAAGGCACAGCATTACGGGTGAAAATAACACGTGCGCCAAGTACCCCAGCTCCCTTACGCACAAGGCGCTGAACTGACACATGCAGTGCTTCTGTCGTCACGCTCTCCTGTGGAAATTAGATCTGTAACATAGGGATTTAATTACACGTGATGAAACACCACAGTTGTAACTACGACTGCATGTTCTATTTTTTTTCTTACTACTAAAGGAAACTGCGCAGGCAAGCTTTAAAAATGCGATGTTACAATTTTCGCTATTTTTTTTCTTTATGAATATACTTCGTGTGGTAAAAACAAAACCATACGGCCTTATATAATTTATTTTTACCTCTACTGGCAAATAATTAATATTCCCATGATATTTATTGGCTGAGATACGCATAAACGCCCAAACATTGAATGCACAGAAGATATGACTGGTTTCCTCATCTTTAAGGTCCCGTAGCACGTGGTAACGCCAACTTTTTTTTTATTTCTCTGCAGTGTCAATTCGTTCGCCTTGCCGCATAGTAGTTCATTCTGCTGAGTGTCTCGGGCTGAAGTCCTCATAACGTGCAGTTCTCCTCCCAGATGTAGCGTTAAGGTGTCTCTTCGCGTTCCTGCTCCCTCCGAGGAAATTAGCATCTCAATTTCATTAGAGAGCTATCGATTTTCATCCCGCATACAATTTATTTTTCAGACAAGGTAACCTACACCAGACGTTGCATACACAGACTCGAGTTACATCTAAATGTTCTGTTGAAATAATAGCNCTTTTTTTTTATTTCTCTGCAGTGTCAATTCGTTCGCCTTGCCGCATAGTAGTTCATTCTGCTGAGTGTCTCGGGATGAAGTCCTCATAACGTGCAGTTCTCGTCCCAGATGTAGCGTTAAGGTATCTCTTCGCGTTCCTGCTCCCTCCGAGGAAATTAGCATCTCAATTTCATTAGAGAGCTATCGATTTTCATCCCGCATACAATTTATTTCTCAGACAAGGTAACCTACACCAGACGTTGCATACACCGACTCGAGTTACATCTAGATGTTCTGTTGAAATAATAGCTTCCTTCTTCTCATGCTCAACACTTAACCCGCCGCAATGTATTTCTATAACCGTATTATTGCGCTGTGGTTAATGACTTCGTTTGCTATGGAAATGTTTCACCAGTCATTTCCCAAAATGTCTGTTTTATCTCTCACATTTGGTTTCACTCGCGAAAACGTATACCAGCATACACTTCGGCTTCCTATTAAATTTACGGGAATATACAATTAGTGGAACACTATTGAATTGTATATTGATGTTAAATGACGTAATTAAATTTTGAAACTCTGGATTTGATTTTCGTTGCAAAATTTCACATCTTGTCAATTGCTTTATTAAAAACATGCTCAAGCCACAAATACGGCACTTCGATTTTTTAAAACCGTTTTGGATTGATTATGGTTTGTACCCGGCGAGCTGGTATCTTAAAACCAGGTGTCGGACAATATTCTCCCACAACAACCTCAAAGGTAATGTGTGTTTCCTAGCTGTAGGTATTTCAATTTTATTTTGGTAAATTTGTGTCTGGACTCATAAAAAATTTTACAGTTTAAGGAAAAAAATNTTAAAAACATGCTCAAGCCACAAATACGGCACTTCGATTTTTTAAAACCGTTTTGGATTGATTATGGTTTGTACCCGGCGAGCTGGTATCTTAAAACCAGGTGTCGGACAATATTCTCCCACAACAACCTCAAAGGTAATGTGTATTTCCTACCTGTAGGTATTTCAATTTTATTTTGGTAAATTTGTGTCTGGACTCATAAAAAATTTTACAGTTTAAGGAAAAAAATNTTAAAAACATGCTCAAGCCACAAATACGGCACTTCGATTTTTTAAAACCGTTTTGGATTGATTATGGTTTGTACCGGGCGAGCTGGTATCTTAAAACCAGGTGTCGGACAATATTCTCCCACAACAACCTCAAAGGTAATGTGTGTTTCCTAGCTGTAGGTATTTCAATTTTATTTTGGTAAATTTGTGTCTGGACTCATAAAAAATTTTACAGTTTAAGGAAAAAAATTAATTGTTACCTGTGACTTCAATGTTAATATGCTATTCAAAAATCGTCGTTAAAAATATTTCTCATTACGAGATAAGGAGGAGAACTGAAATTGTTTCCTTAAATAATTGTAGCATAACGATTCATTTTCAAATAGTTGTTATTGACTGAATTTCTAGGTATTCAGATACTAACTGGTTTTACCTTAAGTATGTCGTTTATGTAAAGTGATAAACCACACGAAATTCCCCAACACGCAAAACACCTTTTTGAAATTCATTAAACAGTATTCCTGCTTACATAGTAACATTTTCGCTGGCACTAATTAACACATTACTGCCTACAAACACATTGAATTTATTGGTGAACATAAATGTAATTTTGTTGTTTCCACTAAATACTGGAATGACTAAAAAAATTTTCTTGGCGCCACAAAATATTTTGTCGTGTCTGTATAGACCAAATAATTGTGTGGTCGCCAACGTATTGTTTTTGTCACCACAAAACTGTTCTTTCAGTGTGCCAGAGATCCACGTGCGATTGTCCTAATTTTATGTTTCTATGAGAATATCTTTTACTCATCAGCATCACTAACTATATAAATTTTCAGTACCATCCGATGCATCTTTCTGCGTGCGCTATTTTTATTGCCCGGCAGTGTACGTCAGAAAGCGTTAAACTGTTGCAACCGCCAACATTAATACAACAATGATAATTGCTTGCTATATTTTCAGTAGGTTTAAACAAGTCATTGGCTAGCAGCAGTTCTACAAGCGAGGTTAATATTTACTACAAATATTACGCTTATCTGCGAACCTGCCGAATACTAGTTCGCATACTGCTGTCGTGCAATAGGAATCTTCCAAACCGGCTTGCAAAGTGGCTAGTACACCGGTTCGTACTCTAGACCGTGGATACACTTGTATAGTCAATTTATGGTTACTTCCAACTATGTGAAGCCCTATTAAGTTATCGTTTTAGGCTATTTCTCCACCCCACGCAAACAAACCTTAACTAAGCCCAGAAAATTACACCAAAGGGACAACGCACTGCATTCGTGCGCATTCAGTTTAAAATATTTTATATAAGAACTATTTTTACTAGGCATTACCTACACACCTATTTTATTTCGGCTGTAATTCGTATTAATTTATATAGTATATTATAATTTAAGGTTAATATTATGAATTAATGGTAAATTCAAGCACAAATACGATAACTTGTGTTAACATATGTATAAAACGCTTGTAGTAACCTGACATATTTAGGAAACAACCGAACACGTAGTTCATTAAGCGATTTTTCAAAGGTTTGTTCAAAAGAGTGAGAATACTGCGAATAGACTATACAAGACAAAGCAGAGCAGCCGGTATAGGCTGTTCGCGGTATAGTGAGCACTTTTGAAACCAACCTTTGAAAAATGGCACTGTCCCTACCTGCATATATTATAACGGCCACACTGAATGCCATGCGCGCAGTAAAGTTGGTAAATGCGGAGAGACATTTTTTTTTCTGTGCCTTGTCTTTGAATTAAAATGTTTGGTAAACGTTTGTGGATTCTTTCTTTTGCTTTGTATTGCATTCTATTTTTCTTTTAAATGCACATAAGATTAATGGTCGGCTATTATCAATAGTGATCGAAGTGCCAAAATCACGAATCAAGGTAATTGATTAATTGCAAACCTCTACTCCATAATATCTGTGTAATACGAATTGCCTGTACAAAAAACTGCCAGAAAAATTAAGTAATTATGTACACTATACTAACAGTAAAAATAGATCTTGCTAGAAGCGCTAAAGCGGTAATATAAATATTTGTCTTTTTGGCTCTTGGCTCACTATTGCTAATCTCAGTACACAGTTTCATTTTACCGGCGCATGAATAAAGTAATCAGGTCTAAGGTAAAGTTAATTTTACATGTGGCGGAAGAATACACAATGTGCATACAAATATATCTTAAGCAGGGTTTTGGGGCCGCGATGCTGAGAGGTTAGACTACTCGCCTCCAATAAAGGTGAACTGGGTTCAATCTCAGGCCGGGCCACTCCCGGATTTTCGCAAGTGGGAATATTGCCGGGCGATACCGCTGGTCGGCGGGTTTTCTCGGGGAACTCTCTTTCCCCCGCCCGTACATTCCAGCACTGCTACATTCTCACCTGATTCCATTCTCATTGGCTCTTAACACCTCGTTGTTGAAAGTCTCCCGAATCTCTCAACTCAAGCAGGGTTTTAGAAAGAGCTCAGTTCGTTGCGAACGGCATCACACCGTGTAACACAGGCTTTAGGCGGAACACACTCAACTCCAAGTCCAGCTGCAGTGCGCGAGGCACCAGACGGCGGAGTTAACGAAGTGGAGTTGCTACGGTGGGCCGCCGGCCGCCCGTCAAGCATCCACTGACGGACTCTCGAGACGCGCCCCAGGGTCTGCTGTTGTGTCGCGGCGCTAATTAAAGAGGTTCCCCCGCATTTCTCTCTCTCTCTCTCTCTCTCTTTCTCACGGAGCTGGTGAAGCAGTAGCAGCTCCCCGGCGACGACACGACCCTCTGGACTGGGATCTGGGGGCGGTCAGAGGAGGAGACGAGTGCTTNTAATTATTATGAACCATAATAGAGGGATAAGAAAAATTGGTTTGGAAAACGTAGAAAAATAAAATTAATAAAACACAGGCATAACAACCCATTGTTAAATTCGCGGTACTCTAGCTGTGTCTTGAGGTAAAACTTATTTTTGAAATCATATTTTTCCTGCAATGCAATACAGACACTTCGCCAACCACGTGTAGTAGTGGTATTTGTTAGAAACAAAACAACCGCTAGTGCATNTGCAATGCAATACAGACACTTCGCCAACCACGTGTAGTAGTGGTATTTGTTAGAAACAAAACAACCGCTAGTGCATATAAGTAACACAGGGTACTAAAAATGTATTATTTTACATTTTAGCAGGTCGCAAAATTTTTTACTGTTTATATAGTTTTTATAAAACGATATTTTAAATATAATTGATACAACTAATATCGATCCTTTTTCCGATATCTGCTTTACTAGCCCACTGAGTCGTGAGTTGCATATTTTGAAGGAAGTGAGTTGGCACACCATGCGCAATGAACAGAGTTAGCGTAATTGCGCGGCGCAGCGCTGTGTTGCCCATCTCTAGACCCTAGACATGTGCAGGGTATGGTTTAGGGAGGGGAGGGGATGCAAACCGAAAATTAAAGATCCAATTTGACATTTAAAATATTCTCATGTATTTTTAAAGATGCTCATTTCAAATAGTCTACGCTGTATTATAAAACTAATTTTTTTTTTACGTCGTAGTCTANTGTATTTTTAAAGATGCTCATTTCAAATAGTCTACGCTGTATTATAAAACTAATTTTTTTTTTACGTCGTAGTCTAACACACGCAGTCTGTCTAGTGAGAAATACGTAATTGGCAGTATTCTTCTTAATTTTCCTACTGACAAGATGCAATANCGTATTTTTAAAGATGCTCATTTCAAATAGTCTACGCTGTATTATAAAACTAATTTTTTTTTTACGTCGTAGTCTTACACACGCAGTCTGTCTAGTGAGAAATACGTAATTGGCAGTATTCTTCTTAATTTTCCTACTGACAAGATGCAATANACACACGCAGTCTGTCTAGTGAGAAATACGTAATTGGCAGTATTCTTCTTAATTTTCCTACTGACAAGATGCAATAGAATGTGCAGCTTCATCCTCTGCACCCCGTTGCGCACGCCTTGGGTGCGAACCACGCTCGAGTGTGGCTCGAGCAACTTTACTTTGCAAGAATTCTTCGTCCTTGTAAACAATATTTGCACAGATATGCATTATTTTCGCTAGTGCTTAGTTAGATTTGAGAAGATCAACACTGTCCTGTATCAATACATTTCCTGGCTAAAAAAATAATTCTTATTTCCGTTTAAAATGACACGGTTTACTGAATAATATTTCACACAGTAATGGATATTTTGTTATTTTGTTTGATAATTAGGGCCACTTGTTTTCCGCTAAAATATTGCGCATATGCTCGACCAAAATATCCTACGTTATTCTTACTGGGCCAATCAGAAGTACGTCACTTAGATAACCAACGTCTTTGATTGGCGGTCAGGTATATTTAAGACTCGTGGCAATTAAAATAATCCCATCAAAACAGCTGATCTACTCAACAGTGTTTTGTAGTTCACCTAGTCTTGGAATATTTTCGTGAAAAAGAGGTGCCCTATTCAATAATCAATAAGTATCGCCTGAATTATACGGCAGCTTTATATCCACGTTGTTTGAAACTTCACAGTTTATTGATAACTACGATGTAAAAACATAGATTCGCTACTTCACGTCCCGCCGTCTGGAGCCTTGCTCAAAGAGGCGACGAGGCCGTGTTGTATGAACTTCAGCTTCGCCCTTAGAACTCATTCTCTTTTGTACCCAAAACAACTAGGATATGGATGGTAGGCGGGCGCCTTTGGGAAATTACTTATATATTTTTTGGAAAAATCTAGATAACAAATGCTATTATTTAGTAATGTTAATACAATTTATAAATTATTTCGAAATTTATTCTGTCTNAAAAATCTAGATAACAAATGCTATTATTTAGTAATGTTAATACAATTTATAAATTATTTCGAAATTTATTCTGTCATACGTACGAAAGGTCTTGAACTCACCAGCTAATGATTAGTTGTACATGAAAGTCAATCGGTGAGAATAGCTAAATAATACATTTTTCTAATTTCATATCAAGGATTTTATTAAATGTGAAAATACGATTTTTGNATCAAGGATTTTATTAAATGTGAAAATACGATTTTTGAAGGCAAAGAAACTCCCCAAAATACTAACGTTGATTCAGAGGTTTTGATTAAATTTAACAAAAATTCTCTTTTTAACTGATAGCATAGTTATGTACTCATTTCTACTTCTTGATTTACTCTATGCTTATCAGAGTTAATAATATACACTTGGGTACCTGAAATGTGCTTTCGCAAATAAGTTAAAACATCTAATTTCGGTGTGCTTGTTTATTGTATTATACTGGATAACATCTGAAAACTTCCCAAACAATACTTGAGTTAAANAAAAATCTAGATAACAAATGCTATTATTTAGTAATGTTAATACAATTTATAAATTATTTCGAAATTTATTCTGTCTTACGTACAAAAGGTCTTGAACTCACCAGCTAATGATTAGTTGTACATGAAAGTCAATCGGTGAGAATAGCTAAATAATACATTTTTCTAATTTCATATCAAGGATTTTATTATATGCGAAAATACGATTTTCGAAGGCAAAGAAACTCCCCAAAATACTAACGTTGATTCAGAGGTTTTGATTAAATTTAACAAAAATTCTCTTTTTAACTGATAGTATAGTTATGTACTCATTTCTACTTCTTGATTTACTCTATGCTTATCAGAGTTAATAATATATACTTGGGTACCTGAAATGTGCTTTCGCAAATAAGTTAAAACCTCTAATTTCGGTGTGCTTGTTTATTGTATTATACTGGATAACATCTGAAAACTTCCCAAACAATACTTGAGTTAAANTCTAATTTCGGTGTGCTTGTTTATTGTATTATACTGGATAACATCTGAAAACTTCCCAAACAATACTTGAGTTAAAAATTAAAATTAATATTATATATTAAACGTATGTGTGCCGCTAGAAAAAAAATTAAATTCATAAGAAAATATAAATAATTTTTATATATATGTCGATGTTGTTGCCTGCACTGTAACGCTTAAAAAATAAATCGTCCGCAGACGAGCGGAACAAAAAGAGTACGTATATATTATTTTCTCAAGCAAACTTATAATTTCAATGTACTTCTGTAGTTGTTGTTGTGTGGGAGAAAGTAATTTGTACAACTTTCTTTGCTTTCACGGCCAGAAGGCAAGTTTGTAAACCGTTTCTCCTGTGACTTCGTTCAATTTTCGCGGAGAAAGGGCAACCTTCGAACTTGGAATTACGCTGCTCTTCCGCTCCCCTTTGTGCGGGGAAACACTTGCCTCTGTTTCGCAATATTCTCCTTCCCGTTTCCCATTCGCGACCGCATGCATTCAGAGTCGCTCGCGCGGGCTAACCTAGTTAAGCGGCGTCGTTTCGCGGGGGAGAAAGTTTCGAAGGGGCGAGGGGTTGTTATCGGGGTCAGCGGGAGGGAAGTTTATTGAAGCTGGCTCCTGCCCAGGCGACCAAACACTACGCAGGGGCGAAACGAACGTTAATTTCAAATACTCTTTGGTAACCCAGGGCGTGGTAGCATTCGAGAAAATGTTGACGTCCGAAGACTTAAACTAAGGCTGCGGTCACATTACTTCACTTAAAACATGTTCAGCTCTGTACACGGTTACATTTGTGGTGTTTATATGGGGTAGAGTGATCCCGCTATNACTTCACTTAAAACATGTTCAGCTCTGTACACGGTTACATTTGTGGTGTTTATATGGGGTAGAGTGATCCCGCTAACTGCCCAAAACCAGTCCCCGTGTCCCAACGTGGATATGATTTGAGGTTACAACACTGCTTAGTAAACAAATGCTTTGAGATTTTTTTGTACACTTCCTCTAACCTAACCAATTTGTGATGCAGTTCGCTTAAATTAAAATAGGTACATGTGCTTGTCTTAGAAATATAGATACAAAAAACGCGTTCATCACTGTTGACCATATGACTTTGACAGTTGTATTGGTGTGGGGTTGGTCAATGTTGGGTAGATGTGCAGAAGACGAACAATCGCTCTACCTAATCTTTAATTTATGGCTACATTGGCTCCGAACTTTTTCTGATTCATCCTCCCGCCTTGTTCAAATTAACTGGTTTTTTTGAGTACATACGAGCGAGTTTTCTCTCATGTTGCACTCCAATTTGCTGCTGCGAAGCAAATGAATAGCGTTATTAAGGTGGCTGGAATTGAGAGCATTCTCTGCATTCGTTAATCGATGTTATTTGTACTGTAACAGTCAAAAGTAAAGTTAATTTATTAAAATAAATAAATGAAACTAAACAGTAATAAGTGTTGGAAGTGGTTATAAATAATTAAGGAATTACGAGAGTGTGTCCCGAGGATATGATTTCCTTCAGTTTGAGTTTAGATAAGGTCGTTCAAGAACCAAATTTTTATTTTTATATATTTTGAACACATTTTATAGTTTCGTGACCTGATAGCAACGATGACTTAATAAAAATTACGAAAACATTGGAAAATTACATTCATGGTGTTTTTTTTGCTTCAAACATTGATTCACATTAGTTTAGAAATTATTACCACACAAAATTGGGATTTAGCTCAAGTGTTTCTTGAAGTCCCTTGAAAAGAGTGTCATTTCGTAACTTGATTTTTATTTTAAAATCCTTCCCCTTTCACACTCCACGACCGTCTTCATCCCACCTGGCGCCCTGGAAATGTCTCCACGTCTGCCCAGTTATAGCACGGGCCCCGTATTTCACTGNCCGTCTTCATCCCACCTGGCGCCCTGGAAATGTCTCCACGTCTGCCCAGTTATAGCACGGGCCCCGTATTTCACTGCTCTCTGTTCGCAATACCTTCGCACTTTTTAAATCGAACCTTCGAAAAATCACCCCATGGACCACGTGTTTGAAGAATTAGGTCCAAGCGGTGAGGATATCCTAACTGCTCAGAAACGCTAATTTTCTTCTTACAGAGGCGATGAAAGCTCCGTGTAGACCCTGCGTTGTTCGTTCCAGAGGCTGGAAGGTTTGGAAAATACGGAGACGTTCGGTATTTTTTTTTTTAATATTTGGAACTGTAATTTTCGTAAAAAAATGTCCGCGAATGAAAAGGAAATGCATAGAGCGTAGGCAGCGCCCCGAACACTGAGACAGTCATCACATCCTCGCTGTTCCGTTGGTCCAGCTCCATAAGTATTCCCGCGGTCTGCCGACGTCAGAGCGCACGCACACACAAACACGCACACATACGGAAGGACGGTACCATCCCTCCCTGGTGGTTTTCAGATCACCACGGTTAAACAGGCCATGGCTGTGTCGGTACGTGGATGGGTGACCGTCCAAGTAATGCCACGCGGCCGGAGGTTGTTTCCTAAACAACCCGTGTGTCACGAGCGTTTTATACTGTACTTCTGTTAAGAAAAAGCACTGCTCACGAAAAAAAAAAAATGCTGGTGCCGGTGCTAC